>PVIA01000756.1:0-248649 GCA_004024845.1 Tonatia bakeri
TAGTTTTTATTGTTTATAGAAGTTAACAAATATGACTCACTAATCTAAATATCAAAAACATCCAAGAAAACAACAAATCAAAAACAGCTATGAGTATCCCTTATACAAAGTAGGGCAGTATAATTGAATGATGGTTTGCTTTATTGTGTGATGCTTGGAAGTGATACTTTCTACAGGATTCTCGGGTTGGTAATATCACGATGAGGCATCTATGTGACAAATCTATAGAAAAGATGGTGCAGGTACAAGAGACAATCACTTTAATATCAAAGATTGTCTCTGAAAATATACAGGGTCCAGCCCACCAAACACCCCTTTTTCATTACAAAATATTTTATTACAAAATCAAAAGCATGCCATTCTGTAACATAAGAATATCACACTCAAGCATGCCATAGGACATTTTAGGTGAAATGTTAAAATTATAACTATAAATTATTACACCCATAGTATTACCCTACCAACCACACTCCAGCAGGCCTTACTTCTGTCAGACCCTGTATATGTAAATTTTTTTTCATCCTCACCCAAGGATATTTTTACTTTCCTTTTAGAGAGAGAGGAAGGGAGAGAGAGAAACATTGCTATGATAGACAAACACTGATTGGTTGCCTGCCATACATGTCTGGACCAGGGATTGTATGCGACAGGACCTGAAACCTAAGCATGTGCCCTAACTGGGAATTAAACCCACAACTTTTAGGTCATGGGACATACTCCAACCAACTGAGCCACACTGACCAGGGCTATATGTGATTTTTTTTCAATGATTGGTGTTTTCCTAAGTAGTCACAGACATGGACAATAGTGTGGTAATTGTGAGGGAGGAGGGTATAAGGAGGTTAAATGGTAATGGCAAAGAATATATTTTTAACTTTTTGAGTTATCTCCATACTGCTTTCCACAGTGGTGGCACCAGTCTGCATTCCCACCAACAGTGCAAAAGGGTTCCCTTTTTCCACATCCTTTCCAGCTCTTGTTTGTTGATTTATTGATGATGGCTATTCTGACAGGTGTGAGGTGATATCTTGTGGTTTTAATTTGCATCTCTCTGATGATTAGTGACATTGAGTATCTTGTCATATGTCTATTGAATATCTATGTGTCTTATTTGGAGAAGTGTCTATTCAGGTCCTCTGCCCATTTTTTAAATTGGGTTGGTTATTTTTTTGGTGTTGAGTTTTGTACATTCTTTATAAATTTTGGATATTAACTCCTTGTCAGATGTATCCAAAACACTAATTTGAAAAAACATAAGCACCCCTATGTTCATTGCAGTGTTATTTATAATCGCCAAGATATGGAAGCAGCCCAAGTGTCATGAGTAAATGAGTGGATAAAACAACTATGGAACATTTACACAATGGAATTCTATTTGGCCACAAAAAAGAAGAAAATTTTACCTCCTGTGACAGCATAGATGCACTTGGAGAACATTATGCTAAGTGAAATAAGCCAGGCAGAGAAAGACAAATATATGATTTCACTTATATGTTGAATCTAATGAACAATCTGGACTAACAAGCAAAATAGAGACAGACTCATAGATAAAGAGCAGACTGAGAGCTATGGAGGGGTGGGGAGGTTAGGGGGTGGAGGGATCAAGCAAAAAGGAAAAAGAACTCATGGACATAGACAACAGTAGGGTAATTGTGGGTGGAGGGAGGATAAAGAGGTTAAATGGTAATGGAAAAATACAATAGAAAATAAAAAAAGCAAAAAATGCAATAAAAAGAAATTTAAGAAGATGAAAAAATGTTTATTGGAAATTAAATATAGATAGATAGATACATACACACATACATATGCATGCACCTGTGTATAAAATCTGTGGAGTATTTTAAATTAAAATATCAATTCTATAAAAATATTTTAATTTGGGAAATATAAAGTTCAGACATTCAGGGAAAATCAGGTCCTATTTTAATAATAATTATCACTAAATAACAAAAAAGGATTCGGGAACTAACTTCAAATAACCAAGAGTACAGCAATTGATTCTCATTAATTTGAGAAAAGGTGTATATTCTCTAAGCCAGCCCAATAATCGCTGCTGTGTTTATTTTAAGAAAACCCATTGAAATAATTTCTGTACATTTTTATTGATTTCTAGACAACCATTGTCTCTACTGAAGTAGAAATGAGTGATTGGGCTGTTATATTGCAGAAAGCTCACTTGGAAAATGAAGGTGCTTATCGAATGCAAAGGCTAAGTCATGTTCATCGTGACACCAAGGTCTAAGTTAACCTCTAAATTTAATGTAATTTCATTTTTTAAAGATCTGAACAAGAAGTTTACGGAACTCGACTAATGGATTCTAAACTGGAAAAGGGTAAAATAAATGCCCAAGAGTACCACAGTTAATTTGTTGTTGAATAAGGAATGAGACTATCCTACCATTATTAAAAATTATTATAAAGTTATAGTAAGAAAAACCATGTGCCATTAGCACAGTGGTTGTAATGCTTGCTCAAATGAACAAAATAAAGAGTATGGAAGCAGATCCGAAAGTCACATGGGAGCTCAAAAAATAACAAAAGTCACATGGAAATCATTGGAAAATTATGAATCCTCCAAACAATGATGATAGTAAAAATCACTGTGTATGGTAAAGAATAATTGGATTTTACTTCCCACTATGGACAAATATGAATTCCAGAATATTAATGACTTCAAGTTTAAAGCTAATGAAAAGTACATAAAACTAGCTATCAGAAGTTTTGGGGTAAAGTGTTAACTGTGCAGTTAGTAATAATGAAATCTTAGGAAATATTTCAACTTATTAAGCCTTACTTTAGTCAATGGAAAAATATGTTTGTATGATTACATTTATTGGGGTCACATTGGTTAATAAGATTGTATAGGTTTCGAGTGTACATTTCTATGATACGTGGTCTGTATATTGCATGTGAGCCTACCACCCACAGTCAAATCATTTTCCGTCGCCATATATTTGGGCCCCTTCACCCTTAACTACTCCCCACCCCTTTCCCTCTGGTCACCACCATACTGTTGTCTGTGTCTATGAGTTTCAGGTTTATATCCCACACATGAGTGAAATCATATGGTTCTTAACTCTAAGATTTTAATATAACATGATTTGTGGATTGAAAATCAATAGGTTTATTAGGTAGTGATATATTGTTGGAATAAAAGGGAAGGTATACACATAAGGTCAATTGTATGGCCTCTGCCCATTACTTTACATGTGAAAAAGCATTGTAACATTTGTTCAAAGTGACCAGTGCACATGCTCATAGATTAATGGGTAGGATTTCTCCCTACCTCACCTCAACAGAGTTATCAATTTAATCAATCTCAATATAATGCTCAAAAGAAAGGGATATTTTTAAAGGCACAATGGTGAAGAAGAATGTAGGATCAGAAATTGCCAATTCCTATGAATGTTTCTTTCTTTCTTTCTTTTTTTAAATTATTTGACTGTTGTTCAACTACAGTTGTCTGTATTTCCCCCCCACCATTCCCCCCAACCCTGGCCAAACCCACCTCCCTCCCTTGCTTCCACCCTCCCCCTTGGTTTTGTCCATGTGTCCTTTATAGTAGTTCCTGAAAACCCTTCTCCCCACTGTCCCCTCCCCCCTCGCTATTGTTAGATTGTTCTTAATTTCAATGTCTCTGGTTATATTTGCTTGCTTTTTTCTTTTGTTTATTAGGTTCCAGTTAAAGGTGAGATCATATGGTATTTGGCCCTCAACGTCTGGCTTATTTCACTTAGCATAATGCTCTCCAGTTCCATCCATGCTGCTGCAAAGGATAAGAGCTCCTTCTTTCTCTCTGCTGCGTAGTATTCCATTATGTCAATGTACCACAGTTTTTTGATCCACTCATTTACTGATGGGTGCTTAGTTTGCTTTCAGCACTTGGCTATTGTATATTGTGCTGTTATGAACATTGGGGTGCATAGGTTCTTTTGAATTGGTGTTCGAAGGCTCTTAGGATATAATCCCAGCAGTGGAATTGCTGGGTCAAAAGGCAGTTCCATTTTTAGTTTTCTGAGGAAATTCCATAGTGTTTTCCACAGTGGCTGAGTATTTCAAATTGGTCTGAAACTATCATTTGCAAAGTTTCCAGACTTTCCTTAGAGTCCTTCCTCATAATAGTTATAGTTGGTTAGAACACAATGGTTAAAATAGTTATAGCTGTAGTTATAGGTTAGATCATAGTGTGTTAGAATAGTTAATGCTGGTTGCAACTTTTTTTAATTCCCTCAGAGAATGACTTAACTGTGACTGAATCCTGGTTTAAGAAATTAATTTAGAAAGATATTCTGGAGAGCAGTCATATCTCAAAACATTGCAAGAAAAATTAGAAGCCCACTTCTGCTGCCCTTGTCAGTGACCAGTGTCCAATCTCATTATGGAATTTTTTTTGCCACTGCTTGTTTTTCGTGACTAGCAGGAAGGAACTTGTTCCACACTGGTCCATTTCACCAAAATTGTGACCTCAAAATGAGATCTTATACTTACTGGCTTATTAGTTCTTCTGGTGAGCCTGTTAGACATATTAGACTGTACTTCTTATTAGTTCAATTGCTTAATCTTTCTTGTTGAAGCAAATGCAATGCATATTTAAGACTAGAAATATCTACCACAACTACAAACTTTTAGAATTTTTTACAAAACAACAAAAATGTAGTAGATGTAAAGTTCAAACAAAAGGTTTATGCAGTTTAAAGATGATCCTTGAAACTATTCTCTTTCTCACAATACAGAGAGCAAATTTCCCAAGATGACACTAACACCATCGTTATTTTACCCAATGACTAATTATCAGATGATGCAGTGGTGCCATTGTTAACTCAATGTCATGGTTACTTCAGAAGACATCAACCACTTTTACTAAACAGATTAAAGAATGCTGAAAAAGAATATTAGCCTAACTGAAATTTGAAATATTTTATCTATATTCTAAAAAATGTAATAACTCATTGACAGGTGACATGGTTTAAAATGAAATAAGAAATACCAAGCAATGAACCAATAACTTTATTGAATGTATTATTTTCAGCGTGGTATGAGATAGGTGATAAAGGATAAAAATATTTGTGGAGAGGTGACCCACGATGTGCCCTCAATCCATGTCATCAATGTCCTTACAATGCATGCATACAATGAAATGAAAAAAGAGCTTCCCAGACAAGAAAAAGCTGAAAGAGTTCATCATCACCAAACCAGTATTACATGAGATGCTAAAAGATTTTCTTCAAGAAGAAGAAACTAAAAAATATGAATAACAGCCCTGGCTGGTGTGGGGTCAGTGGATTGAGCTCTGGCCTGCAAATCAAAGGGTCACAGGTTCAATTCCCACTAAGGGCACATGCCTGGGTTGTGGGTCAGGTCCCCAGCAGGGGATGCACGAAAGGCAACCACACATTGATGTTCCTCTCCCTCTTTTCCTCCCTTCTCCTCTGTCTAAAATAAAGAAATAGAATCTTTAAAAATATTAATAATAAAATGACTATATATAAACATATATACACACACATATCAGCAACTGAATCTAAAAAACAAAATAAACAAAGAAGCAGAACAGGAACAGACTCTCAGATGCAGAGAACATTTTGATGGTTGCCCTGTGGGAGGGGAATTGGAAGACTGGGTGAAAAGGATGAAGGGATTAAGAACTAGAAATTGGGAGTTACAGAATAGTCATGGGAATATAAATAGTACAATATATGGAATATGGTCCATAATACTCTCATAACTATGTGTGGTGCCAGGTGGGTACCAGATTTAATAGGATGACCACTTAGTAAATTATATAATGTCTAATTACTGGATTGTACACCTGAAACTAATATAACATTGTATATCAACTGTAATTGAAAAATAAAATGTAATTAAAAATAAATAAAACATATATCTCTGTGTTGATTTTTACCTGGGCTACCATGTCCAGAATAGAGAAATTTCCTTCCCAACACACAAACCCCTGCTTCCTCTAGCCTTCTCTATTTTGTTGAGTTCCAGTGCCTTTTTATCATTTCCTTTCTTGACTTAAAATCTTGCAGCAGATTTTTAAAAACATTTTCCCCAGGTTTATTGAGATATAATTTATGTATAACATAGATTTTCATATGACTGGCTTTGTCGTCATTCACACTTTGACTAGCATGTCATTGTCAGAATGATTTTCCTTGACCACAGTGTCTACACAATATATACAATGTACATATAATACATATATATGTTTCAAACTTACACAAAATTATAAGAATAATATAAGGAAACCCCAGCTATATTATATGCTGACTTGCAAATCACTTACATTTTCTCCATTCTTTTTATTATCTCTGTAAATATAGACATACAGACACCTTATTTTTATGTACCACTTGAAAGTAATTTTGAAATATTTCTCCTGTACTCATAAGTTTTTACATTGGTTTCCCTATGGGAAAAAAAAAGAGAGACTTTCTTTTATACAATGATAGTATGCTTATTCAAATAAGAAATTTAAAATTGAAGGAATACTATTATAATGGTGTGGTAGAGGTGGATGATTACTGCATGTTTAGAAATTTTCTCAGCCCTTTATTAAACCATTGGTAGCTTGAAATCAGTCCTTGTGGGAGTATTTAGACCATGGAAGTTGACAAACACTAAAAGTCCGGGTTTCTATTTTTAAGTTCTCAGTTAGTAGCACAACACTGACATTATCCAGCCCGGACCCCGTATTCAAATTTTGTCAAGTTCCCCAACATTGTCCTTGGGAGCTACTTTCCTTTTCAATCTAAGGATCTCACATTGCATTCATTGCTATACCTGTTAACACTGTTTAAATCTGGAACATTTCCTCCGCCTTTCTTTGTGTTCCTTGAACTTGACATTTTGAAGACTAGTTATTTTGTAGAATGTACTCAGGGTTTATGAAATGTTCCCTGATGATTCGGTGCACTTTTTGCAAAAAATACCGCAAATGTGATGTTTTGCCCTTTTTGGTGCATCATTTAAGAGACACGTGAAAATAGTTTGACCTAAAATTCATAATGGTAGCTTTGAACATTAGGTTAAAAAGGTGTCTGCTAGGTATTTCCCTTGTGAAGTCATTATCTTTTCTTCTTGTAATTAATAAGAAATGCATGTGGAGCTACTTGGAGACTATGTAAATATTCTCTTGCTCATCATTCTTTTACCTACAAGTGTTAGCACTTACTTCATATTTTTCCTTTATTTAGAATTGAAGAGCTATATTTAGTAAGGAGGAACTTCCTCTTCTCCCATTCATTTATTCACTCATCCATTCACTTGTATACTTACTCATTAATGTATTCAAGTGTGTATATATCAGTATAATTTTTATTTCACTTAATGTTATCAATATTACAATCATAATTCATTTTAATACATGTTTTGCTTCATATCTGTGCAGTGGGATTCTCTTTAAGGTGGTTCTAATGAGATTTGAGTAATTCCTTCATTTCTGAAATAGAAATACATTCCAGGTTCATTTTGTACCTTTCCTGTCTCTACCATAGAGTTGACCACATCTCTAAGTAGCCCTGTCACTTTTGGGCATGACATTTAGAAATCAAGTTCTGGAAGCTAGGTATGTTCATTACTAACAGTGTGTCGCTGCTTCTGGTTTCTGTCAGTGAACAGAGACTAGAAATATAAATTTAAATATATTTTTTCTATGCAATACTTATATATTCCTCAATGTATATATATTTTCTATGTATCTATCTATGCATATATATCTAGCTAAATGAGTACATACTGATCCCTCCAACTCCAAACTCACAAAATAAAGCATATTCTAGGTTTTGTTCCTTCCACATGTGCATATCACTTGCTCCCATTGTTTTATATATTGATAAATTCCTCACAGATAAAATTAATTTAAGAATAAGTAGCACACAACTGTGTAACATATACCTATCAACTATAACTAGAATAATTTTTAACATTTTTTAGGTAAAATTGACATACAGGCCAATGCTTATATATTCCATATACATTCATTCATATGAGTTTTGACAAATTTAGGCAACTATTGATCACTCCAGAAAGTTTTCTCCATGCATTTTCCAGTGATCACCTCCAGGAAAACTCTTCTGACCTTTGTCACAACAGATTCCTTTTGATCTTTCTAGAAGGTAATATGATTGGAAACATACCACATGCACGTTTTGTGCCCAGCTTCATTTTCTCAGCTTGTCTGTTAGCTTTCTGTACACTGTTGTATATATGTATAGGTCATTTGATTTTAAATACTGAGTAGGATTTTTGAATTTTTCTGTTAATGGTCATTTGAGTTGCTTCTAGTTTCTGACCAATCTGAATAAATTTGCTGTGAGCATTTGTGTGTAATTCTTTTTCAATAGATATGTTTTTGGTTCTTTTGGAAAATGTGAGAGGGCAGAATTATGAAATCATAATGTAGATGTATGATTAAATTTTATGACATGGTGTTAGCTGAGGTCTTCGCATAGTCTTTGTTATGCTGAGGTAGTTTCCCTTTATTCCTAGATTGTTAAGTTTTTTTTAAATCATGAAACTCTTGAATTTTTTCACTTTTAGGCATTAACTGAGCTTATCATGTTCATTTGTTCTTCATCCTGTTAATATAGTGTATTACATTGGTTGATTTTTGTATGTTAAATCATCCTTTCATTCCAGAAATAAATCCACTTGGTAAGAGTGTATAACTATAGTGTGTTGTTGAATTCCATTTGTCAATATTTTGTTGAGAGTTCACATCATTATTCATCAGGAATATTGGTCTGTATTTCTATTTTCTTGTAATGTCTTTGGTTTTCATATCAGGGTAATGCTGACCTCATAAAATGAGGTTGCAGTGTTTCCTCCTCTTCAAATATTTCAAAGAATCTTAGGAGGTTTTGTGTTAATTCTTTAAGTGTTTGGCAGAATTCTGCAGTGAGCTTATCTAGTCCTGAGCTGTTCTTTCTTGGGAGGTGCATTCTATGGATTTTGACAAACAGATAATATATCTCTGTATTTTGATAAACATATAATGTAATGACATGTAACTGCTATTACAGTATCACAGAATAATTTACCTACTCTGTAATTCCCCTGTGATCCAACTATTTATCCCCCTCTCCCGCCCTCACTTCCATTCTTGCCAGCCACTGATATTTTCAGTTTCCACAGTGTAACCTTTTCCAGACTGTCATATAGTTGAAATCATATAGTATTTAACCTTTTCAAATTGGCTTCTTCCACTTAGCAATATGCGGTTGAGAATCCTCCATGTCTTTTCATGGCTTGATAGCTTTTTCTTTTTATCAGTGAATAACAGTCCTTTGTATGGATGTATTACAGTTTGCTTATTCATTCACCTATTCGGAGACATATTGGTTGCTTCCAAGTTTTGAAAATTATGAATAAATCTGCTGTAAACATTTATTTGCAGGTTTTCGGGTGGACATGTAAGTGTCAACTGATTTGGGTAAATAACCTGGAACATGATTACTGAATGATTTTATAAGAGAGTGTTTTGTTTTGTAAGAAAGTGGCTATACCATTTCGATTCTACTAGCAATGAAGAGAGTTCCTCTTCTTCCACACCCTCACCAGAATTTGGCATTTTCAGTTATGTGGACTTTATTTTAGATGTACAGTGATATTTGATCATTTTTTTGAGTTGTAGTTCCATACTGACATATGATATTGAGCATCTTTTCATGTACTTTTCATATACTTCCTCTGCTTAACTTTCTTAGTAAGGTGTCTGTTGAAACTTTTTGTCCACTTTACAGCTGGGAAGTGTGCACTCTCATTGTGGAGTTTTATGTGTTTCTTACATGTTCTGGGTGTAGGTACATTGTCAGATATATGATTCACAAATGTTTTCTCCCCAAATGTGCCTGTATTTTCCTTAGTGGTGTTTTTCATAGAGCAGAGGATGTCAATTTTAATGAGGTCCAACTTACCAATCTTGTCTTTATCGATTGTACTTTTGTGGTTTATCTAAGTTATCAACAAATCGAAGATCACCTATATTTTCTCCTTTGTATTTCTAGGAATTTAATAGTTCTGCATTTATATTTAGATCTATAATCTATTTCAAATTATTTTTTGTTAATGATGTAAATGTGCTGAGTACTTTTTATTATGCTTCATTACGACCATTTGAAATCTTTGTTATGTATACATAGAGGTCTTTTGGGCATTTGTATTGCTTTCTTTGTCTTTTTATTATGCAGTTTGAACATTTTTTTACATATTCAAGATACAAGAACTTTGTCAGATATATGTTTTGCAAGTATTTTTCTAATTCTGTGGCCTGCCTTTCATTTTTTAAATTTTTATTGATTGATTTGAGAGAGAGAGAGAGAGAGAGATCAATTTGTTGTTCCACTTATTGATGCATTCATTGGTTGATTCTTGTATGTGCCTGAACAGGGATTGAGCATGCAGCTTTGGCATATTTGAAATATGCTTTAACCAACTCAGCTACCTATCCAGGGCTTACCTATTTATAATAACCTCTTTTGATGATAAAAAATTTAATAAAGACCACTTTATTTTTTTACGATGATCTCCTCTATCCTGTGGGAGAAATATTTGCCTTTCTTAAGATAACAACTATATTCTTTTATTATTTCTTCCTCTGAAGTTTTAACTTTAACATCTAGGTGTTATGATTCATCTCAAAGTAGTTTTTTCTGCACAGTAGCACTTGAGCTTCCATCTTCCCCCTTATAAATATCTAGTTTTGCAAAATAACATTTGTTGAAAAGCCTTTGCTTCCCCCATTCATTTTGCTGCTGTCTTAAAATGAATTGTCAGTAAGCCAATGGGTTTATTTCTGTACTCTTCTGTTCCCTAAACTCTTTATATGCCCTTTGCTATTATTACACTGTCTTAGTTATTGTAGCTTTGGTGCCATGAATGACAAAGTCCTGAATCATTGTTAACCTTTTAAAATATGGTTTTGGCTGTTCTATGTCCTCTAAATTTTCATACAAATTTTATTCATTTTTTTACAGAAATGTTGAAAGGAATTTATTCTGTTTTACCTTCATATCTACACATACCAACTATATCCCATAAAAAGGTCCAGAAGACACTCCCTTCACCAAGGCTAAGAAATATATTAGCGAGGATAGCATTAAAAATATCTGTGTTTGATCTCATTTCTTTTTTTTTTACTTTTTTTATTGATGTTCAAATACAGTTGCATATAAATTTGAAAATCAGTTTTTCTATTCATATTTATAAAAGCCTCTCCTTTATTGATTCAGGGAAACCAGTAATCTGTCTATAATATTTTTCTTTTGAAGAATATTATAGAAATACAGTCATGTACTATGTAACCTTTGGGATTGGTCTTTTTCATTATAAAATCCTTACAATATATTCAAGTTGTTGCAGGTACCAATAGTTGTTACTGTGCATTGCTTTGTAGTACTCCATGGTATGGATGTACTACAGTTTGTTTAATCATTAACCAACTGAAGAACTTCTTTTCTGTTTTTGGCTATTATAATACACCTACTATAAACAATTGTGCACAGCTACTTGTGTGGACATAGCTTTGTTAATCTGTGGTACATGTCTAGGAGTACTCTTGCTTTTCCATGTGATAATTCTACATTTAGTTTTTATGAAACAACTCACCTATTTCCCAGAGTGGCTTTACCATCTTTTGTTCACTCTAGCAATGAAAGGGAAACTTGTTTTTTTCACATCCTTGAAGTTTTAGGTTTTGTCTCTAATTTTTTAAAACAGTTGTAATAGGTATATAGTGTAATCTTGTTATGGTCTTAATTTGCATTGCCTTAATGGCAAGTGGTGTTGGCTATGTTTTCATGAGCTTATTTTCAATTTGCATATCTTATTCGATGAAATTTCTCTTCACTTCCTTTTACCTATGTAATTTTTGTCTTTTACTATTGAGTTTTGAGGATGCTATATGTGTTCTACATATCAATTCTTTATCAGGTACGTTGTTTGCAAGTATTTTCTGTACGTCTCTGGTATGCTTTTTTATTGCCTTAAATATGACTTTCACAGAGGAAGTTTTACATTTTGATGAACTCCAATTTAGCTATTTTTAAAATAGATTGTGCTTCTGTTGCCATGTATAAGAACTCTTCAGCAAGCCTAGCTCTCCCAAATTTTTTCGAAGTTATCTTCTAAGCATTATGCACTTTTACATTTTACATATAAATGCATTATCTATTTTAAGTTCATTTTTGTATAAGCTTTAGGATGAGAGTTATCCCCCTATGGGTATCAAAAATCTTCCCAGCAGCATGTGTTGAAACAATTATTCATCCTCCATTGAATTGATTTTGTGTCTCTCAAAAAGAAATGAGCTACACGTTAGTTGGGGGAGTGGCTATTTCGGGATTTTATGTTCTGTTCAGTTGATTTTTGTGTCTATCCCTCTGCCAGTACCATTGTCTGATTATTGTAGCTATAAAGTACATTTTAAACTCATTCGGGCTTATTCCTCCCATTAAAAAAATTTAAATTAAATTTATTGGGGTGACATTAGTAAGTAAAATTATATAAGTTTCATGTGTTCAAGTGTACAGTCACCTGTATATTGCATTGTATGTCCACCACCCAAAGTCAAATCTTCTGTCACTTTATATTTGATCCCTCAGGGATGTCAAACTCATTTTCACCAGGGGCTACATCAGCCTCATAGTTGCCTTCAAAGGGCCGAATGTAATCTTAGGACAGTAGAAATGTAACTACTCCTTAACTAGGGGCAAGGAGCTCCTATTTAATTTTTCACCTTGAGGAAACAAGGTGAGGGGCGGATTTGGTCCATGGACCTTGTGTTTGCCACCTGTGCTTATACCATCTACTATCTCCCCACCCCCTTCCCTCTGATAACCGTCATGTGGTTGTCTGTGTCTATTAGTTTTTGTTCATTTGTTTTTCTTGTTTGCTCATTTGTTGCTTTCAGTTTTATATTCCATATGAGTTAAATCATATATTATTTCTCCCATTATTCTTCTTTTCCAAAATGTTTTTGTCTATTCTAGCTCCTATGGGTTATATACAAACATTAGAATAATTTTGTCATGTCTACAAAAAATCTTGTTGTGATTTTGATGGAAATGCATTAAATCTTGACATCACTTCCAGGAGAACTGACATCTTTACTGTGTTGAGTCTTCCAATCCATGTACACATTATGTCTCTCCATTTAGTAGATATTTGATCTGTTAGTGTTTTGTAGTTTTCAACATATGAATTCTATATATGTTATGTGAGATTTACACATATTTATTTTAGAATCTATAAATTTTACCATGTTTTTAATTTCAGCACTCACATGTTCCTTACTAGTACATAGAAATAAAATTTATTTTTATATGTTGATCTTGTGTCTTGTGGCAGTACTACATTCACTTCTAAGAGTGAGTTCTGGAGGTTTATTTTTTGTTGATTAGTTGGGATTTTTCCATAGAGAAGGTCATGTCTTCTGCAAATAGCATAGTTGTGTTTCTTCCTCTTCAATCTATATACCCTTTATTTCTTTATTGAACTACCTAAAAGTTTTACAGCAATTTGAAAACCAGTGGTGAGAGCAGCAGTCTTGCCTTATTCCCAGTATCAGGGAAAATGGATTCAGTGTTTCACCATCAACTGTAATATTAGCTATAGCATGTTTGTAGATGTCCTCTCTCAGGTTGAGGAATGTATCCTGTACTCCTATTTTTTTTATTTTTTTATTGTTGTTCTATTACTGTTGTCCCAATTTTCCTCCATTGCACTCTCCTGCCCCAGCCCATGCCCAGCTCCCACAGTCAATCCCCACCCTGTTGTTCATGTCCATGGGTCATTTATACCTGCTCCTTGACTAGACCTTTCCCTTTCTCCCCCCTCCCCTCTGGTTGTTCTCAATCTGTTCCTTGTTTCCATGCCTCGTGCTCCTGTTTTTAAAAAATTTATGAATACTGTTGAATTTGTCAATATTTTTCTGTATCAATTGACATTGCCATGTGATTTTTTCTTTTGCCTATTAATATTGTGTTGATTGATTGTCAAATATGCAAACAGTCTTGCGTCCCTAAGTTAAGCTGTATCCTTTTTTTTAAACATTTCTGATTTATATTTGGTAATGTCTTGTTAGTTTTTTTGTGCACCGATATTCATCAGGGTTATTAGTACAGAGATTTATTTCCTTAATATATGATCTTTATCTGATTTTGTTATCAGGGGAATACTAGCTTCATAAAATGTGCTGGCAAATGATTTTTCTACTTGTATTTGTGGAAATGATTTTGTAGAATTTTTTAAAATCGAGACATACTGTATTTTGCCATGTATAATGCACACATTTTTGCCCAAGTTTTTGAGGGAAAAGTAAGGATGCACATTATACATGGGTAGTACCTGAAACACCTTCCATCTGTTTTTGTATTTTGTAATTATATGTTACATAAAATTTTTGGTACCGTAATATCTTCAAAACTAAATGCTAAATTTCCTTTATAATACAAAAAACAACTATCTAGATATAAATAAGTAAATAATTAAATAAAAATTAAAACAAAAGATTTTTTCCCCTGAGAGTTTGGGCTAAAACCACGGGTGTGCATTACATGTGACAAAATACAGTAATTGAAATATAACATTGTGTAAGTTTAAGGTGTACAAAGTATTGGTTTGATGCATTTATATATTATAACATGTTAACCACCATAGCTTTAGCTAAACCCTCTATCACATCACTTAGTTATCATTTCTTTTTTCTGGTGAGAATTTAAGATCTAATCTCTTAACAACTTTAAAATTTATTATATAGTATTGTTGACTATATCACAATGCTGTGCATTAGATCTCCAGAACCTACTTATCTACTAGTTGCAAGTTTGTACACATAAACAACATCTCCATAATCCCCCCAACCCTTCTACCCCCTCACACCTGGTAACAGCCATACTATTCTCTGTTTTTACAAGTTTGGTTTTTGTAGATCCCATACAAAAGTGATATCATACCTTTGATTTTTCTCTGTCTGACTTATCTCACTTAGCACAATACCTTCAATGGTGGTAATTCTTATCTAGAATTTTATGGATTTCTCCAGTAAAACCATCTAGGCTTAAAGATTTCTTGTTTTAATTCATCATTTTTAAATTAAAAACTCAATTTTCCTAACACCTATGCATCTATTCCAATTTTCTCTTTCATACTGAGTTGTGGTAACATACTTTTCAAAGAGTTGATCCATGCATTTATGTTGTCAAATTTATGACAGTACATTTGTTGATATTTTACTATCTTTTCAATATCTTCAGGGTCTTTAATACTATGCCCACCTCAGTCCTGATATTGCTAATTTATGTCATCTTTTTTTTCTTTGTCAATCTAGCTAAAGGTTTGTAAACTTGTTGATATACTCAAAGAATGAGCTTTTTACTTGACTCATTTTGTTGATTTCTGCTATTATATTTACTATTTCTTTTCTTCTTCTTGCTTTGAGTTTATAATTTCCTTAAGTGGGAGCTTAGATTACTGATTTAAGACTTTTTCTATTCTTCAATGTAAGCATTTAGTGTTATAAATTTATTCCTCAGCATGGCATTAACTATTTCCAACAAATTTTGGCACATTGTATTTTACTTTTCATTCACTCCAATTTTTTTTTATTATTTTTAAAAATTTTCAATTACAGTTGACATTCAGTATAATAAGTTTCAGCTGTACAGCATAGTGGTCAGACATTTATATAACTTACAAAGTGATCCCCTGGTAAGACTACTAGTACCCAGCTGACACCATCCATAGTTATTACAACATTATTGACTATATGCCCCATGCTGTGCTTTACATCCCTGGGACTGTTTTTCTCATTGCCAACTTGTACTTCTTAATATCTTCCAAATATTTTTGATTTTCCTTGAGACTTCCTCATAGGTTGTTTAGATGTGTGCCGTTTATTTTTCAAGTATTTTATTTTTTCTGTTATCTTTCTGTTACTGAGATCCAATTTGATTCCACTGTAACCAGAAAACACATTCTGAATTATTTAAATTAGTTTAATTTTGTTGAGGACTGTGTTATGTCCCAGAAATCTTCTATTTTGGTTTATGTTTCATGGATGCCTGAAGAGAATATACAGAATGGGGTGAAAGTAGGTTTATAGTTGTTAAGTATTGTATTATGGAAAAGTATTGTATTATTTTCCATAAATAATAATAGAAGAATAAACTGTGTTTTGTGTACTCACAACTGTAAAACTACTGTTGCTCCCTCACCAGTATATTTTGCTGCTGCAACGCAGATGGTGATATTGTACCCATCTGTATCATTGTTGATTTTATTTTATTATTTATTTTTAAATATTTTATTTATTTATTTATTTTTAGAGAGACGAGAAGAGAGGGAGAAAGAGAGGGAGAGAAACATTAATGTGTGGTTGCCTCTCATGTGCCCTAAACTAGGGATCTGGCCCACAACCCAGGCATGTGCCCTGACTAGGAAACCAACCAGTGATCACAGGCTTTGGTTCACAGGCTGGCACTGAACTCACTGAGTCACACCAGCTAGGACTCATTGCTGATTTTATATCTACGTAAGCTACCCATTGTTGGCACAGGGGTTTTAATGTCCCCAATTATAACTTGGTTTTTGTCAGCTTGTCATTTCTATTTTATTAGTTTTTTTTATCATATATTTTGCCATTCTGTTGTTTGGTGTATACATATTCAGAATTGCTATTTCTTCTTGGTAGATTAACCTTTTTATTATTATGTAGTGCTCCACCTCCATCACTGATATTTTCTTTGTCTTAAGTCTACTTTTCTGTTATTAATATAGCCACTCATGCTTGTTTTTCATTAATGTTTGCATGACACAGTATTTTCCGTTTTTTTACTGTCAACCTACCTATATATAATAGATTTGAAATGAGATACTTATAGTCAGGATATGGTTGAGTCATTTTTTAATTCACTTTGCCAATCTCTGTCTTTTGAAGGTATCTTTATGACCGATTAATGTTTGACAAAAGAGGCAAGAACATACAATGGAGTAAAGACCAGTTCCTCCTTAAATTGTGTTGGAAAAATTGGTCAGATACAGGCAAAAAAAAAAAAAAAGAAACTACACAACCAAATTACACCATACACAAGAATAAACTCAAAGTGGATTAAATACTTAAATGGAAGATGTGAAACCATAAAAATCCTAGATGAAAATATAGACAGTGAAACCTCAGGCATTTCTCGTAGCAATATTTCTTCAGATATATCTCCTCAGCCCAGGGAAACAAAGGAAAAATAAACAAATGGGACTACATCAAACTAAAAAGCTTTTGCACAGCCACGGAAACCATTAACGAAATGGGAACAAACTAAATGGGAGAACATTTGCCAATGATACATCTCAAAAGGGGTTAATTTCCAAAACATAAAAATGGGCAAAGGATCTGAATAGACACTTCTTTTCAAAAAGGACATTCACATGGCCAATAGACATATGAAAAGATGCTCAACATCACTAATCATCAGAGAAATGCAAATTAAAACCACAATGAGATATGACTTCACACCTGTCAGATTGGCCATCATTAACAAATCAACAAACAAGTGTTGGGGAGGATGTGGGGAATAGGGAACCCTAGTGCACTATTGGTGGGAATGCAGACTGGTGCAGCCACTGTGGAAAACAGTATGGAATTTCCTCAAAAAACTAAATATGAAACTGTCTTTTGAATCAGCAATCCCACTTTTGGGATTATATCCAAAGGAAACCAAAACACTGATTTGAAAGAACGTATGCATCCCTATGTTTATTGCATTATTTACAATAGCCAAGATCTGGAAACAGCCCAAGTGCCCATCAGTAGATCAGTGAATACAAAAGCTGTGGTATATTTACACAATGGAATACTACTCAGCCATAAAGTGGAAATCTTACCTTTTACCACAGTGTGGATGGATATGGAGATTATTATGCTAAATGAAATAAGCCAGTCAGAAAAAGACAAATGCTATATGATCTCATTTTTATGTGAAATCTAATGAACAAAATAAATTGACGAACAAAATAGAAACAGAGGTAGAGATACATGGAACAGACTGACAGCTGTCACAGGGATTGGGTTGTAGGGCTGGATGAAAAAAAGTGAAGGGATTAATCAGAACTACACACACACACACACACATATATATAAAACATATCACACAGACACAGTATGGTGGTAGCTGGGGGAAAGGTGGGGTGTAGGAGGAGGTGGGGGTGGGCAAAGTGGGGATAAATGGGGGTGGATAGAGACTTTATGTTGGGCCATGGGCACATGATGCAGAGTGCAGATGATGTTTTGTTGAGTTGTGCACTTAAAACTCATATGGTTTTTGTGAACCACGGTCACCCCTAAAAATTAAAAAAAAAAATAAATGTGCATCAGGCTATTTACATTTAATGTGATTATTGATATATAGTGCTTAAATCTGTCATTTTATCTTTCCTTTTTATTTATTGTCTTTCTCCTGCCTTCCTTCAGGATTCTTGAACTTTTCCTTTAGAATTCTATGTTGACTTACCCCTATTTTTTAAATACGTTCTTCATCTCAGTCTCCTAGTATTAAAATTTTACTAGTATAAGGTATAGAAATCAAAATTATCCTTGAGTAGACATATGCTTCTGGAGAGATTTTGTAGACAGACCATTCTCTTTTCTTCCTATTAAGTACAACTAAAACCTCTGGACATTATTGATAAAACAAACATAAAGAAACACTGAAAGTTAAAGAGAAGGAGGATAGGCTAGGGACTATGGCATCTACTATGGACTGAACTGTGTCTCTTTCAAATACATATATTGAAGCTCTAACCTCCAATGTGACTTTATCTGGTGATAGGGCTTTTATACAGGTAATTAAGATTATATGAGGTCATAAGGATGGGGCCCTAGTCTCATAGGACTGTGGCCTTTTAAAAAAGGATGATCTCACCCTGGCTGGTGTGGCTCAGGGGAGTGAGTGCTGGCTTCCAAACCAAAGGGTCGCCAGTTCGATTCCCAGTCAGGGCACATGCCTGGGTTGTAGGTCAGGTCTCCAGTAGGGGGCATGCGAGAGGCAACCACATATTGATGTTTCTCTCCCTCTTTCTCCCTCCCTTCCCCTCTTTCTAAAAAATACATAGCTAAAATCTACAAAAAAGGGATGATCTCTTAATCTCTTTTGTCTCTCTCTCTCTACCATGTGATGACAGCAATATAATGGCTCTATGCAAGCTGGGGTGAGCTCTCTCACAAGAGCATGACCATAGTGGCACTCTGATCTCAGACTCTCAGTCTTATTAACTGTGAGAAAATACATTTCTGTTGTTTAAGCCACCCAGTCTATAGTATATTTTTTATGTCAGACTGAACTGAGACAGGGTCTTGGAACATCAGAAAGGAAAAAATAGAAAGGATAAAATTATAGTTAAATAAAGTAAAATAAACTTTCTTTTTCCTGTTGAATTTTCTAACAGGTTTGTGGGTGAAAGAAAAATTGTAAGTGTCTAATTGGCTCTCATTATATGTAGACTAAATATTTGACAATTATATTATAAATAAAAGAATAAAATGATATATTGCAGTCTTCATTTAAAAAATAACAGCTTCCCTGGCTGGATAGCCCAACCAGTCATAGTGTCAGCCTGATACATGGTTGTGGCTTTGAACCCCAGTAAGGGCACATACAAGAATCAACCGATGGCCCTGGCTGGTGTACCTCAATGGATTGAGCACTGGCCTGCAAACCAAAGGGTTGCCAGTTTGATTCCCATTCAGGGCACATGCCTGGGTTGCGGGCCAGGTCCCCAGTAGGGGGTGTGCGAGAGGCAACCACATATTGATGTTTCACTCCCTTTGTTTCCCCCTCCCTTCCCCTCTCTCTAAAACTAAATAAGTGAAATCTTTAAAAAATAAAGAATCAACCAATGAATGTATAAATGAGTGGAACTACAGGTTGATGTTTTTCTCACTTTCTCTCACTCTCTCCTTCCTTTCTTCTCTCTCTCCAATCAATAAATAAAAAATAAAATAACAGCTTTATTAAGATATGATTTGCATACCGTATGCTGAAGAAATATAATTAAAAATAAAATCTGCCAGCCTCCCAAAATTCTCCTCAGAAGTAGAAGAGAGAGAAAACTGTTTTATTATTGGATAACAATTAAACGAGAATGTGATATACTAAACTGGCAGTCTGCTAAAGAGATTGCAAAGACAGAAAGACATCTTATTCTTTTATATAGCCAAGCAAATACATCCCATTGCATATATTTTCTCAAGATAAATGCTAACTGTTCCTCAAATAAAAGAACATGGCATTACCATTTGCCACATATGGTTTATCCTATATTCACCTTTAATTCAGGTAGACACCTGTGTTTGTTAATTGCCTTTAAAATGGAAAATAAACTAGTCATATCTTTATGATAGAAGGTAGATTTTAGCTTGGAGCCAGGCTCCAGCTAAAGATAGGCTATTATCTTCCCACAGAAAATCGGAGATAAAAGCACCATCTTTTGTAATGATTACATTACAAAGGGATGGCTGCCAGTTTTGGGGTAAAATATGTCTGCATTATAAAGCTAATAAGAAGTTCATTTAGCTTTTAAAAAGATTTACATTTCTTTCTAAGTGAAAGAGAAATTCACAATTATTTTTTAATTAAATTTTCTGAGAGAAGGTATAGAGTTTCTTCCTTTTTGTACAAGGAGGAATTAAAGTTCATTTTTCTTATTTTTCATTTGTGTTTAACCTATATCTTTGATTCACCCATTTCAGGTGTGCAATTTGATAGTATCTAGTATATTCACAGAGATTAACAACCATGGCAATTAATTTAGAACATTTTTACCCTCTAAATGGACCAGTTCCCCATTAGCACTCACTCTCCATTTCCTTGACACTCCCCCTCCCAGACCTAGTTGACCACTAATCTACTTTCTGTCTCTACAGATTTGGATATTCTCCACATCTTATATAAAAGAAACCATACAATATGTGATATTTTGTCCCTGGTTTCTTTAATTTTAGCATTATGTTTTCTAGGTTCATCCTGGTTATAACATAGGTCAAAACTTCATTCCCTTGATTGCTGAATAATATTTGTGGTATAGATGTATGACATTTTGTATATCCATTATTAGTTTACAGCACTTTGGGTTATTTTCATTTTTTGACTAATATGATTAATTCTGCAATGAACATTCATGTATAAATTTTTGTGTGGACATATATTTTTCTTGGATATAAAAGTGGGATTTCTCGTTCATATGGTGACTCCATATTTATCTTTTTGAGAAACTGCCAAAATGTTTTCTGAAATGGCTGTACCATTTTATAATTGTATCTGTAATATATTAAAGTTCTAATTCTTCTACATACTTGTCAGCACTTATTATCTCTTTTTTATTTTAGCCATACAAGTGGATGAAAGTTTCTATTTCATTGTGACTTTTATTTGCATTTCCCTGGTGACTAATATTGTTGATTGTTTTTCCATATAATTATGGGCTATTTGTATATCATTGTTGGAATGTTGTATAGTCACACCATTTATCCATTTGAATCATTTGTCATTATGTGTTTTAGTCATAAGATTTCCTTCTATCTATCTAGATGCAAGTCCTTTAATGGGACTTAGTAGGAGAATATGTTTTAAAATACTAATGAAATTAAACATTTATATTAAAAATTCACTTAATGCAAAGGAGGCTTTAAAATATGAAACAAAAATATCAAGAGGTATATAGAAAAAAAGGTAAAATGACAGATGTAAACCCAACAAATATATATAACAACATAAAAGATGAATGGATTAAAAAGTCCAATGAAAATGCAGTAATTGTCAGAGTGAATATATAACAATATCCAACCATATCCTCTTTAGGGGAGACATTTTTCATTCAACTTTACAAATAAAGTGTAAGTAAATTAACATAAAATTGATATATAATGCAAAAAGTAACCATAAGATATCTTGGTTGACTATACTAATATCAAAACAAATAGACTTTAAATAAAATAAATGTTACTAGAGATGAAGGGAGATATTTTATAATAAAAAATACTCAATCTATCAGGAAGATATAATTAACAATCATAAAAATATATTACCCTAACTAGAGAACCCCAAAATATATGAAGTGAAAACAGAATTGAAAGAAGAAATAGACAACTCAGCAAGAGTAGCTGGAGACTTCAATACTTTACTTTCAGTAAAGGATAGAAGAATTAGACAAAAGGTCAACAAGAATATAGAACACAAGCAGTAATAGAGACAGACTCATAGATAGAGAGCAGGCTAACAGCTATCAGTGGAGAGAGCTGGGCTGGAGGGGCTAAGTAAAAAAAAAGAGAGAAAAAACTCATGGATACTGACAACAGTGTGATGATTGCCAGGCAGGTTGGGGGGGGTGGGGTAGGTGGAGGATGGTATACAGGGTATAAATTGTGATGGTACTGTAGATCGTGCACCTGAAACTTGTACAATTTTGTTAACCAGCATCACCCCAATGAATTCAATACAAAGGATAATTAAATAAATCAATCAAATTAAAAGTTTGGCAAGCTGGAAAAAATTAAGCATTATAAAAGAAGAACACAACAAACATGTATAGAACACTCCACCCAACAATAGCAGAATATACATTATTCTCAAGTGCCCATGGAATATTCCCTAGGATAGACCATATTTGGGGCCATAAAACAAGCCTTAATAAATTCAAAAAGAAGTGGTCACAGCACGGATATATTCTCTGACATGGAGTGTTTTCCAACAACAACAACCAATTCTACAGACCAGTGGTATGTCCAACAGTTAAATTCAATTCTAACACTATCTACCTGGAGTTAAGCATCAGATCTCACCAACCAAAGGGCTCATTCCCACAAGATCACTCCTACTTCAGGTGCTGGTTTCCAGTCTTGGGCCACCTATATTTCTCACTGAATGACTGTAAGTTGGAGTTCCCACTATCCTGCTAGCATGACTCACAGAACTAATAAAAACAATTTACTTTTATTTACTGGTTTATAATAAAGAACACAATTTAGTAGCAGTCAAATGGAAAGACACATAGAGAGCAAGGTATGGGTTTGAGAATATGGAGCTTCTGTGACATTTTTGGACATGAGACCTTCATAGCATTTCAATGAGTCCATCAACCCAGAAGTTTTCTGAATCTCATTGTTCAGGATTTTGTTTTTAATCTTTGTAATTTTATTTTCTCTAATTTCATACATGTTGATTTCTTTTTTAAAAATTATTTTATTGTTGTTAAATTACAGTTGTCTGCATTTACCCCCCACCACTCTCCCCCACCCCAGCCAAACCCACCTCCCTCCCTTGCTTCCACCCCACCTTGGTTTTGTCCATTGTGTCCTTCATAGTTGTTCCTGAAAACTCTTCCCCCCATTATCCCCTCCCACTTCCCTCTGATTACTGTCGGATTATTCTTAATTTCAGTGTCTCTGGTTATATTTTGCTTGCTTTTTTCTTTTGTTGATTAGGTTCCACTTAAAGGTGAGATCATATGGTATTTGTTTCTCACTGTCTGGCTTATTTCACTTAACATAATGCTCTCCAAATCCATCCATGCTGCTGCAAAGGGTAGGAGCTTCTTCTTTCTCTCTGCTGCATAGTATTTCATTGTGTAAATGTACCATATTTTTTTGATCCACTCATTTATGATGGGCACTTAGGTTGCTTCCAGCACTTGGCTATTGTAAATTGTGCTGCTATGAACATTGGAGTGCATAGGTTCTTTTGGGTTGGTGGTTCATGGTTCTTAGGATATAATCCCAGCAGTGGAATTGCTGAGTCAAAAGGCAGTTCCATTTTTAGTGATTTGAGGAAATTCTGTATTGTTTTCCACAGTGGCTGCACCAGTCTGCATTCCCACCAACAGTGTACTAAGGTTCCCTTTTCTCCACATCCTCTCTAACCCTTGTTTGCTGGTTTGTTTATGATGGCCATTCTTACTGGTGTGAAGTGGTATCTCATTGTGGTTTTAATTTGCATCTTTCTGATGTTCAGGAATTTTTACAGACCTCAATCTCTAGCCCCAATCACCCCCTCTTACCCAGAGGTCAGTGAATAGAGCTGAAAGTTCTAACCCTCTGATCAATTGGTCTTTCTAGTGACCAGCCCCATCTTTAGGCTATCTACAACCCCACCTTTTGTCATAGCATTAGTATAAACTCAGGTACAATCAAAAGTGACTCATTATAAATTAAAAAAGATACTTATTATGACTCATGAAATTCCAAAGGTTTTAGAAGTTCTGTTCTAGGGACCAGGGACCAAGACAAAATATATTGTTAGATTATATCATAGACCACAATGGAATGAAAGTATAAGTCAGTAAAAGAAAGGAATTTTGGAAATTCACAAATATGTGCAAATTAGCACACTCCTAAATAACCAGTGAGAACAAGAGAAAATCATGGGGAAAATTATAAAATAATTTGAGATTAATAAAAATGATTGAATTACTAATTTAGAAACTTCCCACAAAGATATGCCATGGCCTAGCTTCCTTCACTGGTTAATTCTATAAAACAGTTAACATAAATTAATACTAATTTTTCAAAAATCTTCCAAATAATATCAGTGGAAGGACTTCTCAACTTATTCCATCAGCCCAGTATTATCCTGATACCAAATCTGGACAAAAGCATCATACACATAAAAAGCAACCAACTGACTAATATGTCTTATGAATATATATACAAAAATCCTCAACAAAATACTAGCCAAATTCAGCAATATATATCAAGAATTATACACCAAGGCCAAGTGAATTTTATTCTTGGAATGCAAGGGTGGTTTAATATTCAAATGTACAGGGTGAGGCAAAAGTAGGTTTCTAATTGTGAGTATACAAAACACACAGTTTATACTTGTATGTTTTATTAATTATTGTATTATTTTCTGTATGAACAACTGTAAACCTACCTTTGCCATACCCTGTAAAGTAATATAATGCAACATAGAATAAAGGAAAATGCCACATAATCATCTCAATAGACATACAAAAATCTTTCAAAAATTGAACACCCCCTTTTTATTAATTTTTTTAAAACTTTATTTTATTTTAGATTATTTATTTATTTATTTTTAGAGAGGGAAGGGAGGGAGAAAGAGAGAGAGAGAGAAACATCAATGTGCGGTTGCTGGGGGCCGTGGCCTGCAACCCAGTCACATGCCCTGACTGGGAATCTAACCTGTGATGCTTTGGTTCACATCTCATGCTCAATCCACTGAGCTACACCAGCCAGGGTTGAACACCCCTTTTTAATAAAAACTCAGCAAATGAGGAATAGATAGAAACTTTCTCAATCCATTAAAGTACATGTATGAAGAACCCATAGGTAACACCACACGTCTGAATAAATTCTTTGTGATTTCAGTAAGACAACGTCATCTTAGATAAGACAAGAAAAGCACAAGCAAAGAAAAAATAGAAAAATTACACATTAACATTGAAATTACACCAATATTAAAAGTGTTGCCATTTAATGTACACCATCAACAAAGTGAAAAGATAACCCACAAAAGACAAGAAAATGTTTGCACCTTATATATCTGTCTCAAATATGTAGTTTAGGTTTTCATCAAATTTGTTAAGTTTTCAGTCATTGTTTTCTCCAGCATTTTTTCAGTTTCTTTCCTTCTCTTAGTTCCTATACTTCTATTGTGTATATATTGGTATGATTAATGGTGTCCCATATTTTCTATAGTTCTGTTTATTTATTAATCAATTTATTTGTGTTTATTAGTTCTTTGGATTTCACAATCTCTATCAATCTAGTGTCAAGGTCACTGACTTTCTCTCATGCCAATTCATATCTACTCTTGAAACCCTAGAAAAATTTGCATTTCAGTTTTTTGTTATTTACAACACATGAATCTCCCCTTGGTTATTTTTGATAATCTCTATCATATTGGCATTGCCTATTCAATGAGACACTGTCACTGAAACCTCCTATAGTTCTTTCTGTTCGCTTTCATTTAGACCTTTGGATACATTTGCAATGGCTCCTTTGAAGTTACTGTCCTTTACATTCAACACCTAGGCCCCATCACAGGCAATTTTTTTTGCTGCTTTTCCCCCTATGTATTGGTTGTACTTTCCTGTTACTTGCCATGCCTTGGAAATTGTTTTTGAAAACAGGACACGCTAAAGGAAATAGTGTAGCAAACCTGGACATACCTCCTCCCTAGGTCATGTTAAGTTCATTTGTTCAGTGACTTGGATTTGTAGTGACATCTACTTCCCCTATATTGTAAACTATCTGATGTTGTTCCTTAGAGGTGTCTGCCTTGGGCATGCCCACGGCCACCTTAGCATGACAGTGTTTTCCCCCCAGTGCTTTCTTTGACTCTTTCCTGATCACTATACTAAGCTCTTATCACACCCAGCTGTTAGACTCTACAAATTGTCAGTTGATTGCACTATGATGATTAATTTTATGTGTCAAACTGACTGCTCCATGGGGTGCCCAGACACTTGGTCAAACAGTATTCTGGGTATTTCTGAAAGAATATGTTTTTAATAAAAGTAACAAATTAGTAGACCCAGTAAAGCAGCTTGCCTTCCCTAATGTACATGGTCCTCAGCCAATAAGCTGAAGGCCAGAATAGAACAAAAAGGCTGATCTTCCCACAAGTTAGAGAGAATTCTTTCTGCCTGACTGCAGTTGAAGTGAGTTATCAGCTGTTTTCTGATTTGGAATTTGAACTGAAATGTCAGCACTTCCTGGGTTTCAAGCCTGCCGGTCTTTGGACTGGAACTACACCATCAGCTCTTCTGGGTGTCCAGTCTGCCAATTCACCTTGCAGATCTTGGGACTTGTCAGCCTCCATAATCATGTCAAAAAAAAAAAACCTCTGAAATTTAAGAGACATATTTGTAAATGATTACAATAGGATGTTCTCCCTGAGCATTATGCTAAGTGAAATAAGTCAGTCAGAGAAAGACAAATACCATATGAGTTCACTCATATGTGGAATCTAAACAACATAAACTAACAAACAAAATAGAAACAGACTCATAGAGAGAAAAAACAGATTAAAAGCTGTTGGAGAGGAGGGGACTTGTGAAGCTGGGTAAAAAGAGTGAAAGGACAAAACAAAAAAAAAAACACAGAAAAAAACAAAACTCATAGACACAGACAACAGTACAGTGATGACCAGAGGGAAAGGGGGTATGGGGATGTAGAAGAGGGTAAGGGGGGGATAAATGGTGATGGAAGGAGACTTGACTTGGGGTGGTGAACACACGGTACAATATACAAATGATGTATCATAGACTTGTACACCTGAAGCCTATATAATTTTATTAAGCAATGTCACCCCAAGGAATTAACTAAAAGTTAAAAAATAATATAGGATGTCCTCAGGACAGAGTTCAATATTTATTAAGACATCATAATCCTCAAATACAGTTGTTTGAAGATTTCACTTGTTGTAAAAGTGCTTCAATTAATTATTTCTATGGCAAAAATTTATAAATGGAAGTGTCACATATTTCTCTCCCAGATCATGTACAGAGTACCATTAAAAAATCCTCAGAAACAGACTCATAGGTACAGAGAACATTTTGATGCTTGCCAGATGGGAGGAATATTAGGAGATGGATGGAAGACGTGAAGGGATTAAGAAGTACAAACTAGTAGTTACAGAATAGTCACAGGGATGTAAAGTACAGCCTAGGGGAATATAGTCAATAATAATCTAATAATTATGTATGGTATCAGATGGGTACTCAACTTATTGGGGGAATAACTCTGTAAGTTATATATGATTGTCTAATCACTATATTGTACACCTGAAACTAATACTGTATGTCAAGTGTAATTGAAAAAATTAAAAAGTTTTTAAAAATCTTCAGTAACACTTACTTCAAATGATACCAAGATGTTTATTTAGATCTAAGCACTGCATAAGAACTTACAATGCTATAACTACCCATATGCAGTTTTTTCTGCTTTTGCCAAAATACAGGGTTAAGAACCAAGAATGCTGATTTGGGGAATATTATCTTATTAAAATTTTAGATTGTCTAGCGTCTAATATTATGGTCTATTTTCATTACATAGATTAGTAGAAATATACAAGTTCAAAGACAAAGGGAATGGGTCAAATACAATTCAGTCTGCTTCTAAACTGGAGAGATCTGACGTCCAAATACTCTACACATACCCTTATCAATGTCCTCTCTCCTGCATTTCACGTAGGGATGGCATTGCCACAGAAAATTAACTATTGGAACTTTGTAATCAAAGCCCCCTTCTTCACTGCCATCAGAGAAACCATATATATGGCACTTTGACATTGAAATGTCATCCTCAAGTTTTCTGATTCAACTGAGTCTGGATTACAAGGTATTTTTGCCTCACTTTAATATCAGGTAAAAACCTCTCTGATACCTATTTCTGATGACCTTCAGTCTTCATTTGAGTACCTGCTTCTAGTGTTGGTTTTGAAATTACCTATTTTCTTGGTTGCCTTAGAGTATGCAAAAAAAACAATGCCATGCTCTTTTTGGGTCCCAGTAGACCATGCAAAGTCAATGGCCTGTCTATCAAAGTTCTGAGTGTTTACACACCAGAATTCACCATCACTCTACCCTATGCATTTATCAGGAGAGATTTCAATGGCTGTCTTTGGAGGTCCTCATCCTCTTCAGACAGATTGAGTTTTCATTGCCAAGATGTGCACTGGGCTACATGACCCCGTTCCTGTCCTATTCTAAAGAATATATCTAATTGAGAATCTGCCTGTCTCACTGTGCTTTGGAACAGAATGCTGAATTTGGGCAGAATTCAAATGGGGTGATATTAAATTATGAAACTATGATTTAACTGAAGACATTCCTAAAAACTATAAAGAACAGATATTCTACAAAAGATTTTCTCCTTTATTTGTATTTCCTCATTACATTTTGAAAAATTTTTCATAGAGTTTTATGTCAATTATAGTCAATAGCACTTAGAAACTGTGGAATTTTGTGGGCAAAGGACTTGAACAGACAGTTATCCAAGAAGGACATACAGAGGGACCAGAGACATGAAAGGATGCTCAGCATCACTAGCCATCAGGGAGATGCACATTAAAATCACAATTACATACGAGTCAGAATGGCCATCATAACCAAATCAACAAACAACAAGCTGGTGTGGTTGTGGAGAAAAGAGAACCCTAGTGCACTGTTGGTGGGAATGCAGACTGGTGCAGCCACTATGGAAAATGGTATGGAATTTCCTCAGAAAACTGAAAATGGAACTGCCATTTGTCCCAATAGTTCCACTGCTGGCATTATGTCCTAAGAATCCTGAAACACCAATCCAAAAGAACCTATGCACCCCAAAGTTCATAGCAGCACAATTTACAATAGCCAACTGCTGGAAGCTGCCTAGGTGCCCATCAGCAAATGAGTGGATCAAAAAACCATGGTACATTTACACAATGGAATATTACACAGCAGAAAGAAAGAAGAAGCTCCTATCCTTTGGAACAGGGTGGATGGAACTGGAGAGCATTATGCTAAGTGAAATAAGCCAGGTGGTGAAAGACAAATACCATATGATCTCACCTATAAGAGGAACCTAGTCAACAAAACAAACAAACAAGCAAAATGGAACCAGAGACATTGAAATAAAGAACAAACAAACTGATAATGGGGGAAAATAGGGGAAGGGCCATCAAGGAACACGTACAAAGGACACATGGATGAAGCCAAAGGGGGGTAGGTTTGAGGGTGGGAGGTGGGGGTAGGTGATGCAGGGGGGGCATGGTGGGGTGAAAATGGAGACAACTGTACTTGATCAACAATAAAAAAAGAAACTGGAATTTCATATCATGGAAACAGATACATAAAAGAATGAATAAACAAATAGTTTTGGCTTATATCATAATAGTACATGAACTACCTACTAATTTTTTATTTATATTTGGTAAGTCTTCATGTTAATTTTTCTACTTTAAATAAGTGCAGCTTAGCACTTTGCCATCAATAACAGCATATTTTCCCAAAATTCTTGCTGTCAGTGCTCATGTAACTTGACTTCTTTACAGCCAATATGGCTTTCAATAAATAATATTTCAATCCTTTAGGAGTTTACTTAAGATAGTTTCTCACTATGGAAACAGAAAATTATATTTCCTGACAATACTCAAATCTTATTTCCATGTCTTACCTAGCTCTGTATATCTTTTTCTGAGACTTCGTACTACTCTTTGGAGAGCAAAAGCAAATAAGCGTAGTTGCCAAATATTAGTTTAATGTATGTAATTTAGTTCTTTCTCTTGGCTTAATTATTACTGCTCAGCCTGTTGATAAGGTTAGTTATTTACATAGTTGTGATTATCTATACATATATAATTATTATATCTTGTATACATTATTATATGTAATACATGATCATTGGTGTGTGCATATGTAGAGTTGATTCTTATTATTTGTAGAATTATATTTGTGATTTTGCCTCCTTTAGAAGTCTCATGGTTATTTGTGGACATGCGCAGAGCAGTGCAAGTTTTGAATTACCCAGCATGCATCTCTCCAGCTGAGATTAAACAAGACTACACTCTGCCTTCTTATTTCAGCTCTCATACTATAAAAAAGTGTCCTTTTCACAGTGTACTTAGTGCCATCTTTTTCTAATTTGGGGTTTTTGTTGGTTATTCTGCTGCTTAAAATGGCCCCCAAGCAAAGTGTGGAAGTGCTGGCTTGAGTTCGTAAGAGCAAGAAGCCTGTGATATGCCTCATGTAGATGAGGCGTAACTAAGTATGTTAGATAATATTAGTTCAAGCATCATCAGTTATAGAACTGTTTGTTTTGAGTTCAATGTTAAGAAATGAACAATATGTAAGAGATAAGGTATCTTATCCAACATGAAAACACCAACGCACAGAAAACAAAGTTTTATATTGATTAGCTGACAAAAATACTGTGACCAGACGCTTTCAGGAACCTAACTGCATTTTGCCTAGGAGCAATGGTTCAGTATTCACTGATTCAGTGTTTGAGGAAACCTTATAGGACCTAACTACCGAAAATAATGAGAATGGCTGTTTATGCACGGAGAATGAGACAAGTATCTATCTTGGTTCATACCGGTTGCTGTGGATTCATCAGAGGAAAACAATTCAAATCTGTTTTCCACCTACACGTCAAGAAGGAGAATGGAAATCTGTAGAAATCTGAGCTTTCCTTATAGCTCCCTGCTCTGACACCTTCTGAAAATCCAATGAATAGAGTTTATGTTTTAGAATCATTAGGAAAATAAACTACTTCAGGTCTGTGGTGCAAGAGAAGACTAAACTTTTGAGTATAAGAGCCTGACGGGTGTGATTTTCATGATACACACAGGATGAGGACTATGGTGAAAGGGCAATTGTACCCAGTTTATATACTCAACAACCTGGGATGCGACCAGGTCCCTAGTGTGATGATGGGTAGATGCCTGAGATCTGAATACCAAACATGGTTGAATTTAAAGGAAAAGATTCCCATATTCGAGTGTCTGGTCAGGACACAGTGGAGCTACTTGCCACTGAGCAGATAGCAAATGATGGCTTGCAAATTATCTGGGGAGGGCTGCAATAGCTTGACATGAGACTGAGTTCTCCCTACAAAGTTTTAACTAGTATTATTTTCCATGCTGCTCAAGCCATCCAGGACTTCTATGTAGCACTAGTGGGTTCTAGATTGACTGGTTCCAAAAAATAAAAATATAGAATATCTACTGTCCTGGAAAATTGTAGAGCAAAACTAAATTCATGGACTCTCGTGTCTGCACTTAGGATTTAGCTCCATGTTTTTCAAGTTTATTTGAGCCTTTTTTCCTTTAGTCTTATCAACTTTTAATGTTAAGAAGCTGAAATATTTGCTTGTCGAAAGTACAGAGAATAAGAGCAACTAAGTGTAGACAACTACTACAGCTCTTGGGTAATTTGCACACTCTTAATGTTCCATGTAAATCAGTTTAAAACCAAGCACTTTAGACCTTACCTCATCCAGTACAAAGCATAATGATGATGTGCGGTTTTTGTTACCTCTTTTCTCCCTTCAGTTAGGATAAACCCATTACCTTGGTAACTTATTTTCTCATGTGATTCTGCTCAGTTTCATTAGTGGCACACAGATGCTGCACAGTTTTCACTAATGAATTTGTTCTACTGATTGGGTGTGAATGATTAATGTAAAGTTTCGTACACCTATACTTCAGCTTGAGAAAAATAAAGTCTGTGGTCTCTCTCAAACCTATCACAACAGAATGATAATGCATTTGTTTGTTTATGACAAATATTTATTTAGAAACTACTAAATCCAATGTACCCTAGAATATAGGATACTTTATGTTCTATAGGGGAAATATTTTATTTCCATGAAATATCACATTTTATATATGGAACTACTTTACTTTATATTAATTCAGATTACTTTAGAAATATGAAACATATTATAGTTGATATTTTGCTAATTGAATTATCTATTCATTTTATTCTTTTTTATACTTTATTTATTTTTATACTTTTTAAAAAGATTTTATTTATTTATTTTAGAGAGAGGGGAAGGGAGAGAGAAAGTGAGGGAGAGAAACATCAATGTGTGGTTGCCTCTCACATACCCCATACAGAGGAACCTGGCCCACAACCCAGGCATGTGCCCTGACTGGGAATGGAAGCAGTGACCCTTTGACTCAGAGGCCACAGCTCAATCCGCTGAGCCACACTAGTCATGGCTTATTAATTTCATTCTTTAATAAATTTGAAATAATCCTAATTAAGGATTAAATCCTTAATTAAATCCTAATTAAATCCTTAATTAAATCCTAATTAAATCCTTATTGAAATCCTTAATTTCAATAAGAATATTGAAAAAATGACACAATACATTATACAGTTGATGTATTGTAGAATTGTACATCTGAAACCTATATAATTTTGCTAACCAATATCACCCCAATAATTCAACTAAAAAGCTAAAATAAAATAAAACAAAGAATATTGAAAAAAATTAGAGTAGCAATAATTATTTTAAATTATTTATGTAGTACAAATCATAAAAAAACCTTATCCCTTACTCCTTCAAGCCCTTCAAGTTCATAAGTCAAACACACGCACACACGCACACACCATGGATGAATTCTAAAGAAGGCAAAATCTTTAACAAAAACTTGTGTTTTCTCATTTTGGTGTATTCATCTAAATTAGCAAATTTCAACAAGGGTCCCATGGTGGGCACACTGGTTTATTGTAAGAATTCCTAAAACATGCAATACCTGACTGTTTAGTCAGGGCAATGACTTTGTTCCTTTAGATTGTTAAATTAAAAAATGGCAACAGCCAACACAACAATACTGTCAGGTGTGAATGAATCGAAATTATACCTCTTTTTTTTTTTTTGTCAGATCAACAAAAAATATGTAGTATTTTTTTTTGGTGTGCCATGGAATTTTAGTAATTGGTTTATGTGTGCCATGAGATGAAAAAGGTCGAAAATTGCTCATTTAAGTAACAATACTAATATTTGATACATATTCATCTAAATGACAATACTACTGTTTGCTACAGACTAATAGCCTTGTTTTTCTAGTATGGGTGGGCATGTGTTTCCTTTACACATATTTAAAAAATGTTAGATGTGAGAAACCCACAGTCATTCTAGTGAACACTTAGAATCACAATTTCCCCAGAGGTCTTTTTATCTAAGCTCTCAGGAACTGCATTTTTCTCCCATAAAGCATTGTTATCTAAAATACCTTCACTGAACATGGGAAATAAGACTGATTGTTCAACAGGCTAGTTTTGCACAATCCCTCTTTGCTTGACTTTAAAAACATCTGAATATCTCGAAGCATACTAGAAGTGATGTGTTATAATAGATTACCTTAGTTTAATTATTTCATTTATTGTCAGTTTGTATCATTCTATTTTGAAATGTAATTTAATCCTTTTTTAAATGCCAGTAGTATTTAATGCCATGATAACCTTAAAACATCCAGTGTGGCCATCTTATTTTAATTCTTCTACTTACAGGAATGTAGGCAATAGGACATCCATCAAGATTGAAAGAAGCCAAACCACATGACTTAATGTGGCTTCTCCAGAGATTCATTTATCTTGGTAAGTTGAGATAAACTCATTGTGTTTTCTGTTGAGAAACTAGCAAGTCTTATACTAAGCAAGCAAGCCTTCAAGCTGATCTAAGGCCATACAGTGATAAAATGTTATTGAAGTGAGAGGCAAATATTTTAATTAGTTTATATAAGTAAATTTTTATGTGCCTATAAAATATGTAAAATATGATACATTAACAATATAATGGATAAATATGACCCCTGCAGTAAATTTTGTTTACTCTCTTAATTTTTGAAGATGACATCATTAATAAGCATATATTATTTTTACTTATATCATCTAATGTGAAATACCAAAAGCAAACTTATATATATATATATGTAAATAATCTAATCTAAAATAGAAATAAATTCCTTTTCATGAAATGTGTCCCTAATACCATATTTCACTGCTATTGGTTTTTATGGTAAGAGGATCTTTAGTAATACATGATTCTTGAACAGGTACAGCTAGAAAATTATCAAACACTCCTTTAAAGTACAATTTTCTCTGGGCCCCCTATTCGGTTTCATTGATCTATATGTCTGTTTTTATGCCAGTACCATGCTGTTTTGATTACTGTGGCCTTATACTATAGTTTGATATTCAGTAGTGCAATTCCTCCAACTTCGTTTTTCTTTCTCAAGATTGCTTTGGCTATTTGGGGTCATTCTGGGTTCACATAAATTTCTGTAATATGTATTCATTTGTGGGAAATATGTCTTTGATATCTCGATAGGAATTGCATTGAATCTATAGACTTCTTTGGGTAGTATGGATATTTTAATGATGTTCATTCTTCCTATCTATGAACATGGCATATTCTTCCACTTATTTGTATCTTCTTTAATTTCTTCCTTCAGTGCCTTACAATTTTCTGAGTATAGGTCTTTTATATTTTTGGATAAATTTACTCTTAAATATCTTATTTCCTTTAAAGCAAGTATAAATGGAATTGCTCTCTTAGTTCATTTCTGATAGTTCATTGTTGGTGTATAAAAATGCAACTGATTTCTGGATATTTATTTTGCATCTTGCAACTTTACTGAATTCATTTATCAGTGGAATCTTTAGTATTCTCTACATAGAGTATCATGTCAGCTGCAAATAATGAGTTTTACTTCTTCCTTTCCAATTTGGATACCTTTCATTTCTTCTTCCTGTCTGATTGTCTTTATAGTTAATTAATATTTGACAAAGGAGGCAAAAACACATAATGGGGTAAAGATATTCTACTCAATACATGGTATTGGGAAAATTGGACAAATATGTGCACAAATAAATGAAACTAGACCACAATTTTACACTATGCACAAGAATAAACTCCAAATAGGTTAAAGAATTAAAAACTAGGGGCAGTGGAAATGGGAGGGAGGTGGGGAGGGATGGGTGGGTAGGCTGGGATAGGAGTAAAGGACAGAAAACTGTATTTGAACAATGATAAAAATAAAACTAAAAAAAGAATTAAACGTTAGACTCAAAACCATAAAAATCCTACAAGAAAATATTGAGAGTAAAATCTAGGACATTTCTCCTAGCAATACTTTTTTTTGATATATTGTCTCAGGCAAGGGAAACAAAACAAAAAATAAACAAATGGGACTAAAATGTTTTGCATAGCAAAAGAAACCATCAACAAAAAGACAATCCACTGAATGGAAGAACATATTTGCCAATGATACAACTAATATTCAAAATAAAGAACTTACATAATTCAACACTAAAAAACAAACAATTTAATTTAAACAAATGGGCAAAGGATATGAATAGTCAGTTCTCCAAAGAGGACATACAACTAGCTAACAGACATATGAAAAGATGCTCAATGTCAATAATCACCAGAGAAATGCAACTTAAAACCACAATGAAATACCCCCTCACACCTGTCAAAATGGCTATCATCAATCAATCAACAAACAACAAGTGCTGGTGAGGATGTGGAGAAATGGGAACCCTTGGGAAGTATTGGTGGGAATACAGATTGGTGTATTCAGTATGGAAACCAATGTAGACTTACCTCAAAAAATTAAAAATGGAACTGCCCTATGACCCTACAATTCCCCCTCAGGAAATATATCTGAAGAAACCCAAAAACACTGATTTGAAAGAGTATTTGCATGCCTATGTTCACTGCAGCATTATTTACAATAGCCAAACTTTGGAAGCAGCCCAAGTGCCCATTGGTGGATGAGTGGATAAAAAAAGCTGTGGAACATTTAGAGAAGGGAATACTACTTGGCCATGAAAAAGGAAGTGTGCCTTACCCTTTGCAATATCATGTCTGGACCTGGAAAATATTATGCTAAGGGAAATAAACCAGTCAGAAAAAGACAAATACCATATGCTCTCACTTATATGCAGAATCTAATGAACAAAATGAACTAACATGCAAAATAGATAGAGAGCAGGCTGACAGTTGTCAGTGTGTGGGATTTGGGGGGCTGTGTGTAGAGGTGGAGGGATTGAGCAAAAATAAAAAAATGAAAAAGAAAACTCATGGACATGGACAATAGTATGATGATTGCTAGGGGGATGGGGAATAGGGGAAGGTGGTAGGGTGTATAAGCCATATAAATAGTGATGGAAGGAAACTTAATTTAGGGTGGTGAACACACAGTACAGTATACACATAATGTGTTATAGAATTGTGCACCTGAAATCTGTATAATTTTGTTAACCAGTTACCCCAATAAATTCAATAAAAATTAAAAAAAAAACAAAATACAATTTATCTGTCATGTGTATTAACAGTATGGAAGGAAAAAGTAGATATTTGTAGTGATTTACAAAGTACCGTAAAGAAATACTTGCTCTCAAATGCGTTTTTGTTTTTGTTTTTCTTTCTTTTTATTTACATGTATTGATTTATTTGGAGTAGCTGGAAGGGATTGTGATTTACCCATAAAGGATGAAAAATAAAATATTTTTATCCTCATACGAGGACATTTTTTCATTGCTTTTAGAGAGAGAAGGGGGAGAGGCAGAGAGAGAGAGAGACTAGAAAGATGTAACAAAGAAACATCAATTGGTTGCCTCTCATAGGCTTCCTAACAGGGGACTGATTACCCAGCTTAGGTATGTGCCCTGACTGGGAATCAAACTCACAACCTTTTGGTGCAGGGATGATGCTCCAATCAATCGAGTCACACTGCCCAGGGCTAAAAAGTCAATTTAAAAAATGTCCATAAATTATGAATGTAGTTTATCAATGTTCCTTCATAGTTGTCTAATATTTTTATTTACTTGTACCAATAAAAATTAATGCCTATTTATATTAATTTACATGTAAATTTACAAGTTGCTTGAGCAGCACAAAAATTCTTCAATACTAGTTTACTATGATACTATATTCTTAAATATTCTGAATATATTTATATACTCTGTATAGGTATGTAATTTTACTCATACAACACATTGCTTAAATAAATGCCTTAGTATGTTCAATTGTGTAAAAGTATAACTACATATAACAACATTAGCAATTCTTTCATCAAATTCCTCTCATATTTATTGTGTGACTGTGCCAGGGTAATTTAGGCTGCCCATAACAGTTAGAATTCAATTTGTGAAATGGCCACCTCTTTGAGCAAATGTGTTCTGCGTAGCACTCTCGGGAGTAGGTAAATGCTGGTGCATGGATTAAGATGCAAAACTAATTACTTCATCCAACAGAATGCCAGAAAGTTTCCTTGGCTTCTCAGAATTGCATCATAAAGACACCCAAAAGGTTTTCCTTTAAGAAATCAAAAAACCTCCCAAAGCCCTCCAATCACTACTGTCCTTGAACCTGGCACCACTATAAAACATCCCTACATTAGCCCTGGCTGGCATAGCTCAATGGATTGAGCACGGGCTGTGAACCAAAGCATCACAGGTTCGATTCCCAGTCAGGGCATGTGACTGGGTTGCAGGCCATGGCCCCCAGCAACCGCACATTGATGTTTCTCTCTCTCTCTCTTTCTCCCTCCCTTCCCTCTCTAAAAATAAATAAAGAAAATCTAAAAAAAAACCCAAAAAACTTGTTAAAAAACACAAAAAAAATCCCTACATTAAATTTTATATACGTTTATGGAAATGTATTTGACCATTAGGAAATGCTGTTTAGCCAACATACGTTTGCAGAACAACATCTGTAGACTCTTTGAAGTCTTGTAGATAATAAAATTCGTTAGTTTTCAGAAACATAAATAAAGTTTCTATGATGAACAGTCAGTTAAAGCAGTTCAACAATGATAAAGGTGTTGGTTGTTTTTTTCGGGAGATAGTGAAAGCACTAATCACTTTGTCACTTGTATTCAAGCAGTACCTGGGTGGTTGCCTACCAGGGACCTACTGATGATTGCATAGGAAGTGATATCATTTCCAATTATATGACTATATGGTTATACAGTAATGCAGATTATAAACTTAACTAACTTTTTGAATTAAAATATAAATCCTGAGCTTTAAAATAGGCACTAGTCTTTACTATAGTGTTAAATAGGCAAACCTCAGTCACTATCATTGTCCCTATTTTGGAAAGGAAGCTCTCTTGACTGTTTTCAGAAGGATTGTGGCTTATTCTCATCTCTTCGAAAATGCCAAAAGAATTTACCTGAAAAAGACATTCATTCTTATTTCTTGCAGGTTTCTCTCTTGGTAATGTGAAACACCACCCAAGAGCCCCTGTGCTTTTTTTTACTCCATGTTCCACATTCCTTTGGAAAGAATTTTGATTAAAATGAGTATTGATCTTTATCCTAGGGCTTTATTCAGTAGCGTTTTGCTGGTTATTTTGACACGTGGAGGAAAAAATATGTTAGAGGAGACAAGATAAGTCAGAGACCTATTGGAGGCCCCTAAATTTGCCAGCGGCATATTCCAATGCTGTTGGAGCTAGCCAGTGGTGGCCGTTGTATTTGAGCAGATAGATGTAGTGACAAGCTGAAGGAAGAAGTCAACCGCAGTTGGTTGTTGGAGCTCAAACACAAACCGATAACCAAAGAAGGACGATGAGTGATTTACTCATTGCCTTTATAATATATGCTTTATTTTGTATGCAGCTTTATTTAGTGACTAGTTTAACTTTTTTCTGTACATTGGTTAAATTTTTTCCACTTTGATTTCAATGGCATATATCTGTAATTAATACAACAGTGTTAGGATGAACCATGGACCTAATAAGAACACTACACTACGAAGAAAAGAAAAAGAGAAGAACAAGTATTAGGGTATTGAGTCTTTATCATTAGTTTACACAACTAAATTTTATAGTTAACTGGAAGCATTGAGTACAAATCAGCCAATGGGCCCCGTGAGGAATGTAGGTTCTTATCTCACCATCATTTGCTTGCTACTCACGGGCTGTTATGAGAATGCAGAACTCACAGACTTCCTTATAATAAAGAAATGCAAATGGTTAAAATGGAGAAAGAAAGAGGTTAATAGTTTTGCTGTTTCTTCTTTAAAATGTGAGGACCTTGGAAAAATTATTGTGAAGTGCTCTTAATTTAAGGCAGTGGATCCAAAGACTTGTCTCTGGATCAGCAATATCAGCATCACCCGGGAACACATAAGAATAGCGAATTCTCCACGGCCACGCCTCTGTCACATTAGACTCTCTGAGGGGGAGGCCCAGCAATCTGTGTTTTAGATTGGTCTGCCAAGCTCTGCAGGCCATACCCACACACATTCAAGTGTGACAATCACTATTAAGGTTATCAAGGAATGCTTCACAAGAGCTTAACTTTTCAGGGATCTGAGGCACAATAAATTCACATTAAACTGAGAATTTTTATCCTGTAGGTCTCAACTTGATTCTCCATAATTATTTCCACGTTGTTCCCAAATCAACATATTCTATGAGAAGTAATGATGAAATTAATGCTTTAACCTCTCTCCAAAAGAATGAGCTTCCTTTAAGACTACCTTCATCCTACCCCCACACCCCCACCCTTGCCTCTGGCAACAACCAATCTGATGTAAATACATAAACTAATGAAAACTGATGAGAAAAAAAAAGGTTTTAAATAAATTTACAATTTTGTGTTGAGCCGCATTCATAGCCATCCTGGGCTGCATGTGGCCTATGGGCCGCAGGTTGGACACTGAATGGATGACTAAATTATAATGTTAAAATACATCACATGCCTTGTAATTTTCAAATATTTTATTTTTTTGAAAGTGCTTCTGCTTTGCAGATGTCCTTACACACATACTTAGTTCAGATTCAACAACTGAATCTTATGAGTTCACTGCTTTTACATTCCACAGATAAGTAAGATTGTACAGTATACCAGTCTGTCTTTTTCTGTCTGACTTCTCCCACATAGTATCATGCAGACAATACTGTATTGTATATTGAAAGTAGCTAAGAGAATAGATCTTAAAAGCTCTCATCACAAAAACAAATCGTAACTATGTGAGGTGGTGAACATGTTAAATTACAGTGGCCATTATATTGCAATGCACACATCTATCAAATCTTTATGTTGTAGACCTTAAACTTATACAATGTTATATGTTGATTTTATCTCAATAGAGTTAAAAAAAAACACACCAGTGAGCCTCCTGAATATATGAGTAAACTACTGTTTTAACTCTCTGGTTTGCTATTGCCATAATTATTAGGAGACAATTCTTGGCTATATATTAACCAAAGTTGTGTCCTAGATTTTACATCATTTAAGGAACAAGTTTAAACAATTAATCTCCATCTGATTAAAACTTGGAGTGATTCCAAAAAGATCAAATATCCAGTTATTATTTCTGGAGAGCCAGCTTGAGCCAAAAGATCAAGATGATGGCCATCAGAGGGTACCCATTCAATCTTATTTTCTTCTTTAATTGCTTTTCTTTCTCTAAATATTTTCCTGGGCATATGGGAATATGTAACTCAATATCTGTTGTAAGTGCTACAGAAGTCGTGTATACAAAAGATTCTCAGTCCTTTTGATAAACAAGTGTCTACATCAATACATTGACTACTTGCTTCTTATATTGTTTGTTGGTAACACAACACACTTATTCCAAACCCATCTGCAATATATTTTTATAATGGACCTATTTTCTTTGTACTATGTACCTAGCCATCAAATGTAGTCAACTATGGAGGCTTATAATTGGTTTTTAAGCTTATTTGAAACTAACCATCTGTTTCTTTTTCCAGAAGTGTCCATATATTTATTTCAACCTTTTAAATAAATCCACCATAATCATCTTTCCAAATTAATTTGGCAGCTCATTGCAAGTGTGACTGGGACAAAAGAATAATCCCCAAAGAACTCCACATGCAGCAAAAAAAAAAAAAAAAAAAAGTGTGATTCATTCTTACCCCTAGGTATTTTTATCCTTGTGAAAGACACTTTAGAAATTATTGGTTCCTTATTACAAAGAATGAAGTCCTGCATTAAGAAGGCTCTCCAGAATTACCTGGAGGAAGGTGTTTGGCAGATCTGCAATAAGCATTTCACCTTGACCTCTGTGAACTTTCTTTCTTTTTTAGCACTAAGGCGTTTTAGTGTGTCAGCCCGATTTGTGACATCTGTTTCTATTACTCTGGCCCCAGAGTGATTTGTGGAGCTCAATTCATTTTGGTCCTGAGTGCTATGTTAATGCTGTACGCACTCCAGTTAAATTTTAGCCATGAGGGTGGGGCTCAGACTTGTTCCTTTACAGGATTCACTTTTCTAGATTCTTAGAGTAGAAAAAGAGGAAGTGAAAGAGAAAAGTCTGTTTAGCACCTATTACAGGCAGAATCCCTTGAGCCTGTTTGAATTTTGAGCTCAGTAGTCCTGCCTTCTGGCCATTCATTTATTTTACTGTTTTGTAAAATGGAAAAGAAAGTAGAAAATAACCCTACGTATTTATTTCTTTACTGTCCTCTGCATGCATTCTTACTATCATAAAAATCAAAGAAGTAATAAATATACTTGTATATGTAAACATACACCTATACTTGTTTTATATCTCTAATACAAGAAGGCAGAATCTATTTACAACAGTCTCTATGAAACTGGAAAACTTTGCTTATGGTACAACCTAACCTCTGTACTTGAAGAACTACTAGTATAAATGACTTGTAAGTGAAATTGAATGTTATCTCTGTTCAACAAAATAAAATTTTGTTAGGTAACCACTGAGCTAAGTATGTGTTTGAGGACATCTGCAAAGCAGAGGCACTTTCAAAAAATAAAATATTAGAAAATTACAAGGCATGTGATATATTTTAACATTATAATTTAGTCATCCATTCGGTGTTCAACCTGCGGCCCACAGGCCGCATGCAGCCCAGGATGGCTATGAATGTGGCCCAACACAAAATCATAAATTTACTTAAAAAAATTTTTTTTTGCTCATCAGTTTTTGTTAGTTTATGTGTTTTATGTGGCCCAAGACAACTCTTCTTCTTCTTCCAGTGTGGCTCAGAGATGCCAAAAGTTTGGACACCCCTGAAGGTTAGATGTTTTTAGATACTTATAAATTTACTTATGGTTTAATTTTTTAACATGTCATAGCGGTATGTTGGCGGTGGGGAGTGAGAGTCTATGGCAAATGATAGCCTCAAACATACTAATTGACCGCTGAACAAAGCTTGACCGGGTGTTTATTGTGACTAAACTCTCTATATTCCAAGAACTCATTCGCCCGAGAAAAATGAATCTGATAAACATAGACTCTAAAGTCGGGAAATAATATATGCATATTATTTAAATAATATATTTACATTATTTCTATTTCTATTATATTATATTTCTATTATTTACATATTATATATATTACATTCATCACATTGAATTTGTACTTCAAAAGATCTGAGGTGGGGCAATACAAACATACTTTGAAATTACAGCCCACTGTTTTTAAAGGATTTACAGTAATATGTGAATCTTTTGCTTAACTTTAAGTCATAATTTTTTTAAAGAGGCATTTATTTTTTTTAAGATTTTGTTTATTTATTTTTAGAGAGGGAAGGGAGGGAGAAAGAGAGAGAGAGAGAAACATTAACGTGCGGTTGCTGGGGGCTGTGGCCTACAACCTAGGCATGTGCCCTGACTGGGAATTGAACCTGCGATGCTTTGATTTGCAGCCCGCACTCCATCTACTGAGCTATGCCAGCCAGGGCTTAAGTCATATTTTTAATATTTTTGGTTTGTGTATTTATTGGTTTACAGCTTTGCTGTTATAAACTTATAAACAGAAAGTTTCTCGGTCTGAGATAGATAATTTAATTTACTTCAGACAAATTGCAATAACAGAATAACAGCTAATATTTATGGATATGTTTCTATGGGCTAGTTGTGGCACTAAACATTTTGCTGTAGTATCTTATTTGATCTTCAAAGCAGTCCTATATGCTAATGAAGAATTCAGTGTAAAGAGTTTGTGTAATATGGACAGTAGAGCTTCAATTGAGATTTTCACCCATGTAGAACTGGTCTCGGGACGCATGAATTTCAAGTAAATTCAACATGTAAATAAAAATATATTTACTTTGTCATTTGGCTTATCATCAATATCACGTACAAAATTCCCCTAGATACTTTCCTCTTTTCCCCAGAGTGAAAGGTAACCAAAGTCCAAAAGAACTTTTAAAAATCACTTCCACACCATCCTATAATGTCAAACTCAGATATGACCTTATTGGCAGATAGTGCTTTTCAAAGGTGGCCATAATAAGTACCTATCTTATCCTATATGCTCTTCTTAAAATTGGAAGTTGACATTCTTTCCTCAAGAGGTGGAGTGTGTGTTTCTCCCCATGAACCTAGGCTGATTATTATAATTGCCTAGATCAATGGAATTTGGTAAAAATGATAACACATGAATTGCAAGGATAGGCCATAAAAGAATACATACACAGTTTCTGCCTTCTCCCCTCCCTCCTCTTGCTCCTCCTCCTCTTCCTCTTCTTTCTCACTCTCTTTCTCTCTGTCTCTCTCTCATCCCTTTCTGTGCTTTGGGGACCCTGAACAAATATGCAAAGATGTCAGCTAGCCTGAAACCGCCACATTATACACATCATCCAGAGAAATCACACAGAGATAGCAATACTGAGGAGCACCAATTTTTCATCTCAGCTGTTCCCATTACTAAACATGACACTTGCAAGGTGATTTTAGTCATAGCCACTATCTGACTTCAATTTTTTTGAGATACTCTGGACAAGAACCACCCAGTTTAGCTGCTCCTGAATTCTTGATAAATATTGTCCTAAATCAATGAGTTTGAGTGAACTTTGTTATAGATGGGCATGTAATGCTGGTGGAAATAAAATGGAAAATTCAGAGCTTAGAAAGGCACTATAGCTGCATAGAGCTCTAAAAGGCATAACGATTAATTCTTGTTATGGCATTGCATAATGAAATTTGAAAAGATGATTTTAGAGAAAGGTTAAAAACTCTGAGGGCTGACTAGGATCCTTGCAGAAGAGAAAAATTCTGTAAGTGAAGTGCATGAAAAAGGTCCAGAAAATTTGCTGAATCAGTTCTACTGGGTACCCAAGGCAAAGATAGTTTTTTGTTCACAAATTAAATAAAAGAAACAGTTCTGGCCTAAGACTTGGGTGAGAATTGGAAATGGAAATAATCACAAAAGTTCTCAGCCTTTTGGTGACTTCTAATGCAAAATATTAGATTAATGTTAAGTGGGGAGACCACACAGAGATGAGGAAATTGAAGTCCAGAAATATTAACTAAATTGCTTGAGGTGATGCAGAATCTGATTCTGCCTTAACTTTCTGGGTCCTGACTCATATTCCTGGAACCGTCTCTGAGAGACCAAGTTACTAGGGGGCCTTTCTGAGTTTGCTTGAATTGAGAATAGAACCTTGGGAGCCAATCAAACCAAGATTTTCAGTGAGCTTAACTTTAGAAGCCAAAGTAACAGATATAATTCCAAATCTGGAAGAAAAGAGAATAATTAATTTAAGACCAAACCAAGATTTAGAAACTAGAGAGGAGTAGAAATAGGGCATAATCCAGAGGGAAGGGTGGCACTTCAAACTCATGAGTATTGTCCAAGTTCATATATATATGAAAATATATAATAATATATATTAGCTACTTGAAAGATAAACTATCAAGATAGTCAACCAAGAACTAGGGAGGAGAGCTGAGACTGGAATCCAACTTTCCCAAATTAGAAGAAATAATTATGGATGATCTTACATTCTGAGGCAAAGATTGTGGACTTTATGTTTGCAAATCTTGCTTTCCAAGCTCTTTTTGCTTTTTATTTTATTATTTGTTTCATGGGCCCACTTTAGATTGTTTCCCATGAATAGCTAGCTACTCCTCAAGTAAGAAGGGATTTAAACAGACTTTCATGTAAAGAAAACTGGGATGAACCTAAGGAAAATAAGTATTAGAATTGCAATATACATTTACCATATGACTCAAAATTTCACTCCTAAGCATTTAGTCCACAGACATGTAAATTCAAATCCACATAAAAAGGCTTCACATGATTGATCATGACAGCTTATTTGTAATGCCCCCAAATGGGAAACTGAAAATGTTCTGGAACAGATGAATGGTTAACAAACTATGATATATCCATACCATGGGATGTGGCTCAGCCCTAAAAATAAATAAAGTATTGATATACAACAAGTTGGTTCAACCTGAAGGGTCAGTTTAGTGAAAAAAAGACAACCTCAAAATGTCACATACTGTGTGATTCATATATAGTATCATTCTAGAAGTAACAAAATTATAGAAATGGAAAACAGATCTGTGATTGTCAGGGGTTAGGAATGGTGGAGGGAAGAGTTGTGGTTGTGACTATAAAATGATAGAAAGGGAAGTTCTTCTGGTGAGGGGATTGCTGTCTATCTTAATTCCAGCCATAGTTATACAATTCTACATAAGTGATGAACTGGCATAGAACTATACACACACATTGTACCAATGTCAATGTCCTTGTTTGGATTTTGCTCTATAGTTACATAAGATGCAACCGTTAGAAGAAACTGGTTGGACGGGACAGAGTATCTCTCTGTACTAATTTTACAGTTCCCCGTGATTTTACAATTATTTTCAAATAAAAAGTGAAAAAAAGGTTCAGAGGCACTTTCGACAGATAGTACATGGCTAATGTAATGGAAGGCAGAGTTCCAGTGAAAAGAAAATTCTTCAGAGGACTAAAGTTTATACATACAAGTCAGAGTGATACAAGTTGTGTGTGGTGTGTGGTTATAGGTATTTTCTACTATGGTATATTTTACAAGATTTAGCAAAAGCAAGTGATATCTAACTGGATATAAAATTAATAGATGAAGTCGGGCCTATTAAATGGTCACAATACTGATGCCATGTTGACTCCTCCTACATAGTAAAATCAACCTTGTAAGCATTGCAAAAACATGGCTTTACCCGATATGTCTTTGAATGATGCAAAAACTACATAAAGTAAGTAAGCAATAGCTTGATTACAAAACCTCAGTTTTCAAGCCCTCCTGTCTGTTCAGTGTTGGAGTCACTGCTCATGAATGGACAGGAATGGGAGTGGAATTATGGGTAAAAATGTAAATAAGGCAAAATAAAGCAGGGAAGAAAGCATGCAGGAAAAGGCGAGGCTGTTTTGTAAAGAACTGAAATATTTGCTTAGTCAACTGTGCAAGTAAGGTCCAAATGAAAAGAGAGGGGGAAAAGAATAAGCATTCAGCAGAGATATGTGGTCTTTTAATTGTTTCTTAACAAATCTAACTAGGATGAAGTAAAATTCAGCATCATTCAGTTGCTGAATGCAAAGATGTGTGCATTACTGTAAATCTTTCTTTACATCTTAGGATATTCCTTAAAGGAAATAAAAGGGACAATAACAGAATAGAGTAGTATAATCAAGCAATTTTTTCCTGATAAGTAAAACTGCAGTTCATTTATTTTTAAAGAAAAGACAGAACAAAAAAAACTAATATGCTTTGTTAAAACAAATGGGCAATTTTTAATGCTTTTTGTGCCAATATGGAGCAGGGGGAAACAAATGGAAAATGGACATATGGAACAAATTTGTTCTATCACGTCCCTTTTGCAAATTTGATTCTATGGCTCTGTTCGTTGTCTACCTTTACATCCAAACACATTACTTTTGTCTTTATAGTGTCTTTGTCTCCATGACATCAAATCACTACTCAATTTATTGAAAAACAACTATGTGGGGGTAATGAAGATCATATGGCCATCTCCTTGAATGTATGTATAAATGTGTATTTCTGTGTGTATGACCTCCACCAGAGTTTTGAACTTGACCTTCCATACCCAGTCTATTTTTATTTGCATTTGATGCCATGCAATACCCACAAAGAATTGCATCAATAATTTCTAACTTTTGTGGATATAACATTAAATTAATTTTTCTAGTCTTTGTTAACTGTTAATTTGAACATGCATTGTCTACATTTGCACCAAAAGTATCAATTTGAAAAAAGCTTGCTCACTTGTTATCTCTGTTGATGGTAGAAGATTGAAAATCCCAATGAATGAAGACCTTTTATCCTTTTAGGATGATTTCTGCCACCATTGTCTTTTCTCCCTGAAGCAGCTGAGAAAATAACAGTGCTCTTCTATCAATTTATCGATAGGAACACAGAAGTGACTTTGGAGCCAAAAGATGACCACGACAATGTTTAAGTAGGAATCCTCAAACACTAAGGCATCTGTTATGATCCTTAACAGATCATTGCAAAGGTAGATGACCTAAATATTTCAACGTTACATGTTGTTACATACAGATTAGCAAAGATAGGTGTAAGGAGTGATGAACATGTTCAGTGAAACTGAAGTAGTCTGAGGAAAAACAAAGATTATTTTTGTTCGATTGAATTAACCATATTCATTAGTTCAACTTCAGTCTTTCCCTCTATTAATATTTTATTGACTTTTTCAACCTATACTACCATTTTACTTTTCTATTCCACACCCCACCCAGATAGTACATACACATATATTTGAAATAGTTATGTATCCTAGATAAATATGGAGTTTATTGCTTCACTCAACAGTGATTTTAATGTTGTTAAATGTGCATTTACTTCACTGCACATAACCACTGCATAGTATATGCATCCTCACTTTATTTTCCCTTTCACTTTAAAGGGACACTTACTTCTCATAATGCCATATTATTGCCATCAATAGAGTAATGAACATACACATATATGTCCCTGTGCTGATCTATGCTTTTATATCTCTTCAGTAGTTTTAGGATGGGAGTGGTGTAATGCATTGGATGACTATGTATCCCACTTTATCCCGAATAATCCCAGTTTATGCCAATGATCCTTGGGATAGTTATAAAATGTCGCACTTAGTATGGAAATATTGTAAAAACATTCTAGACATGGAATGTGTGCATATTTAACCAAGTACCTATAAAAATGCTCCCCAGATTGTGTCTAATGTTTTGTATTCCTTCCTGCATTACATGTGGGTTCCCATTTCAACATATTCTATCAAGATTTATCATTAGCAACTGTCAGATTTCTGCAGTCTGAAGCCTATCAGTGATCCCTCTTTGCTATTTTAATTTGCATTTTTTTCCTAATTGCCACTGAGATTTTATTGTCCTTTTATTTATTTACTTGTAAGCCTTTTAGGATTTTCCATTTGTGAGTTAATTACTTATATTTATGCCCATTTCTATACTGAATGTTCTGCCATTTTTATATTCTACATATTAATCATCTTTCAGTTTTAGATATTTTTCTCAGTCTGTTATATGTCTGTAAACATACAATCTCCTTTTAAATAAATATCTGTAATTTGGGGTACAATAAAGTTAATCAAAAGTTTGATTGTTTTCTTCCCTTTGGAATCTTATTTAAGAAGTTCACCCCAACCCAATGGCACAAAGTCATTTACTACAATTTAGTTTTTTGGTTTCATTTGTCCACCTTTCATATTCAAATATCTAATCCATCTAGAGTTCACCTGGAAATAATGATAAGAAGTAGAAGATGAACTTAATTTTTCTCTATATATTAATCTAGGTTTCCAAAACCCACTCACAAACACTGCAACAATTCCACACCAATTTGTGGCGGTCCCTTCAAAATGTGTCCTTTACCTTTATGTATATGGCACTGCTACAGTGCTTCCTGTTCCACTGCATGCTCTATCTGTGTATTCATGCAAAAAAGCCACACTGTTTGTTTTATTTTTCATTTTGCTGTGACTTTCTAGATTGCTGTGATATATGTTGTGAAAAGTCTCTGCTCTTGGAGCTTTTAATTTTTCCTTAAAAGTATTTGTGTGTACCTAATTTCACATATAAATTCTATACTAGGTATTTTAAAGGCAACAAAACTCCGTCACTTAGAGTAGACATGAGTGTCAGATGCTCTTGTGTTGGGCAACTTCGCTAAACTCCCTTGTTAGTGCCAGTAACTTGCCTGGTGATGTATTCAATGTTCTATAGAGATAATTACATTATCTGAGAATATGACAGGATTTTTCTTTCTCTTTTAATGCTTATAATGTTGTTCACTGTTTCTCACATTGGTCAGACCTCCAATTTCATATCAAACAGAAGTAACAGCAGGAATTCTTTTCATGTTTGATATCTTACAGGAATTAGGTTTGAATATGTGGCTCCATCATTTATTTGCTTCAGTGTGATTTGTAAATATACAGTTGAGTTTTTGATTTATGAGAGCATGGTGAGCAGATTTCTTTTTGATCACAGTTGTCACTTAAGGAAGAAAACAGTGAGGTCTTTGTTTTCATTTAAAGTAATAAACATCTATCTCTTGGTTTGAATGCAGTCTTATGTTATCCTTCTTTATCTTTTCTTATATGTGTTAGTTTATAACAAAGTAATTTAACATTTCAACTAAAATTGTTGATATATCCATTTCTGCTTATGTTTTCTCACTTGTTGCTTTGTATAGTTTAAGGTTGTATTATTGCTTCCTTATATATTCAGAATTGCTTTATGTTCTTCATCACTACTATATGCCATTTCCCAAATCATCCACCATTTATATAACCCTTTCCAATGTTCAATTCCACAGGTACACAGCAATGACAGTTTTTGGTTTCTACATTATTCAATAATTTTGCCTTTTGCTTAATACATTTTGTTTGCTTTTATACCATTGGAAATGATATGATCCTTAATGATTTTCTGATGTAGCATTTTATTGGTGTTTATTTGGAAGATCCTAGTCTAATTCTAATGGGTGTTATGGTCACATTTGCATAGATTTCCTTTTTTGTTGCCTCACATTTCTACCCTCCCACTTTAGCCTCCCTCTATCTATGCTCACTTTCTATGAAATTCATCATAGGGCATTATGTGTATCATTTCCTATCAAATCTTACACATCCTAAAAGGTAACAGACAATTCATTGATATCTGATTTTTTAAAATTACAGCTAACCCATATGTCTCTTAGGACAGAAAGACAAACTAGAATAGCAACTACACTTTTGAATGAAGTGTTTTAATTAGAATAAAAGGCATATCAATGCCACGGGCCCATTTTTCTAGTAATTTTCCTAATATATAAGGAAATGTGCTATTTCCGTAACTATGAAAAAGTTTTATAGAATTTAAAAAATTTAACAACAAACCAATATCAAATTCAATTTGAAAACTGTGACCTGATGGAAACTTCTCCCTATCCTTTTAAAACTTTCCTCAACATTATTTATGATGAATTAGCAGTGGCCTGCGGTGCTTGCATCTTTAAAGAGAGTAGTCAAAGGCCACTGTCTCTTGGGGTCTTCCCTATGGAGTTGACACTTATTTTAAAATAACCAAATATTAAACAAGGAATCAAAATAATGGGGTAAAAATGGAGCCAACTCTCCCTGCTGGTGCAATCATAGAAACCACAAACATTTAGCCATTAGATATCTAAGGACAGAATTAATCACACTTTGTCTTTTTTTTTTTTTTGTACTGTGTAAAATATCAAAAGCAATTATGAGAGAATATCGCCCTGCCTGGTGTAGCTCAGTGGATTGAATGCTGGCCTGCAAATTGAAGGGTCACTGGTTCAGTTCCAGGTTGGGGCACATACCTGGGCTGCAGGCCAGGTCCCCAGTTCTGGGCATGTGACAAGCAACGGATTGATGTTCCTCTTGCACAGTGATGTTTCTCTCCCTCTCTTACTCTCTCCCTTCTCCTCTCTCTGAAACAAAAACATAAATAAAACCTTAAAAAAACAATTAGGAGAGAATATTTAATAGACTGACTCTTCAAAAAATAATTATTTCTTTTATAAAAAGTTAATGAGGAACTAAAACTACATTTGTCAAAAATTAAGTGGTTTTGGCTATGGAGAATTTAACTCCCTGTAGTTTTTGGCAGCATAAGGATTGTACTAGCTATAATTTTTTTTTAATAGAGATGTCTGGATGCATGTGATTTGTACTGGTAAAAAAATAAGTCAAGTTGTTCAGACCCTTGAAAGCTTTTGAAGACGAAAATAAGGATGTCATCCTTCCTTCTCCTATTACATTTGTAGTGGATCCACTCAAAGGAATGAAATAGAAAAAACCATGGAATGAAAGCAAAATGAAATAGTCAGCAAAAGGAAGAATTGGCATTTTAGCCTCCCTAGCTCCTGCTTTTTGTTAATTCCACACTCCACAAGGCATGATATTTTCTTTCATAGTCAGAGTGGAACTATCACAAAATTATCCAACCAGAAAGTGGCCATCAAAGTAACCAGAGGAAGTTCTCCACTTTGTAAACCATAGGGAAATAATATTTAGAAAATGATGCCAAGAGTTCAGGGGAGAAAACCTTTACATTTACAATATAGTTGCAATAGCTTTGAGCTTCATACCTATAATAGTGCATTAATACTCTATCTGCTATTTCATTATAAGTTCTTGAACTCTTACATGAAAATTCCAGCTATAATTCTACTAGGTATACCCTTCTAGGCATTCAAGTTATTTTCATTCTTTAAATTCATTGCAATGAAAATGATATCAATTCATAAAATAGAGTTTATCAGTTAAACATTTGGCTTATTGTAGGTCAGTTGTCACTAATAGAAGTATTGACATGTTGTCCATAAAAAATTATAAAAGCTTGGCAAATAAGATCTCCCAATATTGTAGACTGATAAATCTCCTAGGAAATTTATTGTTCTTTACTTGAGATTATCCTAAAATGTCAGTTGAATGAAGAAGGGGAATGTTAGTGTTCTTTGCTGAATAGTCCTAGGGAACTGGGGAAGTAAGTCTATGATGGTTTTAGTTAGGATCATTTATAGCACGATATATTGGACCAGCCTACAGCTTAACTCAAATGTGTGTGGAGGACATAACCATTGACCCAAAGGACTTCTCATACTTCACCTTCTATAAATTTCCTACATTATGAATGTGTATTTCCCAAGGTCAAAATTCTAGAGTCTATAGCTATGAAAAGTAGTAATCACTTGGTAAGCCGATGTTAATTTACAGTAGTTCACAAGAAAAGCCAGAGTGTATCAGTTTCTGTGAAGGGACAATTGGCTTTAGAAATGAGCCTGCTTTGGAATTATATGAGTACTTTAGTTTATTTATTGCAGATTCCAATATGTTCGAGCTTTCTCAAGCGAACTCGGGAAGTTTAATCATTATTTGTTTGAGAGCTTCTCATTTTTGAATAATGAAACTAATGCATTCTATCAATGACAAAACAAAAAAGCCACTTCAAAATTCAGCTTTCAGAAATGCTGTTAGGTTTTACAATATGAATGCATATATATAAAATCACATCTTGTAAGTCTGAATCTGTAATAGATATTTTATTCAAAATCATGTGCACTCCTACATACACTATTACACATAATTATGTGAAATATATAGTGTTCATATGTAATGTGTATGTAGATCATATTCAATATGTTTATGAAATAGCTTGCATGTCTTTCAGATAACAATGGTGAGACAGGATGTAAGTTTATAATGAATATTCTTTTCATTTTGCTTTGATTTCCCTTTTAAACATTTTATGTTTACTTAATGCTTAACATTTATGTAGGAGATTCTCTAACTTATAGAAATGTCAAATGATATTTTGAAAGACTGATATGGGAAAATAGCTCTTAAAATTTTTTTCAATATTTCAGATAATAAAGCCAAATCTACATTTTCTCACTTCTTGTATGTAAGAATATTTTTTATGTTCAAAAGTACAACTTAAATTTTTTTTCTTATGGGGAAAAACACTCTCACTTCTTTTTTCCCTCTTTTTGTATGAAGATCGCTGCAAAAATAAAGAAAAATAATCTGATGTAGATTCATCACCTTGGTAACAAGCAGTATAGATCTACAAAGATGGTGGCAGCCTTTGACAGCAGCAAAAATTAGATTTGATAATCACTCCCAATGTATGAAAGATGTATCTTCTTTCTGGCAAGGATGTAAGCTATAGAACCTCTCATATATTTCTGGTGGGACTGCCAAATGGTACAGACACTATGGAAGACAGTTTGGAAGTTTCTTACATATCTAAACTCTTGCCATATGATCCAGCAATGTGGCACTTCTTGGCATTTCCCCAAAGGAGTTGAAAATTTATGTCCACACAAAACCCTGTACATGGATATTTATAGTAGCTTTACTCATACTTGTCAAAGGAAAAATTATGGAAACAAGCAAAAGATCAGTGGTTACCAGTGGTTGGGGGAGATAAATGAATAGGCAGAGAGCACAGAACATTTTAAGGGCAGTGAAAATAATCTATATGATATTACAACGATGACTATATGTAATAATTCCTTTATCCAAATCCATAGAATACACAACACCAAGACCGAACCTAAGGTAAACTGTGGACCTCACATGATAATAATGTATTGATGTAGGTTCACCGATTTTAACAAATGTACTATTCTGGTGGGGGCTGTTGATAATATGGGAAGTTCTTCTTTATGTTTGGGGGTAGGGGCTATATGGGAAATCTCTGTACCTTCCTCTCATTCTTTTTATAAACCCAAAATTGCCTTAAAATAATAAAGCTTTTAAAATATACATCTTAAAACAATCTTCCTTCAATTTAAAAATAATCTACAGAAAGTGTAAAAGAGAAAAAATCTAAAATTTTTGTTGTAAACCAAGGAAATTATCAGTAAAGGAAGGTGTATCCATCAAATCCAAGAACATTTGAGTTCTTAATTTTCTTCTACCAAAGCCCTCTACAAATCTCCGAAGGTCATAAACTGTGAATGAACTTCACATTAGCAGTATCCAAAACTGGAATTGAGTGATTCATCAGGGAGTGAGCTCAACATATAAGCGAAATCATATGCCATTTGTCTGTCTCTGACTTATTTCACTCAGCACAAATACACTCTAGATCTGACCATGTTGTTGCAGATGGCAAGATATCATTCATTTTTAGGGCTGAGTCATATTTCATTGTATATATGTACCACTTCCTTATCCACTCATCTATTGATAGACATGTAGGTTGCTTTCATATCTTGGCTTTTATAAATAATGCTACAATAAACATACGGATGTATGTGTTGTTTTGATTTAATATTTTGAGTTTCTTCAGATAAATGCCCAGAAGTGGAACTGCTGGGTCCTTCTTTGTTGCTTATTATACTTTTTGCTTTAAAGTTTATTTTGTCTGGTGTAAGTATTGCTTACCTCAGCTTTTTTTCTACTTTCTACTTTCATGAAATATTTTTTCATAAAACACACCTTTACTTTCAGTCGGTGTGTGTCTTTCCATCTGAAATGAATCTCTTGTAGACAGCATATGTAAGGGTCTTATGTTCTTATTCATTCAGCCACTCTATGCCTTTTGATTAGAGTATTTAATACATTTGCATTTAAAGTAATTGTTGATAAATATGTATTTATTGCCAATTTATGATTCATATTTTTTATCTTTTTTGCCTTCTTTTCCTTAAAGAAAACCCTTTAATATTTCTTGTAATACTGGTTTGGTGGTGTATGTTCTCAATTTTTAATTACTACTACTGCTACAATATAAAATATGTAATTTTAACATTGTGTGGCTATCTTATACTTGTTTCATATTTGGCTAAAATGTTTGATAAAGAAAGAAAATATACTTTTTTATTTTTAAATGGTTTGAAAAATGAATTAAAATAAAAGACATTTTGAGATTAGAAGTTATATTTATTGAATTACTGGTAACATCCAAGGAGAGATAATTACCTTTTTAATTTCTTTTCATGGTTTTAAAAACATTTAAAATGATGATTCCTATTAAGTCAGTGTTTTGCCAGGCTAATTTGTTAATATGAAAGAACTCTGACACATTGTGAAGGAAATGGTATAACACGGAACAGACTGACAGCTGTCAGAGGGGATGGGGAAGGGGAAACTGGAAGAAAAAAGATGAAGGATTAGCCAAAGAACATATACGCATGACCCATGGACATGGACAGCAGTGTGGGGATGGCCTGGAGTGGGGTTGGGTGGAGGGGGCAAAAGAGGAAAAAGTGGGGCCGACTGTAATGGCATAAACAATAAAGTATAAAAAATAAAAATATGCAGGTTAATGATGATAAATTACTATAAATTATTATCCAATTTTAGCATTGTATTTAAATATATTCAACTTTACTTAAGCTCAGTACAAATTTTTCATTTAAAATAACTGAAAAATAATTTGATAAAAATTGTAGGATTTAACTATGGTCATATAGTAAATACAGCCCATTTCTATTGTCATGAATGCAGTTCTAAATAGAAAGTATTTAGATCAACTCAGAAGTATCAAAACAAAATAATTTTAGTAGTCGCTGATTTTCAATTTTTTTTACTATACAATTGGTGTAATTTCACTTTTCAATATGTTGAATTCTGTTCCAATTTGTCTGCAGTGATTTTGTAGTAACCTGTTATAAGCATTTTTTCCTAAATTCATGGTTCTCTAAATCTCTAAGATTACTTATCAATACATAAAATTGTGAACAAATAGTTTTAAGAGAGAAAAGTCAATGTAGATTTAGAATGGCCAGAAATGAAGGGGCATTTGAGGTATCACGGAAGATCTGGAAAAGAGACAGAGGAAATCCCAGAACATTCTGGCTGAAGGAAAAATTCAGGAATATCTTCAGACGTTTTTCTTGTCTTCATGGATGGATAGTGACACACAGAAATGGATGTGATCAAAGAAAGACACTGTCTAAAATAACATACACATTTGAAGTTTGAGAAAACTCTAATAATATGTACTATTTAGGTAATTACAAATGAATGTATACCAGACTATTTTGAAAGTATATCCTGTTTATTTTTGTTGTTGTTAAGTTTCTTTAAATTTTAACTATAAAAACAAATATATCTTTATTTTTTTAAAGTCCCAAACATAGAGGTATTTTTGAAATTATAGAGCCTGACATAAAAACAACAGTAACTAGGTCAGCATGGTCCGGTAGAATTTCCTACTCCATACACACTAAAATTGCTAACATTGGCCGTCACCTCCAAAAGATGGCAAGGACTTAGACCAGCCCGACTCTCATATATTGTGGTGGGAGTATAAAAATGGTAAACCAATTCAAACATCACTCTGGCAGTTTGTCATAAGGGTAAACATACACCTACACTATGATCAAGCAATGACACTCCTAGATATTTACCCAACGGAAATGAAACATAGGTCCACAAAAAGCTATGCTTCAAAATCAGAGCTCCTTAATTTTCAAGAGCTATATTACCTTTGAAACTGACACATGATTACTTTGCTTGTCAGTTTAACAAGAGACATAATTAAAGTTTACATCTTTATTGTTTTATTGCCCATGAGATTATAATTATCTCTTTTCTCCCAATAGTATGTCTAATGAAATCAAGGTTCCATTACACTAATTACATAAAGAATTTGTGTATGACTAACTGACATTGATTTCTGTCTTGTTATATGATAATGATCTCCTTAGAAAGTTGTTGGGCTATGCATGCCTAAGTTCATTCTCAGTAACAAAAATTTGTAGAGGAGAAGCTCAAGAGTAAATAAATAAATATTGCAATAAATAAATAGCACACATAAGCAAACTAATAATACCAGTTGGAAATTCCTTAAAGTTAGTATAATTTTATGTTCTTATTTGTCAATAAAGACTAATTCTTTGGAAGTCATATTTTTATAGATTTTTTTGGAAATAGCAGTTAGTGTTCAAAATAGTTACTATATCTATAGTGTATATATATACTATATATAGTAGTATACTATATATACACTATATATGTATGTACACTATATATACACTCAAAGTTATATAATATATACAGTGTATATAGTATATATTGCTATAGTATATATACTATATATATACACTATATATATAATAATTTGCCCCAATTTTGCAGTAACTTACAAGTTTTATTTTATTATTTATTTATTTATTTTGTATTTTAATTGTTCAAGTACACTTTTCTATCTATTACTCCTGTCCCAGCACACCCACCCAACCCTCCCCCCCTCCCACCCATTTCCACCCCCCAGTTTTTATCCATGTGTCCTTTATACTTGTTCCTGTAGACCCTTCCCCTTTTCCCCTGAAATTCCCTCCCCTTTCCCCTCTGGTCATAGTCAGCCTGTTCTCTATTTCAGTGTCTTTGACTATATTTAGTTTGTTTGTTTGTTTTGTTGTTTTAGGATCCTGTTAAAGGTGCGATCATATGCATTCGTCTTTCACCGCTTGCCTTATTTCACTTAGCATAATGCTTTCCAGTTCCATCCATGCTGTCGCAAAGGATAGGAGCTACTTCTTTTTTTGTGCTGCATAGAATTCCATCGTGTAAATGTACCACAGTTTTTTGATCCATTCATTTACTGATGGGCACCTAGGTTGCTTCCAGCACTTGGCTATTGCAAATTGTGCTGCTATGAACATTGGGGTGCATAGGTTGTTTTGGACTGGTGTTTCAGGGTTCTTAGACTATAATCCTAGCAGTGGAATTGCCAGGTCAAAGGGAAGATACATTTTTAGTTTTCTGAGAAAATTCCATACTGTTTTCCATAGTGGTTGTACCAGTCTGCAATCCCACTGACAGTGCACTAGGGTCCCCTTTTCTCCACAACCTCTCCAACACTTGTTTGTTGCTTTGTTTATGATGGCCATTCTGACCAGTGTGAAGTGGTATCTCATTGTGGTTTTAATTTGCATCTCTCTGATAGCTAGTGATACTGAGCGTCTTTTCATGTGTCTCTGGATCCTCTGTATGTCCTCCTTGGAGAAGTGTCTGTTTGAGTCTTTTTGCCCATTTTTTAATTGGTTTGCTTGTCTTCGTAGAGTGGAGTCGTGTAAGTTCTTTATATATTTTGGCGATTAAATCTTTGTCTGAGGTATTACTGGCAAATATGTTTTCCCATACGGTTGGTTCTCTTTTTATTTTAATACTGTTTTCTTTAGCCGTGCAGAAGCTTTTTATTTTGATGAAATCCCATTTGTTTATTCTTTCCTTTATGTCCCTTGCTCTAATGGACTTATCAGTAAAAATATTTCTGCATGAAATATCTGAGATTTTCCTGTCTATATTCTCCTCTAGGACTTTAATGGTGTCACCGCTTATGTTTAAATCTTTTATTCACGTTGAATTTATTTTTGTGTATGGTATAAGTTGGTGCTCGAGTTTCATTTTAAGTTGTTTTTTAATTCCTGGTTCTCTAAATAGAAAGTATTTAGATCAACTCAGAAGTATTAAAACAAAATATTTTTACTAATTATTGGTGCTTAGGACTATGTTATATATAGTGTGTACATATAGTACATGTATATTATATATACACTATATATAATATATATAACTTTTAGTAGTTTGAATTCAACTGTGATGAATATTTATTTGTAGCACAAGCTCTATCTGACTCTCATTATGAAACTTGGATTGAATATAATGTTCCTGCTCTTCTGCAAATGAGTCATAATTGTATACTGCTGACCATTTGCTTTTATATTCCAATATACTAGTAAAATATCAGACACTCCCTTATTAGATTTGAGGACAGTTTAGGGTCTGAGGTGGACCAGGGAACAACAATCATTTAAACTACTCGGGTTTGGAACTGCTTGAGAGATAGACAAAGAAGTTAGTGGTTCTGAGATTTAAAAGTTTTCTGTACTATTAACCCAGCTATTAGAAAATGGACCTACATTCGGGAGCAAAAATATGGTCTTTTTCAAGGCAGATTATTTATTATCAAAGCATTCTCTACATGAAGATTTCCTTTTGCTGCTGGCTTGGAGCTATTTGTCACAATGTGGGTGGCCGTTGGTGCCAATTGAACAGCCACAGGTATCCCGTATTTGGGGTGTGGTGGAGAAGGAAACTTCATTCAGTGCAAACAGCTCAATTGTGATGCAGCAAGGCTGTGAAACAGCTCAATAGTCTTACAGCTCAAGCGTGAGGCAGCAGAGCTGTGGAAGAGCACGGCTGGGATGCAGCCCTGGGGCCAGGCAGCTCCAGGCTCCGCCCCTGTCTTGCCAGACAGCTCTGCTGTGAACTGGTCTGCTCCACCTGCTCAGGCAGGACATCTTTGGTGTTTCATGTTCAGTGTTTCAGCCCCCACCAAGGAAAGTCAGTCTTCAGTCTTTGGTGGAAAGGGAAAGTACACTCTCCAAGGAGAGGGGAGCTGAGTTCCGTAGATAAAAGTGCACCCCATCCGTGATTGGTCTGTTCTCATGCAAATGAGGACTCCAAATCCTCACAGTTTGATTGGCTCTAAAACCACTGTCCTGATTGGTCAGAATGAAGTCTCTCTGATTGATCAGTGAAAATGCTGATGGGGAGATTACTGTGCACCTTCAATTAGACGGGGAAAGTCTCAGTCCTATTGGCTGAAATAGGACTCCAGAAACTCCTTTATAAGGGCTGGATCAGGTGGCAGGAACACACTGCAGGCAAGCAGTTCCCTGTGGGAGGCAGGCAACTTATTAGTGCAGGCTTCTCCCTGATGTACAGTTTGCGTGAGAGGCCCCTGTGTAGAAAAGGCTGAGAGGCTCTGCTTTTAAATTTGAGCCTGCTTAGCCATCAGGGGCCCTTCTTAATAGGGATCTTCTTTCTCAGGGTGCACAGACTCTAGGGGTACTGTCTATGCCAAATCACTTTAATCCAGTCATATATTTATACAATGCAAAGATGACTTTCAAGCACTGCATGAGCTGGTTTTTTTCTATTTCACCCTTATTTATATAGTGTAGTCTTTTAGATACCAAACTAAAGGAATGTTTACTAAGGTATATTCATCTCAGTGGATTCTATATTTTAATTTCTACCTCGCCAGCCCCATGAGCCAAACAAACACTCCTGTTGAGCATTGCAAATCCTTAGCTGCTGATTTAGGAACCAGCCACTGTTTTGAAAAAAAAAAAAAAAGGTGACGCTAGATATTATAATTACTTGTCTTGGTTTCCCTTGTATTCTGAACATAGCCCTGAAAATGCTTATATCTTACTACCTCACTGATATCTTTTAAAAATTTTTAATTGTTTTATTTAACTTTTCTGATATTTCTCAGCTTAATAGTTAATATGAAATGATTGATTCTACCTTCGTTGTCAGATAAGTGTTTGAGAAAAGAATCTAGTTTTGTTTACCTAGCAACATGACCACAGTGTAAACAAACTGTACAGCTTTACCACAGCTAAAGGCTATGGTGTTTGCAGCAAGCAGACAAAAAATAACCACATCTGTGGTGTAAAAGGATCATACTGATGATGATGTGGAAAATGGATTGCACTGGAGGTAAACTGGAGTCAGAACTCCAGTGAGTAAGTTATTGCACAAAAATAAGTGTGAATTAGAACAGTTGAAGTAGATGAGGCAATAAAAACTTGTTTTCAGATGACTTAAAAATAGAACCAACTGGTGATTGGTTAAGAGATGAAGATTTATGCCAGTCCTTACCTTAGGGATGTAAAATGATCCAGAGTTTGAAAACTTGAGTACCTAGTGATGTAGTTTTTCAAGCCAAAAAATAAGTAGGAAAAATAATGTTTTTCAAAGAAGAAAATGTGTTAGATTTTGAGCTTTCTTTATTTTGAAATTAATAGAGAATTGAAAACTTTTTGCACTTCTGAAGAGTGAAGAAAGTGGGGGTAGGAAGACAAGGTAACTAGGTATTACAATAGCCCAAGTTCCAATTTTCTAATGACTCATTTAGGTTGAAGTTCAATGTCAGATAATTTTTAAGCACCTGCGTCAACATATGTTGCTGAGTACTTCTTGATATGATGCATGTTTTCAAAATATTTTAAAAGTTGTATGTAGGTTTGGTGATACATTTAAAGAAAGAATCATAATAAATTCAAGTTTTCTGATTCCTAACTCAGTGCTCTTTCCACTACGCCCTGAGAAGTGTGAATGGAAATTGGTGGGCTAGATATTGTAGACACTAGAGGAATAAAATCAACATGTTTGATCACTGAAATATTATGGGGAAGGAGTTAGGGCCTGCTTGGAGAGAAAAAGTATTAATCATCATATTTTGGGAGGTAATATAAATACATAAATATCATGTCACTGCAACAGAATAATAGAGAAGAAATTTCTATAAATCTGACTAAATCTTTATATGGCTATGATTCACAGCTAAAGGGAGATTTATATCTACAATTTAGAAAACCATGATTATTATATAAAAGGTCTAGTTTGGCAGGCTATGTAATGCTTACCTACTTTCTTTTGTATACTATAAATATTTATGTGGTTTATTTTGCATCTTTTGGCAAACATATCACTGTTCCATTTCAAACAAATAAAACCACTGGGTCTCTTTCAAATACATTGTTTGTGCATGTAAACTCTAGGTTTCTGAACCTGATGCAGGACATGCAACATCTTTATAATATTATATTGTTATTTTTTTACCAATGTGTTTCTTACTTTTAAAGATACTGAATGAAACATTATAGCTCTAAGTGTTTGATCAGACCTGTGAACATTAAATTAATTGATTCCTAAAATATGCCAGAACTTTCATCCTTGTTGTTTGAAAAAATACATTAAGAAGCCTTCAAAAATGACACTACATGTAATAGAAGTTTTTATAAATAGATGTCAAATCAATAGATATATGAAACAAAAATGATCACTGGGTGTGAAGAAGTAGATCTCCATCACACATATGAAAAATAATACCATATTTCGGGTTGGTGGAATGTCCTGATGTGCTATTCACTCCACATGTATCCCAATCCTCCTATGCTCGGAAAGCACCAATGGGTGATGAAGGAAAGAATGTCTTGTGAATATTTTGTCACTTCACAATTCTCTGGAGTGTCTGGCCTGTACATTCTGTCAATCAGCTATTGCCTATCAGTTAGTAACGGGTCCAAAATATTTTTCATCAATGAATAGGTGACTGACTAAATGAGTGACTGACAATGAAGAAAGAAATTTGTGGAGGGATTCCTACACAGAGAAACCCATGGCAAAAGGCAGCCTCTGTAGTCTCATAGAGTTGTGAAGTCTCTAAGACGAGACATGGGTTTTGGAGACCTATCTGTAAAATCTGGAGACAGGAATATGGGTTTCAAAACAATGATCCTTATATCGATAGCAGGAACTTCATCACGTTAGTCCTAGACTGTGTTTAAAATATAGGAAATATGGGAAGAGAGAGAACAGTATGACCTGGATAGAAATGCAACTGTTACAATGGTGACAAAAAGTAGATGACTTGCCACAGAGATTAACGTTACTTTTACCTTCTTTATCAGCAGCAAGATATCCAAGGCCATGCAGAGAAGCGCAGCTGAAAGCAATACCGAGACAATCAATGGCAGTGAAGCCAGTAGGAAGTGTTTCCCTAGGCAAAGATGACTCTGTTGCTTTGGTTAAACAGCACTTTCTCTCTTACACAGAGAATGAATTCTAGCAGGAAACTAAAGTTTGACATAAGACTGAACACTGGGCATTGTCAGATTCCTGTCCCAGGTCCTCATTTGTCATTAAGAAGGACTTCACGTTGGGACATGAATGAGAAGGAACCTCACCACTGCCTGAAATGAACATTATATAAACTGTCACTCCCAAATCGGAAGTGTAGATAGACCTGAAAACTAACTGTGTGAGAAATCAGCTCCCAACAACCCGTGTCACTTAGATAATCAGTCTAACACTCAAACTCGTCCTGTCTAAAGAGACTTAGCAGCAAATGTCTTCATAACACCACAAAGTCTTGACAAAAAGCACTTGCAACCACAAATAAAATGTGACTCGATTTTACTGTACTAAAAGAAAAACATGTACTCCATATTTGGCAAAACAAGTATTTCTAATATTTTTTCTCTACACAACCATAGGTAGCCACTAGCATTGTGAGACTGCTCTATTATATTTGAAATTAGTTTCCACAACCAAACAAATCTCTAATTCCCTGGTTATCTACATTTGTAGAATCCCTAGTGCTTTGAACTGTTTTCTTGAATTTAATTTTATTGTTTTTATACCACGGTCCTCTCCTGATAAACATGATATATTGCTTTGTGTTCACAATAACCCTGTGAGGCCATTACTCCTATTTTATGCGCGTGAAAACAGAAAGAGAATAACTGCTTAAGATCAAGTTGATAATAAATGTCAGGGTTGTCTACTTCTGCAAAAAAAAAAAAAAAAAGGATTGACAAATGCCAGCTTTACCCTCTTGCTTGAGGCACATAAAATAGGCAAAATATATGAATCAACTATTTTTGAGATACCGTTCATCAGGCAAGGGATGGACACTGATCTGAATGAGATGGGGCTCGAACGCCAACCTGTCTGACTGCCCCAAATTACTGCCTTGAAAGACTTTCCCAGGCACAGTGCGCAGAGGCAGGATGCGGGCAGAGCTCAGCAGACTCTCAAAGGTGAGCAGGTGGGGATAAGAGTCTGGGAAGAAAAAGGCAGCTGTAGTTCCTAGGACAAAATAAGAAGCCAGAGCTTCACAAAGAGAGAATTCCAGAGATTTGTAGTATTCATTAAGTCAAGTATTCTCAAATGAACACTGAAGTATTTACTTGAGTACTGATTAGTGCATGTGTGTGAAGAAACTATTAGATGTTAGAGAAAGGACTACCCAAAAGAACTGGAGGTAATAGTACTGGATGCTCACACAGGGCGGGGAATGATCCTCCTTCCTACAACTAACATATGAAACCCTCATGATTCCTGGGCTATTGGGGAGAATACATACACAGGCCTCATCTCAGTGTGGATTTATTAGCCTACTAGATTCCCATTAAAAATTACCATAGACTGGTGGCTTAAACAACAGACACTGATTTTATCACAGTTCTGGAGGCTAGAAGTCCATGATCCAGGTGATGGCAAATTCAGTTCCTGATGAGAACTCTCTTCCTGGCTTGTGATTACTAACTTCTTGCTGTGCCCTAACATGGCTTTTCCTGTGTTCTTACAGGGAGAGAGGCGAGGGGAAGAGAGGAAGAGGGAAAGAGAAAGAAACTGGGTGACTTTCCTCTTCTTATAAGGGAACCAATTCTATTGGATTGGAGATAACTTTATCTAATTTAGGGAGATAACCTTAATTATCTCCCTAAAGACCCTTTCTCAAAATACAATCACATTGGAGTTTAGGGCCTCAACATAATGTGACTGAAGGCAAAATTCAGTCTATAACAGTGAGGAATACTTAAGCATAGACTGAGCAATGCTGTGGACCTGACAAGACATCTTAAAAGCAATGATTCAACAGACCAAACTATTCCCAAATAACTTAACTGAGCTCCAAAACAAAGCTTAAGTATATCCCTAGAGATAACAAAAAATCCAGGATCCAATAAGATAAAATTCACAATGTCTGGTATCCAATAAAAAATCAGCAGGCATACAAAGAAGCAAGAAAACACAACTCAAAATGATGAGATAAATAAACCAACCAAAACCAATCCATTACTGAGAGATATCAGTGAAAGCAGTGGACTAGGAAATTGAAGGGTAAATCCCTCCACAGAAACAACAAAAATGGAGCAAAGATCCTCAGAATCAACTTAGTTGGAAATCTGGGCAATAGTCAAAGGTCTACAGCAACCAAGAAAATTTTGGTCAACAATTCGGTGGATGAAATACGATAAAAGAGCTTTGTGGTGTTTCAGCTTACTCTTGCTCCATGCCTCTTTCTAGCTTGGCGGCAGTCTTGATGACAGTCTACATTCTTGGTGTATGACCCTAAGTATGGGGAGAGCAGCATGGCCCTTGATTTCAAGGAATTGTATTTGTTTTGATCTGTCTGGGGGATCCCTAAAGCAGTGATGCCAGAGGCTTGCCTTGTTTTACCTAACTTGGAAATCTCTCATGGTGGAAAAGTGGCTACATAGGGAGTTAACCTCAAGAAGGTTAAATGGCAAATCAACAAGCCACTACCTTCTGGGGCAAAATAATATATTTGTGTCAAACAATAGGCGCTGAAAAAGTGGGAGAAAAAGCTGGAGACTTAGATACTTTCAGATGTAAGAATTTAAAAAGCTCCCACATGTACCACAGACTCTAGAAATCAACATATGTGTCCAGGGCAGGATGCACGCTCAGAAAAGATGGGAGAAACCTTAGGCTGTCACCCCTGGCTGATTACTGAAAACAGGAAGTGAAGGTTACAACACTGCTGTAAATAGCTTGGTTCAGCCTTGAAGGAGTGCTCCAGCTCAGACCTAATCAGCAAAATCTAAGAAGTATTTTAATGTGTTTTGTTCCAGGTGTTCGTGGAAATCTATCAAATCACTAGATGACTATTAAGCAAAAAAAAAAAAAGAAAAGAAAAGAAATAGAGATTTCAGAGATCACACAGAGCCGAGAATGTAGTTCTAACAAAAATAGTCCAGATAAATCAGTAAACAAAAAGTAACAACTAAAACTCAGACACATACAAACCAACCCAGAGACAATAAATGCTGGGAGGGAGAAGATCTGCTCTCCAGAGTTACCATCTTATAATAGTCAAACCTTCCAGTTTTAACAACAACAAAAAGTACAAGGCATAGAAAGAAACAACTGTGGGCTAAACACAAAGAAAGAAACAAATTAATAGGAATTGTCCCTGAGGAAGCCAACACATTCGACTTACTACATAGAGACATTGAACCAATTGTCTTACAACGCTTAAAGAGGCCAACAAAACCATGAAAAAAGAGGCAATGACAACAAAATGTCTCAGCAAATAGACAATATCAATAAATATATAGAAATTGTTAAAACACAGAAATTCTGAAGCTGCAAGTACAATAATTGAAATAGAATGTTCACCAGAGGTTTTCAGCAACAGAACTGACCAGACAGAAAACTCAGGGAACTTAAATATGGGTCGATTAAAACTATCTGCTCTGATGACCAGAAACATAGATGTTCCAAAAGAAGGGAGGAGAAAGGTAGCAAGAATTTTTGAAGAAACAATGGCCAAACACTTCCCAGGTTGGATGAAATGATAGGCAGAGCTGAAGGCACGCTGCGTCATTAGTTTTGAAATGAGCGGTATGCGTGGAGCTGCTGAGGAGCCCTGCATGCGGTCGCAGTCTGCAGTGTGCACAAATTTATTTCTGTGCTTTTTGTCGGTTTGTTTAGTTGTACCTCCTCTATTGGACATCAGTTGAGTTTAAAAATTAGTAAGACACAGGCACTAGAAATATGCTTACATGTCTACAGTTGTTGTTGGAGAAATATTAATATTATTTATTGATTCAGTTTTCTAACTCAGTATTGACAGCTTTAAGGTTGGGAACATGATTGGTTTTCAGAAACCATTCATTTATTGGCTGTGTATATGAGCATAACAGCTTTTGTTTTCTGCTAATCATAGAGATGTAGAGGTTGGGTCAGGGTTTTCATTCTAGGAAATATCTTACATACTAGTTGTACTCTAGTCACCATGAATATTTGTGAAATGCAAAACATCACAAAATGGTTTTAAATGCTTTTAAATGACAATTATAGGCAGGTTAAGAGTCAAAAATTTTCATCTATCTCAAGAAATTAAATATATGAGGCCTATCCAAAAGGTATCCAGCCACATAATATGAAAAATAGAGACATTTATTGAACAAGATACAAAATACAAGGAATGTTGTACATAAGACAATGATGCCTCAGTCCCCTTCAAAGCAGGCAACTTGGAACCTCACACAGTTCTCCCAATCGCCATCAGCTGCCCCGCTGTACTTCCCTGAATCTCATCAGCAGTCTGAAATATCTTCCCTTTCAAAGGTGACTTTAGTTTTGGGAAAAGCCAGAAGTCACAGGATGCCAAATCTGGGTTGTAGGGAGCTGAGTCACCTGGGTGATTTGATGTTTTGCCAAAAACTCTGTACCAGACATGATGCATGAGTGGGTGCATTGTCATAGTGAAGCTGCCGATCACTAGCTGCCCATAGCTGCAGCCTTCTCAATCATCCAAATAGTGTCCATGGAGGAAAGTTCGAGCTTAATGCAAAATCTGATGCAGATTCGTTTTTCTATTCTCTCAGTCATTTTGAATGTGATGGCCACAGTCATTTTGAATGTGATGGCCACACAGTACACATGCTTACTCAATGGCGTCTACCACCCCCACTGACTAGTACAGTGAAGTCATCATTGTTCACACATGCGCATTCCAGTCCACTCTCCTTGGCTGCCAGGTTACACCAGTGTAGCGCAAACTGTTCTTGTTATATTAACCATGGCTGGGCTTTTTCCGGACAGGCCTCTTATAGTTCCAGTCTTAGATGTTATAGGAATTGGCATCTGAGACACAGGTTGAATGAAAATAAGAATGTTATGTGATTAATTAAGGTTTTCTTAACTAAATTAAGACATCACTATCTCAACAACAGTAATGATAGCAGAAGTTATCTCAACTATATCGGAAGATGTCGAAGCATATATTTTAGTGAAAAATATTGGATGGTTGACATTTCTTCACTATTCTATGTTTTTATGTACCAATTGCATTCTTCATTATAGTTTATCTGGTGAATATTATTGATCATTCATTACATTCTATTTGTATGTCATCACATATTAATTCAGATGCTAACAAGTCTTCCCTCTGCCTATTTCATAGCTAGAAGCTTTAAATGTGAACCAGTATGAAATCTAACTTGAAGATTTCAACTTTCTTCTTATTCTATTTAATAAAACTTTGGCTTAAACTAGGGCATCCATTTAGAACTCACTAAAAAAAACAAAATTGAGAAGAAAGAATATAACCTATATAGTTGGTTTGTATGCTGGATTCACCTTCCCTCCACCAAAATTTCAAGGCCTATACAGTCTATAATATAATCCTATTATACATTTAAAAAATATTTTGTTTCAAATTTCAGTGTATCACTATCAGCCATTTTCTGTTATATCCACACAGAATATATATTCTACACATTATGAGCATCATATACAGCAAGAAATTTTTTTCCACATGCATTTATTTCTGCAAATGGAAAAATGTTTTATAAAATAATACCCTTACTATGGTCAAAGAACTTTGATATTGTGTTATATTCCCCTCTATCATTTTCTATTCCATTTTACTTTTTTAAATATTTTATTTATTTATTTTTAGAGAGAAGTGAAGGGACGGAGAAAGAGAGGAAGAGAAACTTGGATATATGAGAGATACAATTACCTCTCACATGCCCCCAACTGGGGGCCTGGCCTGAAACCCAGGCATGTGCCCTGACTGGGAATCAAACCTATGTCTTTTTGGTTCACAGGCTGGTGCTCAATCACCTGAGCCACACAAGCCAGGGCTCCATTTTATTTTTAAATATGCTGATACAATTCCACTAGACTTTATTACAGAACACATTAGTGAGTACTGCAGTTGAAAAGCTCACTTAATAAATAATTTTGAAAAGAGGCCTGATTAAAAATAGAAACTAGGGAATAAAATTCATAAAGACAAATGTTTTCTTTACTTGTGACAGAGGTAATTTTACATATTCTAACGAACTAAATCATTGACAAAGTTCCACCCTCTTTATTCATAGAGAATTGCTATTGATTTCCATATGCATGCTAGAGTAAAATATGGTCAGAGATATATATTTTAATTTATAATCTAATATGCATATGCACTCATATACACATATACACATATATATGAGACAAATGTTCCACCAAGCAAATTTACTTTTGCTGTATGCAGTACACTGTGATTTTTTCTATTTTATTTATTCAATCTGTTTCTGCCCTTTCATGTTATAAGTGTATTGCAACACATTCAATTGATTTCCCCAAATATAATTGAGTCACAACCCACAGTTTAAAAAACATAAAAGGACTTGTGCCAGCAGATTTTCAATTAAAATTTGTTGAACATTTCTAACAATGTGAATTATTTCAAATGCATTTTGTAAAGATTGAAATTCTCTACTGTGTGAAAAACGCTGATTTGAACTGTTTATTTTCTCTCGGGGCTTCCGATTTCTCATCTATAAAGTAGAAATAAAAGTAACAACAAATAATACACAAGTGCCTACTGTGTTAAGAGGTACTTTGTATAGAGTAATTTATTAATTCCCACAGAAGTTGTATCCATTTTACCTATGTTATAAAGGATAAAATTAAAATTTGATTGGAAACCAGGTTGTCTATACCTAAGTGAAAGACCTAATTTATAAATCTAATGGAAAGGGTAAATGACTTGAAAAGTTTAAGACTCTATACAAATGTAAGATATTATTGAGATTTAAAAAGTTGAACAAATTCACCCTGGCTGGTGTGGCTTAGTGGATTGAGTACCAGCCTGCACACCAAAGGGTGGTTGGTTTGATTTCCAAACAGGGCACATGCCTGGGTTTCAGCTTAGCTCCCCAGTAGGGGGCACTTAAGAGGCAACCACACATTGATGTTTCTCTCCCTCTATCCCTTCCTTCCCCTCTCTAAAACCAAATAAATAAAATTGTTAAAAAAAAGAAAAAAAAAGTTGTACAAATTTAACTCAAGGCCTATTATAAACTTAACAACATGAACTGACTGTAAGAATGATGTTAATATTTATATACCTTAATTTGAAACAATTTTCCACAAGATTATAAATTTGGCTAATGTTTATTAATTTCCTTGAGCAGACCACACCTTATTGATAATACCATTTCAATTAATTGAGACATTTTGCCCACATCTATAATTTTCATTATAATATCCCAAATCTAAAGTTCCACAGCATTCGCTGCTTTTTAAGTTATATTTGTTCTTTCAAAAAGCATGTTTTTTCTGTATGGTGTAGGCAAATATTTCCAATGAACTTTCAAAATGGGTGGCAAATCTCCACACATTAACTATCTTTTCATTTTGAGTTTCTTAGAACTATTGTGGTATATTTGAAAGATGATACATAATTTATCCTCTATCTAAAATTATTTTGACAAGTCATTATATTTTAGATGTATTTTAAATAGCCTGTATTTATCTCACTCAGATTCGAGAGTGTATGTCAAAAGTGAAACAAATCCTTTCCATTCCTAACCTGATTTACAGGAATAAGAAATCACAAGTGGACTCAGAAGTTAAAATTTAATGATATATTTTACATTTAGTCAAATATAGCTTGAAGAAGGAACAGATACCAATTACTTTCAGCTGAAAAAAAGATGGAGACTTTAAAATCCTTTTATGTTCCCAAAATAGGATATAATGATACTGTTTATAATTTAATAATCACAAATATTAATACAATAAGATTATTTATATAGATTTTCTTTAAGTAGCTAATCAGTTCAATTCTTTTGCCTGAAAACCTTTAAGCATATAATCATGGGTTCTTATCAGCCTTCCTCAAGTCTTTACACTTGTCATATTTCATGTAGTTTCTTTGCAGGAAATTTCCTTTGAAGTTTGCCTATTTTCCATGCATGATATGCGTAAAGAAAAAAATAATATGAAATGCATCTGCAATCATGAGTATGCCATCCATTTTAGTACCAATACATCCTGTAGCAGGTGTAGACATTTTTAGATAAATATTTTTGAGTTTTCAATGTAATGACCAAATTCATTGAAAAAAAATTCACAATGGGCATACTTATTTCTGTAGTTTAAAAATAGCATCACCATATTTCATGTTTTGAATTGAATAAGAAAAAGACTTTCATTAGGAAATACTTTCAAAGAATCTGATGAACAATTTAAACACCAGCCGTGGCGAACCAAAGGGTTGCCAGTTCCATTCCCAGTAAGGGCACGTGCCTGAGTTGTAGGCCAGGTCCCTAGTAGGATGCGTGAGAGACAACCACACAGTGATGTTTCTCTCCCTCTCCCTCCCTTGCCCTCTCTCTAAATATAAGTAAATAAAATCTTAAAAAAAAACAAAAATAAAAATAAATGCCAGATTGTACAATTATAAGGCAAAGAGGGAGGAAACGCAGGCCACTGCTGTTTCCCAGCTGCGTCACATACTCAACTCATCATTCCATAACAGTTTCAACTTCTCAAAAAGAAAGTTTATGGACTTCCAAGTGGTTCCCAAAGTCTTGTCCACAAATCTTCTACACCAGATTCACCTGCAATGCTTCTTAAACCCCACTTCAGTCCTACCAAGTCAGACTCTGTGAAGATGAGTGCTGGAATTTCTAATTATTATGCTCATCTAGGGTTAAATTTATTCAGAATTTTAAGAATTCTAAGAACACTGAGCAGTCCGGTCCAGAGATGCTAGATGTCCTGCAATGTGCTGGACAATCATTCACTATGCATATCGGGCCCACACCCGATATGGATTTGGAGTATTATACTTGGCATTCATGAAAGTGAAAACTATAGTAATAAACATCTATAGAACCTAATTCTGTTTTTCAGATGAACAAAATTTTTGCATGGTTTCATTTAATACACTAGATTTCCCTAGAATCACTACTGAGTATTGGAGGAACGTTGGACATTGTTCTGTTTCGAATCGTATCGAGTCGTTTGTTATTTCAGAAGTGCACATCACTCAGAGTGATGCTGCTCCTGTGTCTCAGTTGCCACCATGGCACACTTCTCAATCTGCCTTTGCAGCTGCTGCATTTATGCTGATTCCCGTCCTACGTGAAAGCCAGTAAGGGTTTCATTATCTTTCCAGTATAATCGGCCTGAGCATCAATCAGTGTATCAAAATACATAGACAACATTTGCATTTTAAATTACTTCCCTCTTATTTATCATTAGTGTTACAGTTAAAGATTCTTCAAATTATAATTTTGAATTCAAGATAGTAAAGGGATCATTGTAAGATGTTATATGGATTTGATGAAACTGAGGAAGAATTGTCCCAAACAGGTCGGAATATTTTTGCAAGATAAATTTCCCGGCATCTTTCTAGAAATAAATTTTAATTACTGAAAAAATTGTGATGTCTGAGAAAGTTTCAGCAACTTTTCTTCTGTCTCTAAATGAGGTTTATATCTTCTAGGACCTAAGTTACCCGTCTAACTGTCTGACTAGCCTAATTATTTTTTTTTCTTGTGTCAAATCCAGTGGTTCCCAATTGAGGACAATTTTTTTCACCAAGAGAAATTTGACAATACCTTGAAAAATATTTGGTTCTCACAACAAGAAGGTGCTACTGGCATCTCGTGGGTAGAGTCCAGGGTTGCTGCTAACATTCTACAATGCACAGGATGGCCGCTAACAACAAATAATTATCTGGTCCAAAGTGACAATAGTGCCAAAGTTGGAAAGTCCTGTTCCAACCTTTTGTTTTTTTCTATAATATGTTTATCCAAAAAGAGAATTTTGAAATGGTCCATGCTGAGGCCTTTTCCCTTAATGCAGGCTTCAACTAAATTTGGCAGGAGTTTATTTATTATTTATTTGAAAAGATTTTTTTCCCCATTCTATTTAAAGTAGCTAGCCTGGAGGCTATATAAAAAAAGATAAAAGATGCTGTAGAGTTGTACAGCTTCTAGTTATTCCTATGTTCTTTATTTATGTTTGGGGAGAGATAAAGAACCATTACAAAATATCTATAAGTAGCACTAAGGGAGTTAGTAAACAAGAAATTATAACAAGCCAGTTGAAAAAAAAATGACTGGGAAGTGATGGAAATACAGAGATAAAAATACAGACGGCATTGAGGAAGGGAAATTGTCTACATTTCTTAACCTTGTATATGTGGGAGGATTTGAAAATATTGTCAAGACTCCAAGTTTTATGTTGGAAATGGCAATGACACAAGGTTTAAAAAGAAAGATTTGGTATCTTCCATTGATCAAATTTAAATGATGATTCGTTTTCTAACATGATACATAAAACAACGTGTTTGACCTCATTTTAAGTATCCTGGCTAAAGTCTCCTCATTGTTGCCAAACAGAACCAAATTTCCATCTCCAGGTTGTTTTTTTTTTTAAGTATTTTATTTATTTATTTTTTAGAGAGAGGGGAAGGGAGGGAGAAAAAGAGGGAGAGAAACATCAATGTGTGGTTGCCTCTCACTTGGCCCCCACTGGGGACCTGGCCCGCAACCCAGGCATGTGCCCTGACTGGGAATGGAACTGGCGACCCTTTGGTTCACAGGCCCACGCTCAATCGACTGAGCTACCCTTGCCAGGATTCCAGGTTGGTTTTTAACAAAGAGGCCAGTATCACACAGGCCTCCCAAAGAGTGGAGATATAAAGAGAGAAAAATATAGCAGCCTTTTTTGGGGTTATGAAAACATTCATATGCTACTCAACTATAAAGACAAAGTTGGTCGAGTTTAAAAATAAATAAGAGACCAGCAAAATTGCTTAGACATTCTTATGAGTAGAAAATTACCTTCCTGGAACTTCTCTCAGTTTAGCTTACTCAGACATATCAGCATTCTTCGCTAATTGCAAGTGCACATGTGTTAATAGTCAATTCCCGAGTTGCACACTAAATTTATTTTGAATCTTCAATGATTTCATATGGTTATAATAGCACACAGTTAGCATTTCTGTTGATATCTATTAGATCATAAGTCCAGTGTTTTTCAGTACTTAGAGACAAGTAATATAGTGCCAATAGTAAAGCTTCTCTTAATACACTAGAAGCGTGCACACACACACACCTACCATACCTAAATTGTTCACTTTTCATTGTGAAACATAAGTGTTCTTATATCCATTTTAAAGAATCACAGGGGATATATAAAGATCTTGAATAATTTACTGGGTTTCAAAAATCAGAGCTTTCAGCAATTCCACTGCTGGGAAAATACCCTAAGAGCCCTGAAACACCAATCCAAAAGAACCTATGCACCCCAGTGTTCATAGCAGCACAATTTACAATAGCCAAGTGTTGGAAGCAACCTAAGTGACCATCGGTAAATGAGTGGATCAAGAAACTATGGTGCATTTACACAATGGAATACTATGCAGCCGAGAGAAAGAAGGAGCATGGGTGGAACTGGAGAGCATTATGCTAAGTGAAATAAGCCAGGTGGTGAGGGACAAATACCATGTGATCTCACCTTTAACTGGAACCTAATCAACAACAACAACAACAAAAAAAACAAACAAGCAAACAAAATAGAACCAGAGACATTGAAATTAAGAACAATCTAACAATAGCCAGAGGGGAGGTGGGAGGGGACAGTGGGGAGAAGGGTTTTCAGGAACTACTATAAAGGACACATGGACAAAACCAAGGGGGAGGGTGGAAGCAAGGGAGGGAGGGGGGTTTGGCTGGGCATTGTGGGGAGTGGTGGGGAGAAAATGCAGACAACTGTAATTCACCAGTGAGGTAATTTATGAAAAAAAAATCAGAGCTTTCATTCCAGACTCTGTGATATTTTTTTCCATTTTCAGATCCCATATCAAACTTGTGAAGAGAATCATGATACCTCAATCCAGGAATTTCTGGCATTTAATTACAGGAAAGCTCAGAAGGACAAAATAATCAAACTAACAAAATGGATAGAGACATGATAATTGAATGCAATGGCTGATCCAGAATTGCCAAACAATCGCTATAAATTACATTATTGGGATAATTGGCATGGTTTGCACACAGAATACAGATTCGATAATAATAGGATATACATTTGAAATTTCCTGACATTGATCATTGTGAGAGGGTTACATAATAGGGTCTCCTAGAACTTAGAAGATTCACTAAACTATTTAGGAATAAAGAACTATGATATTTATAACTTACTCTCTCCAATGATATACCAGAATTCAAGCAGGCAGACAGAAAGTAAAAAGGGGTGAATCTCTCTTTCCACTGTCTTTTTGTTCTATTCGAATCTTCAGTGGACTGGATGATGCCCATCCTCATTGGGGAGAGCAATCTACTTTACTGAGCCCACCAATTCAAATGCTAATATCATCTGGAAATACCTTCACAAATTTTCTGAGAAATATTGTCTAATCTGGGCACTCCTTGGCTTACACAAATGGATGGGTAAAATTAACCATCGCAAATGGTTAGCGATAATAATGATTTCATTATTTTTCTTATTGTTGTTATCGTACACAATAGTACTAACAGTATATGTAGTGAATTGTGCGCTTCACCCAGGCCTTGTCTTCATTGTCAAGGCATCCTCACCCCAGCTGCTTAGAATACGAGCCGCCAACTCATGTAATTGTGCAACTCTCAGGTAATTGGATTTAGCAGCAGGGAAATATCTTGTCCATGACTAGACCCCCTCTCGGGAAGCATTCCTTGGTCAATGGCTGCTTTCTATGGTGATAAAAATGGTCTGGCCTCCCGTGCTCAATTTATGACAATGTTGAAGGCCCATCCAGCTCCAGAGCTCTTTCTAATAGCAACTGAGGTTTCAACCGCAATGACATTATCGTTGTCCCTTTGCCATTTAGTCCCTCTAAGACATTTAGTACCAAGTATGGTTTTAGGAAGCAAACTCTAAACAGGGATTGTAGGGGTATATTATTTGCTGGCCAGCAGGCAAACAGATACAAACACTACTAGTAGGTAGAGTTGGGCTATTATGGTTATCTTCTAAATGCTGTACAGGTACAATTATTAACTTTTTTTTTTTTTACCAATGGTAGCCATAAATAGGGTATTGGTAGAAAAGAACACACTTGCAAGTGAAATATCTCTGCTGCTTAAGAGGTGTGAGAAAAATGTTCCATAAATACTATGAAATTGAGTAGCAGCTGCTGTGCGCTAATGATTCCTGGAAAAGAGATAATAACAGGCTTAGAGAGACTAATCACCAATTCAAGGAAAATTGTGAAAACCAGAGAATATCTTTGACAGCATTTAAGGGGACTTTAATTTATTACAGCCAAAGAACAGACAGAGCAGAGGATCAGTCTATGGACTAATTCTGTGAGTCATGGAGCTTCAGAGGTGGAATTCTCAGCCTCAGCAAGTTTTTTTACGACAAGGTCAGGCCCTAATAGGAAAGATGGAGGCAGCAAATGAGCCTGAAAATTGTCCCACCCCTCCTTGTTAGGAATGCGTGCACCCTCCTCTCTTAATTTAAGACCACGCAAAGACCTCAAATGATTGCCTCCCTAAGGCACTACCCTTGCCACCTTCTTTCCTGGAAACTGCAATATAACAAGAGTCAAATTCCAACATAATTTTTCTAGAAATGTTCTGGGCTTATGAAAAGAAGAGAAGAATTATATGTTGAAGGAGCCGTCTAATATACACTGGAAGGAGCAAGGAGAATGTGTATGGGCTGGTTGCTGAGGGTTTTAGATCATAGGAACAGAACATGGGGTAGGTTAATGTTCAGTTTATAAATATGTAACCTCTCCCTTGTGATAAAGGATTTCAATACCCTAGCAAAGACTCCCAGTGAAAGTATTAACATGCTGCAAACATAGGTTATGGAAAGCACTTACAATTTCAGGAATTAGAAAGATCATACTTCAGATAGACTTTGACCTTACTGGATAAGAATGATTTCAGCTGTCAGAGAAATCAGGGATTAGGACATTTTACATTTAGGTATGCAAAAGCAACACCATAAATGTCTATGTAAAGGATTGCTCTAATTTTGTTAAATAAAAACATATGTATTTAATGAGGATGGTGGTAATGAGGGGAAATACCAAAAGTACACGTCAATTAAAATGTTGCTGTTCATATCTATAAATAGAGATTCAACTAGTCTTTAATTTTGTTCAAAGACACATACAAACAAATGCTTTAATAAATGTTTTGATTATGTATAGGTAAATCACAGGTGCTGGTTTTTAAGTGAGAAAATGAGTTGTCAGCTAAATCTTACTAATTGTGTTGACGACTCTACTTTATGACCATCTTATAGGCTCAGTGAAACAGAGCTGGAGGCTGAACCAAGAATCAAAAGTTGGCTGAACCAAAAGTTGTAATAGGAGAAATAAAGGACCTAACTCCCCAAGACTGAGCTAACACAGTTAACTTCTCTCTCAAAAAAACTGAAGGATTCTGAATGGAGAGAATGTGTAATGTAGTAAGATCTCTCAGAATCAGGAGCTGGCAAGAACCCAAGAACCCTTGCACATTGTTCACTAAAAGTTATAAAGGTGTGAATGATCACACACCATGTCTTCTAGCAAGGAGCAAGGCTCCATGGGAAGGAGAATCCCCTATCAATTTCTTTAATTCCACTGATGGAAATGAGGAATCAAAGTTTAATGCAGTCTGTGGAGAAAAGGGGGTTATATTTAATAATAGGGACAAATAATCAGTCCTCCTATCTGGTCGAAAAACCCTTCCGGAGGTCATTCATATCCTATGAGATGTATCATGTGTCATGGGGGTAGGAACACTTCCACCTGCTATAGTCAGTGCTAGGGTAGAAGTCATGCAGTCAAAACCTGCCAGCAGTGTGCATTTCCTTGCAGATGAAGATGGGAAGGCTCCTTTGTTGGATAAAATGTTTTGTTCATACAACTGTATTCTTCCAAAGTAGTGAATCAACAATGACTGCTATTCTGCGCAACAATCTGTAGTGGCTCTCAAATTTGGTGTGCACGAGTAAAACACGAATGGTTTGTCAAAAACTGACAACCTGTCACTCTGATGGAGTAGGTAGGGATTGAGAATAGACATCTGAATTTCTTAAAAACAACTTCTTTGTTTCAAATTCGTGTCAAAATTTAAGAAATAAGCCAGGCAGTGAAAGACAAATACCATATGATCTCCCCTATAAGTGGAACCTAATCAACTAAACAAACAAGCAAGGAAAATATAACCAGAGGCATGGAAATAAAAAACAAACTGACAGTAACCAGAGGGGAGAAGGGAGTGGGATAATGGGGGAAAATAGGGGAAGGGCCGTCAAGGAATGTGTATAAAGGACCCATGGACAAAGCCAAAGTGGGTAGGATTGAGGGTGGGAGGTGGGAATAAGTGGGGTGGGGGTCGAGGTGGGGGGGAAATGGAGACAACTGTACTTGAACAACAATAAAAAAATCATTAAAAAAAAGAAAATCCCAATCAATTGTGTCTTCATTATTTACAAAGTAACATTTTGTGAGAACTTGAAGGCATGTTTCTTTTTAAAAAATAATGACGTTTTTATTTATTTTTTTGTTTAAGATTGGAAATAAAGACTACTCTTTCATGTGGAGGAAGCAACGTGGCTTCTACAGTAGTGTGTCAAACCTAGAGCTTAGGGTAGAGAGACTTATTTAGAAAATGTGTGGGGTTCCTTGGCCAATGTGTTTGGGAAGCAGTCATGCCTTATGCACAGTTTGAAGTTGGCTGTGTTGTTGCTGTTGTTGATGATGATGACGGTGGTAGTGTTGATATCCCAAGTCTTTAGTAAGGTTTCACAGACTTCTATTTTATAACTCTGCTTTGGGAAATGAAAATCTAGACATATGGCGGTGGGTAAGAAAAAGCAGTAGGAGAGGAGCAGTAAGAGACCAGGGAAAACGAGTATCAAGGCAATTCAGAGAAGTAGGAGTCCAAAAAGGGGTAATTCCAAGTTGAGACTTCTTTGTGGAACATGCAACAATACCTTTGGGATTTGCAGAAAAATCACTGCAAAGAGACTCCAGTAAAAGTCTGAAGTTCCAAAGTCAAGTGGCATGAGGGCTTACACTACTATCTGGGCATTCTATAAACCTGCGGTTTCCGAAGACTGGGGATGTTACGAAAATATTCATGGCATTTGTAGTTTCTTGGGGTAATGCTAATCAGTGAGGTGGGAGGTAAGTTGTGTAGGAAAGTATAATGAAAATGTCACATCCTCAGTTTAGAATCTCAACAATGTCATAAGGAATCAGAACTTGAACTTTTAGACGATGCATTTGACTTTTGGGATCACTACATAGATATGACCTTACTTTCCCTCAACTTGGCCACTGGTGACATAACACCAGCACCTTCAAAGTCTGAGAGGTGACAATCCAAACCGATGCTAGCTGCAAGAGCATGACAATAATGGGCTTAAGTGTCACCACTGGTTAGTTGTTCAAACCAGAAGTATACATTCTATTGAAATGTTGACATGGGTCTTCCCCATATCTCACTGAAAGAAAATATAAGCAAAAACCTTTTTTTTTTTCCAGAGAAGTCCTTCAGAAAGGACACACACAAAAAATTGTTAGTAGAGAAGAAAATTACTTAGCTAGCCAAATCAAGCTAAATTAATGATGTGATCAAAATTCCCCCTCCTCATATTCTTTCATGCATCCATCTGTCCTTTCACTCCTTTGAAATGTTTATTTTTTTGTCTGCTCTGTGCTGGGCACTATTCTTAGTTTCCTTGGAGCTCTTCTGCTATCCACCCCACCCCTACCATGATCTTTGTGATCTTGTCTAGCTTCATGGTTTTAAAGACAATCTGTATTCTGATGGGTACCTCTAGCTTGGCCTCTAGATTTCTCCCAGGAACACCAGTCTTAGATATTCAACCAACTCTTCAACATCTGCACTTGGATATGTGATTGACATCTTGCAGCCTGCCATTTGCAAGCAGTTATCTTTGCTTCCACTCTTTTGCTTCTGTCATCTACTCCTCTTCTCAATAACTAATTACGCTGTTGAAACCTTCCTCGTGTAGTAAAAGCCCACCTTGTCATCCCACTCAGATTAAAAGACTCAGTCCTTGCAAGGGTTTTATAAAACTGAGTTTAAATCCTACATATCTTTGATCGCATTTCCAAGGGCTTGTCTCCTTATTTCCCTTTCTCCAACCAGACTGACCTTGCTGAAAATCATAAACCAGGGATGTCCTCACCTCTGGGCTTTTGTATGCTTATTTTCCTTTGTCGAGAATGCTCCTCCCTTAATTACAAAATCATTTGCTCCCTTATTTCCTTTGAGTTTTGCTAAAATTCCACCCTTTCTGGGAGGCTTCTCTGATAGCTCTATTCTAAATGTAATGCCTCCTCCATTTCTCCCTGTTTTCTTTCTCATTGTAGCACTGTTATAATAACACAGTATGTACTTAATTTATGTGTATTTTACTGTCTTATCCTGTCTACCCATGGAATGCCAGCTCTTCATGGATTTGTTTTGTTCCTTGCTGAAACCCATATATTAATTATTCCTGACATGCTTGTTGCTAAATAAATATTTCTTTGTGAAGTCAACAAATTAATGCAACCTTGAGCAATAGTTTTCTGTATACCACTTTCATGGTTGCCATCAAAATCTTAGAAAAGAGGCCGGTGAAGTTAATTGAAAATGGGAGATGACCAAGTCATGTTTTGCTTCCTTTCTTTTATATTTGCTATTGGGTGAATCTAGAATATCTATGTGATTGATGCTTTATTAACCAGAAACAAAATTCCTGCCAACGATTTCTTTTGGAAAGCAAATCATATGGAGATACATTATCAATTTTCTTTCCTGTTTAGAAGTTTCTTTATCTTCTTACACAAAATTGTACAAAATGAGGCTGTTAAGATTTCACAGAGCAGTGTGGGTTGGTCTGAAGCTGTTTAACCTCGTCGCTCCTTGACTCTCGTTCCACTATTTAACTCACATGGCAAATTGAACAAAAGAGCAGATGGAGTTAAGACCTGTAGATGTTTCATTGATATCTTCATTATTCAGAGGCATCCGCTTATAATACCTTAGACTCCTTCCTATGACGTAAAGGAGGTGGTTGGCTAAATCTCCTAAGTTAATATACTAAGATCTTGTCATTTTCTCCTGAATTTCTTTTTTGCCCTTAGAACAGGGCAGTATTTTTTATATAGACACGAAAACATTGAATATTTTACTCAAAAATGTTCAGGCATCTTACAAACACCCAGGAACTCCTCTCTGGATGTGCCCTGTAATCAATGCAACTTGAAAGCAATATTCTTTCATTGAAAAAGGTTTCCGTCTTCTCTCCCTAATAGGTAGTATTTTTGTACACTTTAGTTCTTGATATAAAGACAGGAAGGTAGCAGTAAGCAGGATATAATTGCTTGCTTTCTATACAGCAATCCAAAACCTTTTGAAGTTTCAGTATTACAGAAACAGTAAGTATATTAATCCATAACATCTTTATGGTATCACACCATTTATTGTGTAAATTTTCATTTCTCCATGCTTAAAAATTACTGTTCAATTGATATTCCTACTCCCCTACCTGACCATTTGCAATTATTTTTCATATTTCTGTTTACATATTCATTTTGATCTTTTATTCCTTTAAATATCTATACACATTAACATTGAGACTATTTATCTGACTTTTATAAAACTGAAGAAACTTTCAAAACAAGAGGATAGATGTTATTTCATTTCTTTATTGACATTTCCAAGAGGTTTTGGATATTGCTTTTGGATCTGAATTTTTCTTCATATTTCTTACAAATATGAAAATACCTGTTTCCCATGATTAAATATTATTTTGTAGGAAACAAATCAATAAACTAAATTATGAAAACTTAGATCCTACAAAATGAAGATAATTTATACACTATAAGATTTTCTGAATTTCTAGTATATGTTTGTGTGCTTTATAAATAAGAATAAAAGTATTTTATTTCTATAATAGCACTTACCTAAGTTATGTATTTATTTACATATCTACCTATTATATCTCTTGTGCTTAGAACAATGCCTGATTTTAGAACCTACTTTTGCAGGCTTTTGATAAATTGTATTATGGTTAGTGAATATATAATTTATTTTCTTTTTTTGTGTGTGAAATAGTTTTCTTTATAAAGCTCATGTTAGGTTTAAATATTTATAGATATTTTTATTCTAAGTATATATACTTATTTGCTTTATATTTTCCTCTTGCTTTCTAAATTCAAACTCTAGTTGTTTTTACCTGAAACATAGTACAGAATTATTAAGCAACTCTCCATAATCTATTGAATTGGATTGACCCATACTGTATTTTTTGATTCACACAATAAAATACATTTTAAGTTGGAATTTAAAAATTTAGAATGTTATCCTTCTAGGAGGGAAAACTGTTATAGGTTGTGTGTTTTTATATATTTTCTTGGTTAAGAATTATTATCCTTTTACTTTGAATATAAGAGCCTAAAAGTGAGACAAATTATGCCAGATTCTTTTTTGAGATGTCATTTTTCTAACCTCCTGAATGAGGAGAGACTTGAAATCTCTCACATAGGATGGAACACAAATTTGATTTATGTGCATTATAATCTCTCATAACTCTGGAAAGAAAATACACTGTTATATATTTGTAAGTGCCTGGAGGTTTAATGCAACAATATCTTTAAAGTCTACATGAGTGGATGGAAAGAAAATATTTTCTTTCTTATTATTCTGGTCACTAATGCCCATGTAAGTATATTCAGTCGGCTAAATGTGCTTACAATTTGATTTTGGAAAAGAAGAGGAATAGAAAATTTAACTATGTAGAGTCTAAAATGGTTCACAAAAACCCTTGATTGCTTTTTGTTAAATAACATTCGGGATGAATTAGTGATGTCATTACATATCATTACTCACTAGGCCATTCCTCCTTTGACATTACTCAGAGAGGCAAAGAAAATGGTGAGGGAAAATAATGTGTCATTCTTTGATGGCTTATCTTGGAACTTAAACCCAATTGCAGGATGAGTTAAAATCTTAAAAGCCTACTTTCTCTAGATAAGTACATTGTCCCATTTTTTTTCCTTTCTTCTGTTAATTCGACTCACTGAACAACAAAGCTCGCAGTTGACCAGGGATGTGACTTTTTCATGTTCCATGGTGCCAATGATGACAGATTGATGGTGATTCTATTTCCTGCCCTGAGCTTTCTTGAATCTGTGAATAATGACTTCTAGAAAGGATATTTCTGCTTGATATCAGGTATAAAATCCAGTTTCTGCTTGTTTGAGTCCTGGACATGCAAACAACCTTCCCCCTTCTGCTTTTCTGGCTAACAGGTTTCTTGTTCTAATATCCCTCTACACCTGATATTGCAGGGTTTTTCATATTGAGAAATAGGGAGACAGGAAGGCTTGGTTTGTTAAGGTCACCCACAGGTCATTTACCAGCCTGCTATCCTCTGATTGAATAGAATAATTACACTCACTATGCTTCATGCCATTTCCACTTCATACTTCAACCACACCAGAAGTTGATTAATTATGGTATTGCCTGTCAACCCTTTAATAAACCTTATGTATCCTGTAATGAGCCTTAAAGTCGTAATACAATTACTTCTCTAGCATTTCCTCATAACATAAGCCACTGTCATCTAAAATTGCTTCAGCATTTTGAAACTCACCAACTAATGCCTGAAGTCTTGTACTGAAGATCCCCAGCTTCAAATCTGCCCAAGTTATCTTCAATCCCATTATACAAGCATCAGGGTAAATGGGAATGTTCATTTTGTTTTTATTTGAATCCACATTTGTAAAGTTTAGTAATTGCTGTTATTTCTAAATCTATAGCATCTCCCTCTACCTTGGTTAAATGTGCTAGATCCTCAATAATGTTCCCTAACATGAAACTTCTTTTTCTCTCATGCCAGGAATATACGCATTTTCCTTTTCATATATGTCAAGGCTGGCTTTGAACACCAAACTTCTTCAAAGAATTCCCTTTCTTTTATTCATCTCAGGCTACCTGGTAGTTTTCCTTCTCCATTTCTGAAGGGAAATTGTCTGGTGGGCAGCATATATCTCTTCATTTAATATATTGTGAAGTCACTCTAAGGAAAAGAATGATAAATTTTTCATGGTAACTTTATCCATGGGATACCCAAACAATATCTTCCTGGTATATGCTCCCTTTAGTGATTTTTTGTAGAGAATTTTATTTCATTTTGTTTTAAAATTTTATCTCTATTTAAAAATTTGTATTTCCCATTTCCAAACTCCCCTCCCATTTATAGGAAATCGTTATCATGTGTTGTATGTATTTTTGTTTTCTTGCCAAATGTGCATATTTTATATGTATTATTAATATGCAAAACTTGTGTAATATATTTCATTCTATTTTTTAGTTATTCACATGGACTGTATTATTGTTTAAAACATTTGCCACCCCTCCCTGTAAGACTACAGTTCCCTTCCCATACTTACCAGGCTCAGCCATGTGACTTATTTTGACCAATGAAATGTGAGAAATGACGTATGCCATTTGTGCGGTTTGCATTTTTCTTTTCTCTATTTTCACTAGCATAACAAGTTTTGTCTGCTGGTTTGAATGTTAAACATTGTATCTTTTCATTGCTCCTGCCTTAAGACCAAACTCGGTATAATTACCCCTATAAATATTTAAATGCAAAAATGTTTTTTTCTACAAAAAAACCCCACACAAATATTTCTCTAAACTGGTCCCTTTAGTCTAATCACCTCCATTATCATTAAGTGTATATTGTACAAAACTATAGTTCCCTGTTGTAAAGGATTATAATTTTTTTCTTTTCTTTGGCCTTATATTTTTTAAGAAAATAAAACAATGATCAATCTAGCATATAATATTTATTTTTTAGTAAATTTGGCTGCAATTTGTAGATTTATATATCCTTTTAATAGAACATATTATATATTGTGAACACATTGCATGCTTTCTATATGAAACTTTTTGTGGCAACATGCCTGCTTATATATTGTGAACACATTGCATGCTTTCTATATGAAACTTTTTGTGGCAAATTCTCTGAAGCATCTCATAGTTAACCTTCACATTTGAAGGATATTTTGGCTGCAAATAAAATTGTAGTTTCAAATACTTTCTCTTCATTTAAAAAATATTATTCAATTATAAGCTAGTATCTCATAATGTGTGGAGGATTCTTACACTTATTTCCGTATTTGTAGGTGATCTATTTTTTGGTCTGGAATTTTAAACTTTTAATAATTTGGAATTTTATCAATATCTAAAAAAGCTTTAAAACTCTCTCCTGTTTTACAATCTATGATTTTTCTCAACATGAGTAATTTTATTTCTCTTTATTTTGATCATTACTTTAAAAATTATCCATCTGTCTCTTTATTTTCTTCTTTATCTAAGACAATTAGAAGACTATTAGTATGTTGTAAAACACACATATAAAAATATTAGTTTTGCATTAGTATACAATAATGACAATGAAAGAACTTGGCCATGTGTCCACATGCAAAAATAAGAATGATTCCCACAAATAAGCAAATAAACTAGATACAGAATTATACATATATTTGATTGCAGTTAAATAAAAGAAGCCGGTATAAAAATCTATAAGAAGTCATCAGAGTTTTTAAAACTGGTACCTCCTTGCAACTATATTAAAATGAGAACTTAGTCATGATTCAAACAATCATATCTAAGGTGGAGCAAAAGTAGGTTTACAGTTGTGAGTACATGATACACAATTTATTCTTATATTACTATTTATTAATTATTGTATTATTTTCTATATGAACAACTGTAAATCTACTTTTGCCTCACCCTCTACAGGTGGTTCTCTTCCTGGACTTTTTATTTAATCCATTTTTCTGCTTTTTATCTTTTTAATAATAACACACTGTCTTTATCACTGTTACTCCTGCCTATTAAATCTTTATATTTCATCATGTTTGTGTTAGCCTTAATATTGCTCTTTAAATTTTCTTTGCAACTTTTCCTTTTGTGGATTCATATACAGTTTATGTTTGCTAATTGACGCTCATTAGTGCACGGTGCTGTGATTTTGACTGGGATCACAGTGGATAACGGACCAACTTTAAAGGAGACTTATATCTCAATCATAATATGTCTTTCATTTATGAATGGAATATACCCCTTTGTTTATTTAGGTTCTCTATAATTACTCTAAACACTGTTCTGTATTTTTATTATATAGATGTTGCACAAACTTTTCTTGACTTATACATAAACATTGGCTTTGGTTTGTATTGCACATGGTATCCTTTAAAAATTTTTCTTTTTCATTTGTTGTTGCCACATGGAATTGTAATTAATTACTGTGTATTAACACTGTATTCTATGATTTTTTAAAATCCTCACTTGAGAATGTGTTTATTGATTTTAAAGAGAAAGAATGGGAGGAAGATATATCAATATAAGAGAGAAAAATAGATCAGTTGCCTCCCATATGTGCCCCAACCAGGGACCAAACCTGCAACCAAGGTATGTGCTTGGACTGGGAATCAAACCCACAACTTTCTGGGTGTACAGGATGACACTCCAACCAACTGAGCCACCTGGTTAGGGCTATTCAGTGACTTTTATAAGTTCACTAATTAATAATAAATATTTGCCACCAACAGATAGTGTTTTGTTTCTTCCTTCCTAATTGTGATATATTTCCTTCTAAATATACTGAATACAAGTAAATACAAAATATATAATGTATAAAATACATAAAATATTAAAAAAATATCCTTGTCTTGATTTTATTCTTCAAGGAAATTTTTCTAATGTATCTTCATTAAGTATAATGTGCACTTTAGTTTTTTCAGTTACTCTTTTCACAACATATATAGGAGCACCTAAATACATAAAGTAAATGTTAACAGACAGAAAAGGATAAATAGGCACCAATACACTAATGGTAGGAAACTTTAATACCTCACTTAAATGAATGGATACATCATCCAGAAAAAAAAAAAAAAACTCAGTAAGGAAACATCAGCCTTAAATGACACATCAGTTCAGATTGACTTAAAAAAACTTTACAGAACATTCCATACACAAGCAACAGAACACTTTCTTCTCAAGTACACATGGAACATTTTCCAAGATATATCATATGGTAGGCCCAAAGACAAGTTTTTAATAAACTTGGGAAGACTATAATCATATCAAGTATCTTTTCTGACCATAATGATATTAAACCAGAAATTAATAACATGAAGAAAACTAAAAAATTCACAAATGTAGGAGACTGTTCTGCATGGTGTGGGCCCAGCTCCCACTCAGAGATGCATAGGACCCACGCCCGCGGATAGGTTCTCCTGTGGGGAATCAGGTCTGCAATGTGCCTAGGGCATTTTAAGTCTTGCTCTTACTAAAAAACTTCCTCACCCTGAATTGAGGACATTTACTACAAAGTAACTTCCTAAAATCCATGCTAAACCTTCCAAGGATGAGTGTAACTGGTTCAACCACTCTTGCCTTTTCATTTACAAATATCCCTCTTCTGTGATGTGATTAGTGGCATTGACTCCTTTGTTTTCTGTAAAAGGTAACCACCTAAAGCGAACCTGTGCATGGTAAATGAGGACCATGATGTAATGTGCTGAGAAACCCAATAAAGGCTGGTCATGGGAAGGGCCAAGGCTTTTGCTCCCCTTGAGAGAAAAGCCACGCTATCCCTTTTCCTCCACTGGACTCTGTAATCTCTGTGAATGTCTCATTTCATCCATAATGACGTGGACACTGTGGGCTGGTGTCTTCATCACATAAATATGTGAAGATTAAACAACCAGCTTCTGAAAACTAATGGGTCAAAGACAAAATCAAAGAGAAATTTAAAAATGCCATGAAACAAATGAAAATGGAAATGTAACAAACCAAAATTTATGGGATACATCAAAAGCACTTCCAAGAGGGAAGTTCAAAGTAATAAATTCCTACATCAGGAAATAAGAAAAGTCTCAAATGAAGGAACTAGAGACTGAAGAACAATGAAACTCAAAGTTAGTAGAAGGATGGAAATAACAAATTTCAAGACATAAATAAGTACATAGAGACTAAAATGACAATAGGAAAAATCAATCAAACTAAGAGCTGGTTCTTCGATAAGATAAACAAAATTTACAAGCCTTTAACTAGACTCATGAAGAAAAAGAGAGGACTCAATAAATAAAATCAGAAATGAAAGAAATTATATCTGATACACAGAAATACAAAGGATCATAAGAGATTATTATGAGAAATTATATGTCAACAAATTAGACAATCTAGAAGAAACGGACAAATTCCTAGAAACATACAATCTACCAAGACTGAATCACGATGAAATAGAGAATTTGAATAGACTAATTACTAGTAAAAAGATTGAGTCAATAATTAAAAACCTTTCCACAAACAAAAGTCTAGGACTAAATGGCTTCAATGGTGAATTTGACCCAACATTCAAGGAAAAGTTAATAACAATTATTCTGTGTTTATTGCATCATTATTTATAATAGTCAAGATATGCAAACAACCTAGGTTTCTATCAATGAATCAATGGATAAAGGTATATACATATGATTATTATATATAGTATGGTTTAATATAATGTATTATATATAAAAAGCATGCATATATAACTATTATTCTGCCATAAAAGAAGAATGAAATTGTGCCACTTATAGTGACATGAGTGGACCTCAAGAACATTATGGTAAATAAAGTAAGTCAGATAGAGAGAAATTTTTCTTTATTCTTGGTTTGCTAACAGTTGTTTTTAGTTTTCCTTTGTTTTTTGCATGAACAGACATTTAAGAATGAATACTGAGTTTTATTCAATGTTTTGTTCTGAACCTGTTTAAAAATCATTGGATAGTCCTCCTTTTTATTTTCCTTGTAAAGTGGTTTGGATTGATTGATGGTCAATTGTTGATATTTATTTAGATTTTTTAATGTATAACCATGAGAAAACTCAATCTGCTCCTTTATTTTTCTTTCATATCTTTGTCAGGTTTAGTTATCCAGGTTATGGAGACCTCATAAAAGGAGTTTAAATGTGTCCCCTCACACACACACTTTTGGATTATCTGGATGAACTTGGATAGTGTTTAGTATTATTTTTCCATAAATATTTGAGAGAATAAACCAGAGAAGCCATATACTCTAAAAGTTTTCTTTGTGCAAAAGTCTTTCATCACAGATTAAAAGTATGCAATAGATGTGATAGTTATCTGGTTGTTTTTTGTTTGTTTGGTTTCTGGTTTTTATACTTTTTGTAAATCTTGGTCAATTGTATATTTCTGAGAAAATTTCTTTGTAGAAATTTTCAGACCTGTCAACATAAATATGTTCATAAAATGTTCTTATTTTAATTTTAAAACCTTTACAATCTTTATTTATCCCCTCCTTTTCATTCTTGATGTCAGTTATTTGGTCCTTCTGCTTTTTGTTGTTGTTGTTTGTTTGTTTATTTTCTTGGGTAGAAGGTTTTCTTTTCAGTCAATGTTTCCCTTTTCTCTCACTGTCCTTAAATTTTATCTTTGTCTTTGTTTTTTTTCCATAATTCCATTGTGATATGTCTATATGTAAGTTTTTGTATTTACCCTGCTTAGTGTGCAGAATTTCTTGAATGGTGTTTTGGTATCATTAATCATTCTGGAGTGAACCCAGCCAATTATCTTTTGCAATACTACTCCACACTTTCCTCTCTTTCATAGCCTTATTGCATTATGTTAATGATTTTCAGTGTGCTTCATTTGCCTCTAATGCTCTTTTCTGCATTTTTTAAAATTATTTTTGCTCATAATGTTTCAGCCTGAATAGTTGACAAATAATTCCAATAACTGGTATCTGTTCATTTGTTTCTGTTATCTGTTCTATTTTTCTTTTGTTTTTTTTTTTGGGGGGGGGAAGCTATACTGTAAATTTTTCTAATACATCTTAGACATTGTGTTAAATCTAAGTCTCTAAATCACATGTAGGGTGGGTTTAAGTTCACCATACTCTGATAAACTAAGTATGGGATGATAAGAAGACTAAAACCAAAGTGCAGTTTCTGATAGGTTCATTATACTTTTGGTTGCCACTAATAAAAGCCTAGGGCATTTATTAGTACCCCTCTTTCCTTGATGTGTTTTGAACACCAGTTGTGTCTCCTAACATCAGGAAATTGTTGAAGCCTTTACTGCTCAGATTTTAGCAGTGTTCAGCATAGTTTCTCTGCCTTTGGCCCTGAAATAGCTTAATAATTAAGCAAATGCTTTCAAGTGAAACTTGACTTTACAATCTGCTCCTTCGTTCTCATTAGGGATGTTGGTCTCTCAAGCCCTGGCTGTCTTGATAGCCATGCACTTCAATTTCTGTGTCTCTTGCATTTTTTGAGACTGCTAAAATCTCTTGTTGCTCTACTGCCTTGGAACAGTGGCACTTGACTAGATGTATAGCATCCTGCTCAATGCTAAGAACTGGCAAATATTTCCAGGAAAATTCAGTTCACAGAATATTTGTTCACTTCTCTGCAGAATTCTTTCCAGGGATTTGATTCCTCAGTTTCTGTAGGATTCAGTGGTCATCCAATGAGCTACCTCTGAAGGTACATGCTTGAATATATCTTTTTCCCCCAAAACCTCATTATTTTAGGGCTTTTTCTGTAGCAGTAATACCTTTCCCCCAACAAGCCCCTCTATCATAGTCAGTAGCACAAGTCCCATCAAACCACACTTGTTTAAAGTTTTTGACTGTCACTCTGTCAAGCAACATCCATAGTCATTAAATTTACCTTTAAAGACTTATGAGGAACATTGGAAGAAGGCACACCTCTAGGTTTCAGAGAAAGAATACCTGAAGGTGACTAGAAACCCCTCACCAGTGTTTGTGAACTTCCTGTCTCAGCAGGGCTTTTTAGTTGCCCTTATGACACCTCAAGCAGCAGCGCTTGGTGGCACCAATGATTTGGACCATTCCGTCACTGAAGGAACACGTTAGAATTGCCCCAAGGTATCTTAGTCCAGTTTTACTGCTATAACAAAATACCACAGCCTGGGTGCTTATTTCCCACAGTTCTGAAGGCTGGAAGTCCAAGGGTGTCAGCAGGGTTGCATGAAAGCTCTCTTCCATGTTGCAGACTTCTTGTGTCTTCACATGATTCAAGGGGCTAGGAAGCTCTGTGTGGCCTCTATTATAAAGGCACTAACCTCATTCATGAGAGCTCCAGTCTCATGACCTAAGTATCACTCAAAGGCCCAAATCCTAATACTACCACATGGGCCCTATAGTCCACTTGGCACTTTCTCATGAAATTATAGGTTAATTCTTGGAATTTATATTTCCTCCCTTCTACAATTTCTCTGTGTAAAAACTTTTTGTAGTATAATCCACATCTTTAAACATCTTGGCAGGAAGTTGAGACTTATGTGTAATAATTTTCTTTCATTTGTTTCCTCTAGCATGGCTCTACAGAAAGTTATGTTCCTCATTGTGATAGAAAAAATGACTCTCCAACTAGGTCCATTTCCTAATCCCCAGAACCTCTGAATATGCCATGTTATATGGCAAAAGGAACTTTGAAGATAGAATTAAGGTTACTAATCAATGACCTTAAGGTAGAAAGAGTATTGGACATTATCCAGATAGGCGAAATCTAATTATCTGAGTCCCTAGGAGCAAATAAACTTTCTCCAGCTACAGACAGAATAGACATGGAAAATAGAAAAATAGATATAGATAGTAGAAAAATAAGTCAGAAAGATTTGAAATAGAGAGGGACTTGACTATAGTTACTGATCTAAAGATGGAGGGGCAACATGATGAGGAATTCAGGTGACTATGAGATGATAGTTTTGCCCACTCATAGCCAGCAAGAAAACAAGGAAGTTGTCCTTAGGACCAAGAGAAACTTCATTCTGCCAACAACCTAAATGAATTCTACCTCTTCCTCTTCTTATAAGGACAATTCATTGATCCACAACCCCACTCTGATGATCTTGTTTAATCTTAATTGTCTCCTACTTATCCTAGACAAAGTACACTTTAAAACAAAGGCTATACCAAGAGACAATGAAGGACCCAGAAATCCTACTTCTGTGTATTTATCCAAGGAAACCCAAAACATTAAATCTAAGACATGCATCCACGTGTTCACTGCAGCAGTATTTACACCTAAGCATCCATCAATAGATGAATAGATAAAGAAGTGGTGCATATATACAATGAAATATGACCCAACCATTGAAAAGATTGAAATCTTGCCATCTGCAGCAACATGGATGGACCTACAGGGTATTGTGCTGAGTGAAGTAAGTCAGATGGAGAAAGACAAATGCCAGATGATTTCACTTACATGTGGACTATAAAGGATAAAGTAAACAAGCCAGACAGAAAAAGACCCATAGATACAGAGAGTATTTTGACAGTTGCCAGATCAAAGGAGGGTTGAGAGATGGGTGAAAAAAATAAAGGGACCAAGAAGTACAAATTGGCAGTTACAAATAGTCACAGGGATGTAAAGTATAACATAGGGAATATAGTTAATAATATTGTAATAACTATGTGTGATATCAAATTGGTACCAGACTTACTGGGGTGATCACTTCATAAGTTGTATAAATGTCTAGTCACTGGGTTGTATGCATGAGATTAATATAATATTGTACATCTACTGTGATTGAAAATATTTTTAAAAATCTTTAGAAAAAGCAAGGTTAAAAAAATCTTAATTGCCTTCTAAAAGCCCATTCTCCAAATAAAGTCACATTGGGAGTTAGGCCTTCAACATACAAATTTTAGGAAGGACGTAGTTTCGTTTATAGCAGTTTTTACATCTTTCCTGAAAGAAACATTTATTTCCTGTATCCACAGGACTGATTTTGCAGAAAACCAAATCCAGAATTTCATCCTGTGAGTGGCTGAATTCAAGACAAATTGAATTGCCTACCTTGCAGGGTGTCTTCTGTTCAAGCAAGGTCATGTATTAGGAAAGAACGGGATCCTGAATATTGGAATAGGCATGTATGGTCAAATCCCAACTAAACCTGGGGACATCAAACCCCTAAGTACTGCTGCTATGCTTTGTTTGCCAGTAGGGGCAGCCTTTCTATCCCCATCTCAGGAGGTTAACCCTGTTTTACCTGAGAAACTCTAATGCCCCCCACCAAGGTAATCTAGACCTATAAAAAGATCAAATTTCCAACAGGACTTAAAAGGTTAAGATGAAATAAAAAGTTTGACTCATTCAGAGAGGAGCTGCAAAAGAACTGCGTAATTTGTCCAAGTTACATAGACATGAATATGGGGAATATATGTGAGAGTGTTGATGATGAATACGGGCTGAGTGGAAGGAACATAAAGTTGGGTCAGGCTGAATTTCTTGATATGGGACCACCAAAGAGAGATTTGGGATTCAGTGTTGTAGTTCAAGGAGTTAGAGAGGGCTCTACCAGTTTATTTAGTGGATTAGCTGAAACACGGACCAAAAGATGCTTACAAAATATGAATGTAAGTGCCCAAATTGCACTGGTATGATGCAAAGAAAAACAGAAAGGCTTAGGAGACTGGAGTGTTAGCTGTGTTTTGTCATGTAAAAAATGTTTCCCCACCCGGTGAGTATCCAGAGGTATACACATTCCACCACAACTATGAGAAATAAATGTGTAGAGGGAGCCACGGCATCCTTGAAAAGATCTATGGCCATTCTTCTCTGTAGGTCAGAAATCACAGCAGAAACTGCTGCCAGTTAACTGATGTTCTTACATGCAATGATGGTAAATGCATCTCAGAGTAGCAAGCCCCAAGTGGTAGCATTTATTTGCTGAAGAGAAGGTGGGCATGGTTACCATAATGGAAAGCAGAGTCAAAGCAATCATCACAATGGTTTAACTCACAAATACTCATACGCATGTCATTGGCTAGTTAATTGTGGAATCCCTAGAAGAGAAATAAATGAACACTCTACAAAATTCTTACTTGATCTGTATACATGGAAGAGTTCTATGTGGAATGAACAAAAAAGTCTAACATGGATCACCAAAAACAGAGAATTGTGACCCCTAAATCAACTCCCAGAGTTGAGCCAGTTTACAGACCTAGAGCTCTTGAAATAAAGGAAAATCAGGATACCCTTTTAGAAGTACACTGCCAAAAATCCATACTGTTACTCTTCCTTCAAACCTTCCCCAAAAGGACACAGATCCTTGTATCCGAGTAACTGTGCTTTGAGGGAAAAAGAAATATGATGTTTTTAGTGATTACTGGACACTGGCCCTGAACCAACACTAATTCCAGGGGAGCCAGAGCATCACTGTGGTCCATCAGTCAGAACAGGGGCTTATGGAGGTCAGGTGACCAATAGAGTTTTAGTGCAGATCCATCTCACAGCGGGTCCAATTGGTCCTCAAATCCACCCTGTGGTTATATCTACACTTCAGGAATTCATGATTAGAAGAGTTATACTCACAACTGATAGAATTCAACCATTAGTTGTCTGATCTTCAGAGTGAACGTTATGATAGTACATGACAAAAGGCCAAGTGGAACCACTAGAATTACCCATACTAAACAAAATAGTAAACAAGAAGCAATACCTCGTTCCTAGAGAAATGGCACATATTAATGTCACTGTCAAACGTTAGAAGGGTACAAAGGTGGTGAGTCCCACCTGATCCCCAGTAAATTTGCCTATTTGGCTTATGTAGAAAATGGATCTTGGAAAACAACAGTAGATTAGTATAAATATAACCAGATAACAACTGTAATTGCAGCTACTGTTACAGACATTTCATTGCTTGAGCAAATTACCCTATCCCTAGTATCTGGTATATAGCTATTTTTTAAAATTTTTATTGAATTTACTGAGGTGACATTGGTTAATACAATTGTGTAGGTTTCAGGTGTTGATCTGACACATACTTCTTTTCTCTAACCCTATTAGTAAAGACCACCAGAGCAGTGTGCTTTCAGCTGTCAAGCCGACAATAAATCTTCAGTCTCCTAACTCACAGTTATATCCACTTCCCAGAATTGTGTCATAATTTATTCCACAGAGACCTTGCTCACATTTCCTTACACAAAACATCATCACACTGCTCCGTTACACTGCTGACATTGCACAGATTGCACCTAGTGATAAGTAATAGCAACAACTCTGGCCAAACTCTGCCAAATGGTGAGAAATAAATCCAACAAAAAAATCAGAGACCTTCCACCTCAGTGAAAGGTGCGGGTCATATTGAACTATTCTTTCTAAAGATGAAGGATGTTATTGTATCTAGCCCCTCCTACAAACAACGTAAGGAGCCCAATGCCTAATGGGTCTCCAGACTTTGGAGGCAAGACATTCTTCATTTGATTGTGTTACTCCATTCCACTTACTGAGTAGCCCAAAATGCTGCTAGTTTTGAGTGGGGTCCAGGAAAGACAAGAGACTGCAACAGGTCCAGGCTTCCATGTGAGCTGCTCTGCTGCATGGGCCATATGATCCAGCAGATCCAATGATGTCTCAAGTTTCAGTGGCAGATACAGAGGCTATTTGGTGTCTTTGAATGGCCCCTACAGATGAATCACAGTGCATATTCTTGTGAATTTGAAGCCAAGCTCTGTCATCCTCTGCAGATAACTACTGTTCTTTTGAGAAACAGCTTTTGGTTTGCTACCGGACCTTACAGAGATTCAACATTTAGTCATAGGCCACCAAGTTCCCATGCAACTGGCACTGTCCATCACGAACTCAGTAGTACCCGATCCAAACCACAAAGCTGAGTGTACAAGGAAGCATTCCATCATCAAATGGAAGTGGTGTGTGTAAGACCAGGCCTACACAGATCCTGAAGGCACATGTAAGGTACATGGGGAAATTAGTCAAATGCCAGTGGTTCCCACTCCTGCTACACTGTCTTCTCTCTCCCAGCCTGCACATATGTCCTCATCAGGAGTTAATTACTCTCAGTTACCTTCCATATGTGGACTTGTAAACTGCCTTCCATCATCATGATGTTCCACACAGCAATATGAACAAAGAATTCACTTTACAGCAAATGAAGTACCATAATGGGGCCCATGCTAAAGGAATTCACTGGTCTTACTATGTTTCTCATAATCCTAAAGCATCTGACTTGGTAGAATGGTGGAGTGGCCTTGAAAAAAACTCAGCTACAGGACCAGACAGGTAGCAATTCCTTTCAGGACTGAGGTAATTTTGTCCAGATGAAGTATAGTTAAGGAGATGTATATAGCTGTCAGGATGACAAGGGATAGAGAGACTGTAATGTTTAGTTTTATGTATCATCTTGGAGAGGCTATAAAACCTTCCAGTGATGCACTGGCAAAAATGTTGCTTCCTGTCATGAGGGCCTTATATGCTGTTGGTCTGTATGTCTTCATTCCAAAGGAAGCAGTGCTTATACCAACAGACACGACAATAATTGCATTGAACTAGAAGTTAAGGCTGCTACCCAGCCAGTTTGGGCTCCTGATGTCTCCTAATCAACTGGCAAAGAAAATAATTACTATCCTGGCTGGGCTGATTTATCCTGATTAACAAAAGAAAATTGGTGGCTCCCACACAATAGAGGTAAAGAAGAACATGTCTTGAATACAGGAAATTCCTTAGGGCAGGGGTGTCAAACTCATTTTTACCGGGGACCACATGAGCCTCTTGGTTGCCTTCAAAGGGCCAAAATAATTTTAGGACTCTATAAATGTAACTGCTCCTTAACTGTTAAGGAGTTGGAATTACATTCGGCCCTTTGAAGGCAACCGAGAGGCTGAAGTGGTCCCTGCTGAAAATGGTTTGACACCCCTGCTTTAGGGAATCTCTTAGTACCGCAATGCTTTGTGTTTATAGTCAATGGAAAACTCCAAGAACCCAAATCAGGAAGAACTATTAAAAATCCAGATACTACATGAATGAAGCTTTGGATCACACCATTAGGCAAAGAACCATTACCAGCTGAGGGACTTGCTGAAAGCAAAGGAAACATGGAACAGGTAGTAGAACAAAGTAGTTGCAAATACCAGTTAGATCATGTGACCAGTCAAGGACCTGAAGACTGTTATGAGTATTTCTTCCTTATACTGTTGTAAATCTATTTGTGTATGTATAGAAAATATATATTATCTATAACAAATATTTTATTAGTTTCCTTTCTTAACCACTTATTGCCTATCATATGATATATTCATAACAGATAAGTTTACATGGCAGCATTTAAGTTACATGATATCACAGACAAGAATGAACATCACCCAGGGATTTCACATCCCCTTCTTGGGAAAAGGGTTAGTATATTTTTGTTTGTACCCAAGATATTTGTCTTATGTTAGGTGGAAGTATGACATTATTTTTACTTATAGATTAAGTATGGTTAAGGAGATATAAATAGGTGCCAAGTTGACAAGGGAAAGACTGCGATAGCTTTATGCATCATCGTGGCTAGGCTATAGTACCCACTTATTCAAACACTAATCTATTGTGTTGCTGTGAACGTATTTTGTAATTGTGTTGAACATCTATAATCAATTGACTTTAAGCAAAGGAGATTATCTTGATAATGTGGGAGAGCATCATCCAATTAGTTGCCAGTTTTTAAAAGCAAAACTGGGTTTTCCCTAAGGAAGAAGTTCTGCCTAGAAACTACAGTGTCTAACTTGCCTGAGAATTCCCAGCCTTCAGACTGGCTGGTCCCCATAACCATATATTCCAATTTCTTGAAATCTCAATCTTTATCTCTCTTTACCCTCCACCCTCCCACATACACACATTGGTTCTGTTTCTGTGGAAAACTCTGGCTAATACACTAATCCTGAGCCTTCCTTTATATGACTCATTAGGCACCTATTAATCTAGTGTATAGTGTACAATTTTTTTCTGTCACCTGGTTGTTAACTTAACGTTCAAGGACAATGAAAATTCTTATAACACTAGAAGTTAGTGGATGATTGTATTTCCCTTTAAATAAATTATTTTGTTTTTATGTCATTCTTGTCTTAAAAGTAATAGGAGTGGAATATTTTTAGATAGGGGATGCTTATGACTTGACAATCATGGATGACCTCTTAAATATGGTTACAGCCCTCAACTCTACTGAATTCACTGGTTTTGGAGCAAGCATAATATAGACATAGATGTAACCCAATATTTTTAGACTGATATCACAAAAGATTATACATATATATGTAGATATATGTAATGTTGAATAATTATTATCAGTAGAGTATGAAAATTGAAGAAGAAAAAGCATGACTATTTATCTTACTATGTTTATAGTTATATTGTATTTCTTTTCTCATGTAATTATTTTATAACCTATCTCTATTCACACTTCTATTTCCTAATACACTTAGCAAAAATTTAAATAATAATAGTCTAAAATAAATATACACATATAAAACACATCTCACATCCCTATTATAGCCTCAAAGTCCCAAATCTCAGACTCAATCACAAGCAATTACTTCTTTAAATAATTTTTTGAATGCTTACTTTGGAGGCTGCAATAATAGCAAAGATAATTTTAAAAAATGAAAAAGAAAATCAATTATGACTCTACCAGCTAAATGCAATTTTCATTTTTTGCATATAAGCTTTAAGTTTTTTCTATGTACATAGACATTCTGTATAATTTCATAGTATGAAATATATATATATATATATATATAAAATCAGATCTGTCTGGAAAAAGCCCAGCCATTATTAATATAACAAGAATGGTTTGTGCAACATTGATATAACCTGGCAGCCAAGGAGAGTGGACTGGAATGCTGGAATGCACATGTGTGAACAATGATGACTTCACCGTACTAGTCAGTGGGGGCAGTAGATGCTCCTGATTGAGGATGTGTACCATGTGGCCCTTGCATTCAAAATGACTGAGTGAGTAGAACAACAAGTCTGCATCATATTTTGCATTAAGCTTGAACATTACTCCCTGGAAAGTATTCAGATGATGCAGAAGGCCACAGCTACGGAAACTGGTGATTGGCGGCTTCATCATAGCAATGTGCCTGCTCATGGATCATATCACTTGTGCGGAGTTTTTTGACAAAACATCAAATCACCCCAGTGACTCAGCCCCCTTGCAGCCCGGATTTGGCACCCTGTGACTTCTGGCTTTTCCCAAAACTAAAATCACCTTTGAAAGGGAAGAGATTTCAGACCATTGATGACATTCAGGAAAATACATTGGGGCAACTGAAGGCAATTGGGAGAACTGTGTGAGGTCCCAAGGGGCCTGCTCTGGAGGGGACTGAGGCATCATTGTCCTATATGCAGTATTTCTTATATCTTGTATCTTCTTCAATAAATGTCTCTATTTTTCATATTACATGGCTGGATACCTTCTTGACAGATCATATATATATATATATATATATATATATATATATATTAGAGTTGCATATATGTACATACCCTGTAATTGTAAAATTAAAGGCTGCATAGAGGTAGGAAATTAGGTGGAATTTGTGAGTATGCATCACACTTAAAAAAGGAGAGAGTGTTACCCCAAGAAAAATTATTTCTCCTGACTTTTTTGACCAAAATCTATAATGTTCCTGTAACATAATTTGCTGAGCAATATGTCTATTAATGATTGTTTCCAAGTTAATGCAATTTAGGTTATGCTCTATCATAGGTGGGAAAAGTTCATGGCTACTATAGGGGACTGTTCCGTGTGGCAGTGGGGCATGTAGCCCAGTCCCTGACTTGGAAAAACCAGTGGGGAGCGAGTTGACACACAGGACCCACGCCCACAGATAGGCTCTCCCGTGGGGTATCAGGCCGCATTGTACCTGGGCTGCTATGAGTCTTGCTTTTGCTAAAACTCCCTCACCCTGGATGGAGGCAGCAGTTTACTGCATGTGTTTAAAGTAACTTCCTAAAATCTATGCTAAACCTCCCATGGATGAGTGTAACCAGTTCAACCACTTTTTCTTTTGCATTTGCAAATATCCTTTTTCTTTGTAGTAATTAGCAACTTCCTCTCCTTGGTTATCTGTAAAAGGTACCAACCACCTAAAGTGAACCTGTGCATAGTAAATGAGGACCATCCTGGATGTAATGTGCCCAGAAAACCAATAAAAGCCTGTCCAGGCAGGGGGTTGGGGCCTTCTCTCACTCAGAGAGTGGCCATGCCGTTGTCCCTTTTTCTCCATAGGACTTCTGCAGTTTGTGTGAATGTGTTCCTCGCAGCCACCACACATGGACCCTGTGGGCCAGGGTCCACATCAGGCTACTTTTAATAGAAACCTAAATACAATATCTTAAACACAAATGAGAATTCTGAGGTGGTCCATTCAGGGCTAATTTTGTTTTCCAAGAAGATATCAGTGATTTAGGCTTTGTCTATCTTTCTGTCTTTTATCCATTTTTCATATGACCCCTATATTCAAGATGACAAAGTGGCTATAGGTGTCCCAACCACCACATCTAATACTAGACATAAAGCCATCAACTGTTTCTTGAGAGATATTGATATTCATAACTTGTGAGTGTGCCCATGTGTTTTATAGTTTAAAAATTAAGTAATACTAGCTCTAGCAGCACATATATATGAAAGCTTATGTGTATGTATAAATACATATACATATATATTTTAACTAAAAATTATTGTTCAAGTAACACATATATGTGAGAAGCTTTAATTGAAGTAGAGAACTAAAGGAAGTTGGTGAAAAAGTAGCAGTGGCCAAATTAGCCTAGGAAGCCAAGCACACTGCTCAGTATAAGCCTTTAATGGCAGCAGCCTGGGTATCCCAGTGGATTGGAGATGATACCTAATCCTGAAGTACTAGCAATGGCACTGAGCCCCTTGAGCCTTGTAGATAAACCAAATATGCCCAATAACTGAGATTCTCAAAGTTGCTGGGATTGTCTTCCATGAGAAGCATGCGTATTGAAGTTGTTGTTATGACTCAAGGACAATTAATCAGGGCCTATTTGGGATGACCTTAAGGTCAAGAACACCCATCAAAAACATCCAGCTAATAATCTATTATGGCAATCCAGATACAGGCTAACATATTTCAGAACAAGAACCATAGAAAGGAAAAAAAGAGAAATTGATAGGGGGCTTAAGACTTGGAAAATTTTAGCTTAAGGTAAAATTAGCTTAAGGTAATGTGTATGTTAAGCTTTTGTTTCAGAAACTACAGATAAGGCCCATCCTGGCACCTGAGAAAAAGCAGCTGACCGCCTGGGGTGCTGGCTAGAGATTACCACCTGGAGACATCCGTAGGGGGAAGAAGCAGGCGACTACCCCTCCCCCTTGGAGACACTGTTAAATTTCAAGTCTCTTGCCCACCCTTGTTTGTCCTCCTCCCCCGCCTTATAAAAGATCAGACCAGGAAAGAAAGGGGAAGATGGTTTGTTAGGGTATGAACCCGCCAAATTCTCGAATCAACGGCCATCTGAATAAAACGCCCATAAAAGATTCAATCGCTATCACTGCTTATTGGATTTGGTAGTGACAGGTAGCCCGAATGCCGGTGTCTTTTCCGGTTACAAAATAATTAAAAGGAACTTGAAGGGAAAAAAAAATCTTTCAGCTTTTAACAGGGAACAAATTAAATACATCAAAAATAACTTCAAGGTATCCAGCCTCGATTGCCGAGAAAAATGTTACACTCCTGAGCAAAAATGTACCAGTATTTATATTTATCATTTTCATCACAAAAATATTTCTTAATGATGAATAATTAATAGAAATTCATTTGATACATTTGATATGTTGCTTACAGGTTATACATTTCATACATATATTCAAAACGATGTTTAAAACTTAAAAGGTAATGAATCCCTACTGGCTTTTACCATCTGCATTCAGCTTTCTCTAGATGGGGTGATGTACCTTGCCAGCTATTTTATTTTTTTGTTGTTAGAATATATAAGCACATCTGGAAGTCTCAAGAAGCCAAGCAAGTAGGTTTTAAGACATTCAGATTTCTAAGAAATGTCAAGGCTATTGTTCCTAGTTTCTTTACTGAAAATAGCATCATGGTAACTGATTTGACACCTCTAACTGATGATTCTTCCTGTTGTTTGGACAAGAGAGTTCTATGCAGTGAGTGAATTCCTCTAAAAGCCCACGGAGGAAAAGCAATCCTCCTTTGACACTTTCATTTCATTCCATAAGATGAGTGATTTGTGAGTGAACTGAGGGAATTCTGCAGAATCATGTTTAAAACTGTTGTGTAAAATATGTCATTGTGTGTAGATCATCACACATCTTCCAACAGTAATGGGATCCTTGGGAAGTGGAAGAGGGACCTGTTTTACTAGTTCGGTCTCTTTGAGGTTTAACATTAAAAATAGTGTTCATGTTTAAAAAAATGTTGTCCTAACCTGAGGACATGCTTATTGAGTTTAAAGACAGGGGAAGAGAGGAAGAGAGAGAGAGAGAATGACACATCAACATGATAGAGAAACATCTATCAGTAACCTCTTGCACGACTCCCTACTAGAGACTGAACCTGCAACCCAGGTATGTGCCCTGACCAATTGGGCTACACCAGCAGGGGCTATTGTTGATTTTTTTGCAATTAAAAAATTATTTAGCATTTGGCAAAAAAACTTATAAATTATAAGAAATTTGAAATTTCTTTCAACATTTCACCTTTTTTTAAAAGATCTTATTTATTTATTTTTAGAGAGGGAAGGGAGGGAGAAAGAGAGAGAGAAACAACAATGTGCGGTTGCTGGGGGCCATGGCCTGCAACCCAGGCATGTGCCCTGACTGGGAATCGAACCTGCGATGCTTTGGTTCACAGCCCATGCCCAATCCACTGAGCTACACCAGCCAGGGCTCAACATTTCAGCTTCCTTTTTAAACCTTTTATAGATCTCGATTTTTCAAAAAGTAAAATTTTCTTTCTGAGGTCATCCTTTTAAAGCTGTAACTCCTAAATACTGTTTTATATAATGCCTATCTCGTACAAATAGGTTATCAGAAACACATCAGGTGGAAATTTCCTGTGAAAAAAAATTCTTAATACCCATCCCAAAGAAGCAAAGACTATTCAATAAAATGAGAATACCAATCACCCAGAAAGGACAGGATTAATCACACATGAACTGTTCAGTCACGTATTTGAAATATTCAGCTTTAAAAACCCAAATGGAACTCTACTTAAACACAACATATTTTGTGTTATGCTATTTTGTTTCAAAATTTATATATTTGCTCTTTAATTTAGAAGGTTATTTAGATGACTGTTCATTATCTTCCAGTACAGAAAAATGTTCTCAGGTGATTATTCCATTATGTGATTTGTTGCTTTTCTTTTTGTTGTTGTTGTTGTTTTATGGGCTGAGAATATGGCCTATACAAATCTCTGGGAAAATGTACAAGAGGGGACCCCAAAAACACAGAACTTATTTATTTAAAAAACTGTGTATTTGTTCTTATATGTTTAAACTTCAGTCACCTTCAAAGTACTCTCCTTTGATGCAGTACACCTCTCCAGATGTTCTTTTCCACTGCTCTGAACAGTTTTTGAACTCGTGGCTTTGGATGCTTTTTAGTGCTTCTGTCTTTTTTTGATTCACCTCTTCTACATTGGCAATATGTTTCCCTTTGAGGACTCTTTTCATCCCGAGAAACAAAGAAACAAAAAAACAATTTGCCTGGGGCAAGATCTGGTGAATAGGGAGGGTGGGGAATGGAGGTCATGCCATTCTGGGTCAAAAAGTGCTGAACACTCAGTGCAGTGTGCGCAGGTGCGCTCGTAAATCACCCATCATGAAATGGGCAAACGAATTGAAAAAGTTGTAAAAAAAATTCACTGAAGAAGCCAAATGCAGCTTCTCACAACAACGCCAGCTGGTACGCTGATACAGATGGGTTCCTAGAGCACCCACCTAGTTCGGGGAGCCTGTACTATAAGGGGCCTACCCTCTAGAAGATAATTCTGCAGTTTTGGGGGGCATCACCTTGATATTTAATTGGTTTTTATATACAAGCTCAAAGTGGTATTAGTAAGTTCTATACAAATAAACTAGAGTACTATATACTCTCTTACAGAGGGGAAAAGCTCACCTTCCTAACAGAGAATAAACCTTTCTCTTCATCCCTCTGCTCATAAAAAAATTTTATTGTGTTGTTTAAACCCCAAGCAACCATACTTTTTTTAATAAACAAGTATATTAACATATTTTACTGTGATGATTCTGGTAGTTTGTTATTTTCTAGGAGTTTTTGATTTATGTATTTTATTGCTTTTTGGTTCAGAGCATAAAAACTGTAACGGTTTTATATTTTCTGTTGATTATTAATTGTGTTATTGTAGAAATCTGTATTAGTTGTATATTGCTACTGTAACAAATTACTATAAACTCAGTGATAAAAAATAATGCACATTTTTTTGTCTTATAATTCTGTTGATTTGAAATCTGACACAGCTCTCATTGCACTTAAATCAATTGCATTCTTTCCTGGAGGCTCTAAGGGAGAATCAATTTCTTTGACATTTCCAGCTTCCAGGGGCCACTCACATTCCTTGGTTCATGGCTCTTTCTCCATCTTCGAAGCCAGCAATGTTGTGACTCTGATCCTCCTCCCGGGTCACAGCTCCCTTTAACCATGGCCAGGAAAGTCTCTCTGCTTTTAAGGACTCCTAGGATTAAGTTGTGCCATCCTACATAATCCAAGATATATTGCCCCTCTCCAGATCCAAAAAACTGAGACTTTATTTCCAAAGCCCCCCCGCTTTTTTTTCCAGTTGAATAAGGTAACACACTCACAAATTACAGGGATTGAAGCATCCACGTGTTGGGGTAGGGTAACATTTCCCCTTTTTGTTATACTTAATGTTCAGTTCTGGCATTGAATTCTGCCTTTTATGATATGAATATTGTTAACATTTGGTTCTGGTATTGAATTGTGCCTTTTATGACATGAATATTGCCTCTTCTGAGTGGTTTTTGTTTGTATTTATTTTGTGAATCATTTCCCATCTCTTCTTTTGCAACATATCTGTGTTACCTTTCTGAAGTGATTTTTTGGGGGGCTGAATATTTCCTGAAATATTTTCTCACTTCATTTTCTGGCACTTAAAAGAAATGAGTCTATTTTCATTTATTGTGATAACTGATATAGTCAATTTTATTTCCTTCACCTTATTTTAGGTATATCATCTAATAACAATATTTTCTGTTTTCTTAATACAAGAGCAAGGCCTCCTATGTGTCCGGACTAGGAACAATTTAGTCCATTAGTCAAAAACTTTTGAGGAGACCTCTATTTTCATGCTGAGGTGGTTTCTTCAAGGATGGCATGTGGTGACTTATGTCACCTACAGGTCTCCTATATGGCAACTTTGGGGCTCTGAAATAACTAGGTAGTTATACTCTTGGCCCCAGGCTTTGGCAGAGGAATATGAGTTACTATAAACAGTGAACTTTAAGACTTACTTTCCTTTATAGAAAACTCTCCACAAATGCATCTATAATTTCCTACAAATATTACCATCAAACACATTTTAGTTGTTAAAAGTTTCCAGCCAAGAAGTTGACAGTAAGAACGTGTATTCAGTTCACCATATTCCCAAATTATTCCCTTTCTACACCTACTCTTCAGCCAACAAAAATCAGGTTTCTGCTCCAACATTTTTTTTGCTAAATACAGTGGGCAGTTTTCTGTGCTTATGTTAATTTTTTGTTTCATTTTTTAAAAAACTCTCATGTTAACTATTTCTATGTTCTTGAAAGTCCTTCTTCACTTGCTTCTCACAAAGTCATATTTCTGTCTTTATACCTATTTTCTGTCACTCTGTAAATTCTTTATTTTCTCCAGCTTTCTTAGATATATTGACAAATGAAAAGTATACATACTTAAACTGTACAACATGGTGTTTTATATTAATATATATTATATAATATAATAATTACCACAGTCAAACTAATATAAGTATCACCTCACAATTACCATTTATGTGTGTGTGATAAGAGAAATTCAGATGTTCTTGCTTAGTTAATTTCAAATATACAACATGTTATTAACTATAGTGGCCATGCCTTATATTGTAGTCCTTTGCCATGGCCATTCTGTATATATTAACATTATTTAGACTTATCACTAGATATATTTCTTACTCTGTATATACTCTTTGGCTGAGTTTATCTTCTCCCATATTTTCAAAGGTAGATTTTTCCTGATTTGGTGATTATCTGGATGTAGAAATTGAGGAATTACAGGAATATAAAATGAAACCTATAATTTTAAAAAAATTATTTATTTTTAGAGGGAAAGGAAGGAGAAAGAGAGGGGGAGAAACATCAATGTGTGGTTGCTTTTCGTGTACCCCCAACTGGGGACCTGGCCCACAACCCAGGCATGTCCCCTGACTGGGAATTGAACCAGTGTCTGTTTGGCTCACAGGTCCGTGCCCAATCCACTGAGCTATACCATCCAGGGCAAAAACCAACATTTTTTTTTTAAGTGTGTGGTGGGGGGAGTGGTGATACCAGGCATCTGTGTCTGGATTTTTTTTAAAGATGTTATTTATTTATTTTTAGAAAGGGAAGGGGGGGAGAAAGAGAGAGAAAGAGAAACATCAATGTGTGGTTGCTGGGGGCTGTGGCCTGCAACCCAGGCATATGCCCTGACTGGGAATCAAACCTGCGATGCTTTGGTTCGCAGCCTGCACTCAATCCACTGAGCTACGCCAGCCAGGGAAACCTATCATTCTTGATTGGGCAATTTAATGAATTGCTATAAGGATGACAGCAAAAGAAACAAGTTTTTAAGCAAATTATTGTCAGTTTCGGTTATCATGAATTTGAGGTATCTGTTATTCAGTTAGAGATTTTCAGTAGCCAGTTGGTCATACAGTCCCTAGTAAACTATATTCCATAGAGGTATATATGTATATGGCAATTGTAGCACTTACGAGCCAATTGAAACCATGAGATGAGATGAGTATATTGTAGAATAATCTATACAATAGGAGAGTAAAAAGAGAATGAAGGCCAAAGCTCTAAACAACACCATTATTTAACAGTTAAACAGAAGTGAGCCTCATAAAATGGCTACATAAGAGCCACTAGAAAAATGAGAGAAAACTCAGGAGAATGGGATATAATGAAATCAAAGGAAATATATGCTTAACACATGGAGTTGGTTGCTTACCTAACAGCTATTCCCTCCTTCAATATAATTTCATAGAATTTAAATAGTGTTCAGTCAGCAACATGCTCAGAAAAGGGAGGAAATATTTTCTGGCTCAGAGGATAAATCATGATTGATCTAAATAAAGTGTGCTAATCTCACACTCCTTTGCAGGTAATTATTTTATACATTGGTTTGTGACAAAATGCTGCCAATAAGAAGTCAGGGGAAATCTTGTGGCAGGCTCTGAAAAAGGGACGAAAGGTCTATGGTTAGGTATGAGACAATTAGATGCCTTCATTATTTAAGCCACCAATAGTGGTGTTTCTTGTTACTTTTAGCCAAACATGTCTTATTTGATAAAGACTCTGATTACTGCCCTGGCTGGCATAGCTCAGTGGATTGAGCACGGGCTGCAAACCAAAGCATCGCAGGTTCGATTCCCAATCAGGGCACATGCCTGGGTTGCAGGCCAAGGCCCCCAGCAACCGTACATTGATGTTTCTCCCTCCCTCCCTCTCTCTCTCTCTCTCTCTCTCTCTCTCAAAATAAATAAAACAATAAAATATTTTTTTAATTAAAAAAAAAGACTCTGATTACTGAAAAGTGGGTGGTGTAAGCAACTGTCCCTAAATTGTGGAATATAGGTGAGTAAAGGAAGGCAAATTGGAGCAAGTGACAGCCCAAGTGTGGGAAACTTGTTACTCTTTTTATATGGAGAAAATCATGTGGTACAATTTTTTCCTGTTATATTCCATGATTCAAACTGTATGCCAAAAAAGAACATATAATTAGAAGAACTGGGAGGAAATTTCAGGGTATTGTCACATGTGATGTCTCTTCCTCAGAGCTTTGAGAAGAGAGAGGGGTGCCTCAGTTAAATATGGATACTCTGAAAGAGAAGTAGAAAAGTCTTCACTAACAGAAATACTATCTATATCTTGAAATCTAATTTGGCTTAATTTGCAGTGCTGGAAAAGTGCCACACTCCAACTGGCACAAGAAACGCTTAGAAAACGTAGCCTGAAAGACCAACATTATGGACTTTTTTCTAGTATATTCCTTCCATTAATCATTCTTGGTCAAAGAGGCAGAACCTGCTAGCAAAGATCTGACAAAGGCTGGTGTCACCCCAACTAAAGCTACTGTGGCAAATTGCTTGCTTCAAATTGTAAGAAGCTTGGAGAGGATTCAGGAATCTGTCTTCCCACCTAATCAGCAGCTGCACTTGCAGAATCTGACTGACTTAACTATTTTAGAACTCCGGAGTCTGTTGAAGGTTTGCACATTTCAGGGAAGACTTGGACACTAACTTGCAGTTAATTTCAATCAATGTTGGCTCTTTGCACAGTTGCAGCTACCCATACCCTACCCTCAGCTATGCAGCAGGCAGGTGCACGTTTTTCCTGCAGTAGCTTGCACACAGCAGGCAGGAACCAGGGTGGGTGCAAAGACCCTGTCCTCTACATTTTGGGGATCCGTGCTCTGCTCCCTCATGGCTACTTCTGACTACGGACGTTCAGACATCACAGTGAGCAGCCATGTTGTTACACTTCTCCCGCAATATTACAAGCTCCTACCCACCCGCTGATTTCTAGGGACTTTGAATGGACAGTAAGTAGCCTTCCTCTCATCTCTTCATTTATTGCTTTTTCCTATTTTGGAAGCTATATATCAAAGACTAGGATACTCAAAAACAACTGTAACTATGGGGAAAATTAGAAACTGATCATACCTGCCCAGGAAAGGCTCATAAAATATCAGAAAAGATGTTAAGTTTACATGTCAGCATCTAAATAAAGCTAACTAGATGGGCAACTATAAAAGCGAGCATTATTGAAATGGTGTTTTGTAATTGAACAGTTTGGTTTTCACCCAATTTAAGAGACTAATACATTCAAAGAAAAAAAAAACAATTATCGGTATAAAAAGGTCACATTACTGTAACTTTGATTTATAACTCCAAGTCTTGTTTTCTTCATCATTAACAGGTTATTTCATTTGAAAGAATCATTACTTTATGTTTGGGGGCACATGATGTGTAAAGATACGATTTTGTCACATCAACAACTAAAAGGAGTTGAGACAGGCCTGCAAAAGATCCTAGATTGTACATGTTATTGAAGTTAAGCAGGTATAAATTCTAATTAGCATTGTAACTTTAGGATGGTAAAGGTAACCTCCATGGTTACTACAAAGGAAATAGTTACAGAATATTCACAAAAAGAAATGAAAAAGGAATTTAAACACTTCACTACAAAAAATCCTCTAAATGCGGATGAAAAGACTCATGCAGGAAATGAAGGCCAAGCAACTATAGAGCATATAGACAACAAATTGTACAATGATGGAATCCCTCCTTATCAGTAATTACTTCATATGTAAATGGATTAAAGTCTCCAATCAAAATATGGACATTAGCCAAATGGATAAAAACACATGACTCAACTATACTCTTTCTCTAAGAAACAACTTTATATGCAAAGACAAGTTGAAAGTGAAAGGATGGGCAAAGAAATTCCATGAAAATAGTAGCAAAAAGAAACAAGGATGGGTATACTAATATCAGTCAAAATAGACTTTAAAACAAAAAAAAAGATATGAGTCAAAGAAGGGCATCATCTATTAATAAAAGTTTTTCTACAGCAAGAATATATAACAATTATAACAAGGGATTGATATCCAAAATATACAAAGAACTCATAAAACTTAACACCAACGGAACAAAAAATCCTATAAATAAATGGGCAGGGGACCTGAACAGACACTTCTCTCAGAAAGACACACAAATGGCCAAGAGATACATGAAAAGATGCTCGACTTCAGTAGACATTTTAGAAATGCAAATCAAAAGTATAATGAGATGACACCTCATTAGAATGGCTAGACCATATTCTTACACCAAAACAAGAATAAATTCAAAATGGATCAAAGACTTAAATGTTAGATCCAAAATCATAAAAATCCTGGAAGAAAACATAGGCAACAAAACCTTAGACATTGTTTGTAGCAATTTTTTATCAGATATATCTCCCCAGAAAAGGGAAACAAAAGAAAAAATAAACAAGTGTAACTACAAACTAAAAAATTTTTGCACAACAAAGGCAATCATCAATAAGATAAAGAGACAACCCACAGAATGGCAGAACATATTCACCAATACATCTGATATGGAGGAAATAGCCAAAATTTATAAAGTACTTACAAGACTCAACACCAAAAAAGCAAACAACCCAATTAAAAAAATGGGCAAAGGACCTGAATAGACACTTCTCCAAAGAGGACATACAGATGGCCCATGGACATATGGAAAGATGCTCAACAGCATTAATCATCAGAGAAATGCAAATTAAAACCACATTGAGACACTGTCTCACACCTGTCAGAATGGCTATCATCAATAAAACAACAAACAATAAGCACTTGAGAGAATGTGGAGAAAGGGGAACCCTTTTGCATGGTTGGTGGGAATGCAGACTGGTGCAGCCACTGTGGAAAACAGTATGGAGATACCTCAAATAATTGAAATGTATCTGCCTTTTGACCCAGGGATCCCATTTCTGGGAATATATCCAAAGGAACCCAAAATACTAATTTGGAAGAACATAAGCACCCCTACGTTCATAAGAGTGTTATTTATAATCACATGGTAGCAGCCCAAGTGTCCATCAGTAGATGAGTGGATGAAACAACTATGGGACATTTACACAATGGAATACTACTCGGCTGCAAAAAAAGAAAATTTTACCCTTTGCTACACAGTATGGATGAACCTGGAGAACATTATGCTAAGTGAAATAAGCCAGCCAGAGAAGACAAGTACCATATGATTTCACTCATGTGGAATCTAATGAACTAACTGAACTAACAAGGAAAATGGGGACAGACTCATAGAGAGCAGGATGACAGCTGAGGGGGTAGGTTAGGGGGTGGAGGGACTGAGCAAACAGGAAAAAAGACCCATGGACATGGACAATAGCGTGGTGATTGCTGGGGGAGGGGGTATAAGGGGACTAAATGGTAATGGAAAAATACAGTAAAGATTAAATTTCAAAAATAAAATAATAGCTATTATCAACCAGAAAAGTAATAACAAGTGTTGGAGAGCTTGAGGAGAAAAAGAAACCCATATTCACTGCTGCTGGGAATGTAAACTGGTATAGCCACTATCGAAAACACTCTGGAATTTTCTCAGACAATTAAGCATTGAGTTACCATATGGTTCAGCAAAATCTATGCAGCCCTATATTCATTGCAGCAGTATTCAGAGTGGTCAAGACATAGAAACAACCAAAGTTTCCTCCAATGTATGACTGGATAAAGAAGATGTGGTCCACAGATACAATGGAATACTACTCCACCATAAGAACAGGTGAAATACTGTCATTTGTGACAACATGGATGGACCTTGAGAATATCACACTAAGCAAAATAAGTCAGTCAGGAAAAGCTAAAAACCATATAATATCAGTCATATGTGGGATATAAAACTGAAAGCAACAAATCAACAAGCAAGAAAAATAAAAACTTGTAGACTCTGGCAACATTATGGTGGTTACCAGAGAGAAGGGGAGTAAGTGGTAGCAAAGGGTAAAGGGGGCCAAATATATGGTGACGGAAGATGATTTGACTTTGGGTGGTGGGTGCACAATGCAATATACAGATCACGTATCATTGAAATATTCACTTGAAATCTATGTAATCTTGTTAACCAATGCCACCCTAATACATTTAATAAAAATGAACTAAAAACATAAATTTTTTACATAAAAACATAAGTGAAGGTGAAGACATATTACAGATTCTACATAAATTAAAAGGATTATTTGATAACTTGGATGAAATAGATGAACTCCTAGAAACGCAAAACCTACCATTACTAAAGCTCGAAGAAATGGCAAATTTGAACAGACCTGTAACTGTAAGGAGATTGAATTAGTAATCATAAATCTTCCAATAATAAAAAATAAAGCCCTGGATCTGATGGCTTCATTGGCAAATTCTACCAAACATTTAAAAAAGAATTATCACCAATCTTTCTCAAACTTTTCCAAAAATATTAAAGAATAGGGAACATTTCCTATTTAATTATACAAAACCAGCATACACTGATACTATAGCCAGACAGAAATACTACAAGTAAACGATAGTCCTTACAAACATTGTTTATAAATTGAAGGTAAGAACCCTTGACAAAATACTAACAAAGAGAATTCACAACCATTTTACAAGAATTATACACCATGACCAAGTGGGACTGATTTCTGGGATTCAAGGATGGTTCAACATATCACAAGCAACGTTCTATATCACATCAACAGAATAAAAAATCAATATGATCATCTCAATTGATGCACGAAAAACATTTGATAAAATGCAATATGGTTTCATGATTTTAAAAAAACACTCAACAAACTAAAAAGATAAGGAAACTTTTTCAGCATAGTAAAAGCCCTATATGAAAAACACACATTGAACATCATACCCAAAGGTGAAAGACTTGAAAGCTTTTCCACCAAGCTCAGGAACAAGGCAAAATGGCAGCTTTTATCACTTCTCTTTAACATAGTACTGTAATTTCTTTTTTTTTTTACTTTTTTTATTGTTGTTCAAGTACAGTCATTTCCATTTTACCCTCACCACTCCCCCCCACTGCAGCCATCCCCATTTCCCACCCTTGATCTGACCCCTCTTCGGTTTTGTCCATGTGTCCTTTATAATGTTCCTGAAAACCTTTCCCCTTTCCCTCCACATTATCCCCTCCTACCTCCCCTCTGGTCACTGTCAGTCGTAATTTCTAGCCAGAGCAATTAGGCAAGGAAAAGAAATAAAAGTCAATGCAAATTAGAAAAAGAGAAGTAAAATTATCTCTGTTTGCAGATATGATCTTATCTGTAGAAAACCCTAAAGATTCCACACACACACAAAAAAATTGTTTGAACTAATAAATGAATTCAGCAAAGTGGCAGGATATCAAGTCACCATAATATAAGGGATGCACCTGGAAAACATTGTGCTAAGTGAAAGAACCAAGACACAAAAGGTTGCATAGTGTATGATTCCATCTCTGTGAAGTGTCCAGAGTAGGTAACTCCGTGGAGACAAAAAGTATATTAGTGGTTGTTGGGGACCAGGGATGGGGGTGGGGGGGAGGGAGGAAGACTGATTGTTTAATGGGTACGGTGATGATTTTAGGGTGATGAAAATATTTTAAATCTAGATTGAGGAGGTAGGTGATTGCGAAAACACAATGTATTAAATGTCACTGAACTGCACAGTTTAAAAGAGTCTCATGTTATGTGAATTTCATCTAGATTTTTTCCAAAATTAAAAAAATTTTGTCTGGCAAAAATCGAGGGATTTTTTTCACCAGTAGAGTTGCCTTGCAAAAAAAGTGAAAATATATTCTTCAAAGGGAAGGAACCGGATATATGTCAGAATCTGAAATGTATAGGAAAAAAAAGGAAAGGGTTAAAGAATACGGAACTGTAAAATAAAATTTTCATTTTTCTTTTTCTTATTTAACAGATAACAGCTTACTGAAAATAATTATACCAACAATGTATTGAGTAATTAGAGTTTATGGATAATTTCTTAATAATCTTTTAAAATTATTTTTTAATCTTTATTGTGTTTTCTTCCATTACCATTTAGTCCCCTTATGCCCCTCTCCCCCCAGCAATCACCACACTGTTGTCCGTGTCCATGAGTCCTTTCTCCTCTTTACTCAATCCCTCCATCCCCTCACCTCTCCCACCCAACTAGATGTCACCCTGCTCTCTATCTATGAGTCTATCTCTGTTTTGCTTGTTAGTTCAGCTTGTTCATTAGATTCCACATGAGTGAAATCATATGGTATTTGTCTTTCTCTGCTGGCTTATTTATAGCTTACGGATAACTTAAATGAATGGCAAGATCAATGACATAAGAGGTGAGAGGGGAGAACTGAAAGTTCTGTTTTAAGCTACCTGTGCTACCTACAAAGTAGTGGAGTGTCATTTGAAAGTGGATTTAAATGACTCATGAATGTACATAGATTGTAAATCCTAGAGCCACTACAAAAAATCTTCAAAAGCATAATTGACAAGCTAAGAGAGCAGAACGAAATGGAATCATATAAAATTCCCAATGAAAACCAAGGAAGCAAAATAGAATGAGAAAGCAAACACAGAAAAAACAAAATCCACAAGGGAAATAGAAAATAGTTGCGAATATTGTGGGTATTGATTCAACTGTATCAAGAATCACTTTAAATGGCAATGCTCTATGTACACTAATTAAAAACCAGAAACTGACAAAGTGGATAAAGGACCAGATCCGACTACATGTTGTCTACAAAGAACCCTCTTTAACTACGAAGATGCAACTATATTAAAAATAAAGGGATGGAGAAGGATATATTGTACTAACACTAATTTTCTAAAAAGCTGGCATAGCTATATTAATTTCCAACAAACAGACTCTAGTACAGGAAAATTACCAGGGATAAAAAAAGGGACATTGTGTAAAGATAAACTGGTCATTTGCCCAAATGACATAACAGTCCTTATTGCGCATGTGCCTAACCTGAGAACATCAAAATGCATGAAGGAAAACTGATAGAACTGCAAGGAAAAACAGATGAATCCACTGTTATAGTTAGAGACTTCAACACCCTGCTATCAGTAATTGACAGTACGAGCAGGCAGAAAATCAGTGAGGTTACAGTTGAACAGAACAGCACCATCAATCAGCTGGATCTAATTGACATTTATAAAACACGTCAACAATAGGAGAATGCACATTTGTCTCAAGCTCACAAGGAGCATTCAACAAAATAGACCACCTTCTGGATCATAAAACACACCTTCACAGATTTTTAAAAACCAGAAATTATAAAAAGAATGCTATTGGACCAGAATGGAATTAAACTAAAAAACGACAGAAAGATAGCTGGGAAAAATTCCAGAGTAATGGAGAGTAAACAACACACTTCTAAAATAGCATATGGGCCAAAGAAGTTCCAAGAGAAATGTTTAAATATTTTGAACTGCATAGAAGTGAAAATGCTACTCATCAAAACGTGTGTGATTCGGTAAACAGAGGGCTGAAGTGAAGTTTTATAACCTCGAATGCATATATTAGAAAAGGAAAAATATCTAAATCCAATAGTCTAAGCTCCCACCTTAGGAAACTAGAGGAAGAAGAGCAATATAAACCTAGAGCCAACAGAAGGGGAAAAGAGAAAGTAGAGCAGAAATGAATGAAATTGAAAAAAGGAAATCAATAAAGAAAATCAATGAGCCCCAAAGCTGGTTCTTTGAAAAGATCAATGAAGTTGATAAAATTCTTGCCAGGCTAACCCAATGAGAGAAAGGCATGAATTACTACTATCAGAAAGGAAAGAATGAACAATACTACTTATCTCAGACTTTCTCCAATGAAAGAAACACTACTTTCATTAGAAAGATAATGAAAGAATAATCTGAATAATGCTAAACCCACACATTTCATAAGCTAGATGAAATGGACCAATTCCTTGAAAGACAGAGCTACCAGAATTCATACAAAGAGGAACATATAACCTGAATAAGTGTATATCAATTAAAGAAATTAAATTAATAATTGATAACCTTCCAAAACAGAAAGTAGCAATTTTGGACGGTTTCACCAATGAAGTCTGTCAGACATTTAATGAAGAAACATTTTCTAACTCATTCTAACTCATTCTATCAGGCCAACAAACATTGCTCTAATACCAAATTCAGGTAAAAAATATTCTAAGAAAACTGCAGATCAGTATCTCTCATTAATATAGATGCAAAACTCCTCAACATTATTTTAGCAAATTGACTCAAATAATATATAAAATAAATACACACCATAACCAAGTGAGATTTATTTTAGAAATATAAGGCCGGTTCAATATTCAAAAATCAGTTAATATAATTAATTCATCACATCAACAAAGAGCTTATCTCACTAAAGGCAGAAAATCAATAGAAATCTTTTCTAGTAAGCTATGATACGTTATGTGGACTAAAATGAACTGTGAATCCATGTCCCTACCCCTTCATGAGTGAAGTTGTTTTATTTCTTATCTGTAATTTTATGACTAGATTGGGGGCAGGTGCTGTATCTTTTTCATATAGAGGAGCCACATCTGGACTTAACAAATGAGTGCAAAAACCAAACATTATTTTCTTCATGCTAGGTTTGGTAATGAGATAAGCCTGTGGTCACTTATCACTTTGAGAAGATAGAAAGGCCTCAAAGAAACATAAGCTAAACATTGAATCTGTACATATCGGGGAAAAGCACCTGCATAAATATTGAACTAGGAAGTAAATGGACATGTCACTGTTGGTGATTTGCCAAAGAGCCCACCAACCTTCCTTCTTCCTAGTCTATAGAAATCCATCTTATTTAAGTAGCAATACGCGTATCATCTGCACGCCTTAGGGAAACTGGGAATGACTGAAAGCACCACTGTTTTGTGTGTGATTTTTTCTAGAGGTAGGAAGGTAAACCACGTGTGTCCAGAGCCATGAGGTAAAGGATACTGTTGATTTAGAGAACATTTATACTCCTTTAATTGAAAAGCATGTTATGAGAAGATGATACTTGGAGATGCTTCAGTCATTTTTGGACCATAAGCATACGAAACTCAGAATAATATGCCTAGTGTGGCCTAGGGGATATATAGAAAAAAGCCCAGCTATTTGCTGCCATTGCTGAGGTATTTTCCCAAATCTGGAAACATCTAAATGTTATATAATGATTAACCATCTTTACTGTAGGTTTTATTTTCTTTATTTATTAATTAGGGTAAATATTGTTCTGCTGTAAGAAAGAGAACCACACATATGGTAGCTCAGACCAGATGAAGTTTTCTCTGTGTGTAACAGTCCAGGGTGAGTGTGCGGCTTGGTTCTATAATGCCTCAAAAGAAACTAGGTTTATTCTATCTTGTTTCTTTGCTACTCCCTCCAGGCGCCTGTGGAGTTGCCCTAAGGCCACGTGAATCAATATACTAGCCTGTAAGAAGGGGAAAAGAGAAAGCTGAAGGAAAGCAATTTTATTTTTAAAATGGTGTGAGCCGAACGTTGCACACACATCATTTCTGCTCATACTCAAACAGCCAAACATTAGTCAAATTGCCCCACGCAGCTTCAGTGTCTTTAGAGAGATGCGAACTTAGCGGGGAGTTCATGCCCTGCTAAAATTTTGTGTGGATTATTGGTTTTATATTGCTCAAAAGGTAAAGATGGAAAGAACAATGGACAGTGTTTTCTACATTGGTTGCAACTGAAAGGCTTTTGAAAAAAGAATTGATCAGAACAGTCAAGTGTTTCTGAAGGTTTTAACAAGATAAGTAATGAGAATTAATTCTGAGGTTTTATCTTCAAAGAAGTTCTTTGATTAATTTGAGAAAAATAAGTTTAATAAAATCTCATAGCAGTGTCATCCTGCAGTAATCTAAAAAAGTTACAAGGAATTTTGATTTTGAAATTTATAAATAAGTAAGTGCATGTAAACTTAAGGTTATTATTTTAGAAGACGGAATGAATGAGCATACCCCAATGTTGGGAGAGAGAAACAAATATTAATATAGTAAATTCTGTTGTCAGATATTTAAATTTTTAACTGTTCTTTCAACAAATACCAAACTGATCATGATTTTTTCCTTTTCATGTATTATGGATATTGGTAATATTTTATTTAGGATTTTTATCTTTGTAAAATAGGTTCAACTAGATTTTTCCCATTTACTAAAATATATTTGTCATATTTGGGAATCAAAGTTTTGCTGGCATCATAAAGAGGGTTGAGGAATATTCCTGCTTTCTCTGTTTTTCAAATAATTCTTCTCAGACTCAAATTTTTCATCTTTAATTAGTTGCTAGAATTCTCAAAGCAAGTCATCTGATCCTAGAACTTCTATGTGAGAAAGTTAATTATAAATATCGTTCAATTAATATTTTTTTATTTTTCTTGTCCCACTGTTTCAAATTTTCAAAATAAATACTCTAAATTTATATATTTCTGTCTTGATAACATCTGTGTGACTTGTAATATATTGGGTTATATATATATATATATATATATATATATATATATATATATATATATATATATATATATATATATATATATATATATATATATATATAACCCTTTTCTCATTCCTGATATTGAAAATCTGTGTCTTCTTGTTGTTACTTGATTAGTTATGCTAAGGTGTTATAATTTTTATTAGAAATTTCCAAGAAACTTTTAGCTATGTTGATTTTCTAAGCCTTATATTGTTTTCTATTTTATTAATTTTTGCTCATATCTAACTTAGTTCAGGTACTTGCTCTGCTACACAGATAGTTTGCTATATAGATCATCAATTGTTAATGATTTATTCTTTTCTAGTGTGTGCATTTGAAAGCTATTACTTTTCTTCTACACACTGCTATAGCTGCATTCCATAAGTTTTGTTAAGACACTTTAACAAATCATTTGGCTCATGCTACGATCTACTTTAAATTTTATCCTCTTCTATAAATCTTGGGCTATGTAGATATGTAGTGCTCAATTTTTAAATTCTTGGAGGTTTTCTTATTATTATTTTGGTGTTTTATTTATTTCTCTATTCCACTGAGCACAGATCATATATACTCAGTAAAATTTCAGTCAGTCCTACGAAGTCTGTTGGAATCTGCTCTACAGCTGAGCATATAGAAAATTTTAGAAAATTTATAAATGATATAATTTTAAATATATATATTTTAATAGAATTTTTCTACAAGTGCTCTGTATAATATTTTATGTATGCAAATCACGTAGTGTTCTCTAATTGTCCTGATGTTTTTGTACACTTATTGAGATTTTGCCCAGTAGGTACTGAGAACCATCCGTTCAAAAATCACTCTTATTGTGAAGTTTTCTACTTATTTATTTACTTTCATCATTTTTTCTTACTTTATATATTCTTAGAATGTATCATTGAGTTCATATGAATTAAGGAGAGTTATGTGTTCCTAGTTGACTATTTTATTATTATGGGATATGTCTATAATAATCGTTCTTGATTTTCAGAAAATTTCATCTGAAGTTTGTTAGAGCTGCACAAGTATCTTTACAGTTCTTTGTTTTCATCACATATCTTTATTATTTTATTTAAAATTTGTTTCTTCCTTATATTTTTTTTGTCTTTTTAAAACATGCATTCGGATTTTATTCAGTCTCACAATATTTGTCCTTACATTGAATGAATTAGACTATAAAATTGATGTAATTACTGATTTATTTGCATTCACTGACTTCTCTATCATTTCCATTTTATATTTTCTATCAAGTGGGGTTTTTTTTGTTTTTTCATTGTTTTCATTTTTGTGTTTGTTTTTCTTGCTTTTTTTGGATAATTGCATTTTTCAGTTCTAAACTTTTCATGTGACTCTTCCTTACATATTGAAATTTTTCCTGAGATACACTTTTCATTCTTTAGTTTTAAGAGTCTGTGACTACTTTCTACACTATTTTTATGATAGCTACTTTAAATCTTTGTCATATTATTTCGAACATCTGTGTCAACCTGACAGTTGCATATGTCCCATGTGCATTGATATTTGCCTCATTTCTGTATCCAAGATATTTTGAATATATTATGAAACATTTAGGCTCTTTTAAATCCTGGGATAATGCTGATCTTCTTAAGAAGGCAGTCAACATGGCTCATTTCAAGCCACAAATTTCATTCTACCTTCTGTGCCTTGTGGCTTCGATGAGAGCTCAGTTTTCAAAGCATTTGTTTTGGTTTGGCCACTGCTGTGCCATCTTTCTGGAATCTGGGCCTTGCTCTACCAATTAGCTTGGTTTTCAAAGTTTTTGCTGCGCTAAATAGGGTCAGATTCATTGCATGAGTCATTTAGGGATGAGCCCAGGATATCACAAACAGTATGGGATCGCTTTCCCAAGCTCCTCCTTCTCAGTGATACCTCCTCTTCCCAGTCCTGTGTCCAGAGACTTGCAGTTAGATTTCCTGACTCGTCTGTGCACTTCTGTTTGAGAGGGGTCAAACCACAGAAAGGAAGACATAAAAAGAGAACAATTTTTATCCCCATACTCCTCGAAGCACAAACCCACTGGACAGAGATGAACTTTCCCTTTCATTAGAGTTTTGGTTCCTGAAGCCACAGTCACCATAGAATTACATGGGGATTGGAGAGAGAACAGACTAACCAAAAAAAAAAAGAGGGATTTTCACACTCTCTCTGAATTTGAGGAGTCCCCTTTCTTGTTCCTCTAACCTGAACTACTGGGCTTCCTCTGGAGGTCTCTTTGGTGTACTCTGGTGCCGCATGGATTCATTGCCTTCTTGCTGGGAGATTCTGATTAATCCAAAATGGTAAATTCACCACCAATCTGGGGACATATCCAATTCCACTCTTCTTCCCTAAGCTGCCAGCTAGTATTTACTTTTTAGAAAGCTCAAATGGCTGCCCCATACTTCTTATCCAACTTTTTATAGCTGTATATACACTGAGAGAAATGCAATAGAATGTGTTCATTCCATCTCACCAGAATTGAAAGTTCTGAGGGTCTTTTCCTGCAAGCATGCTATGAGTTTTCCTCTGTTTTGGCCATCTTCTTTCCTTCCCACTTTCTTCATGTATTTTCTTTTACTGTTTCTCCATTATTTGAAAGAAAGGAAACTGAGATAAGCTAACAATAAAATTGGACAGGGAATGCAAATTCAGAAAAGAATGGAGTCTTTCAGTATATAGATAATAAAAAATGGGAAATAAACTGTAATGGTGCAATGCCTTATAGAACCCCAAGCAGAAGGAAAAGGGGCAGAGTAAAATATTTTAAATTTCAAAACACCGCATTAAGACAGACCTTTATTTCTTATTGAGAATTTTATTAGTACCTTGATCTATCTAAGCAGCTCATTAAAAATTAACAGCAAGTAGAAATTCACACAGTGAAAATCTCAGCCTCATATAACAAACCATAGCATAATCTTGTGGATTCTCACAGCTATAAAGAGAACAGTATTTTGAAGCAATATGAAAATATATATTCACTGAAGAGATGCATTTCAGACATTATAAAAAAATAGAAGTTTTGCTTGGGATAGGAAGAGACAGTAAGTGAGTAATAATCTTCAAACAATTCTAATAATTGTAAAATGTTTAGTTTTATGTTAATGTTCCAGTCTGATATTAGCAATAAATACAAAAATAATATTACTTACAAAATATTTAAGGAATTTTATTTACATCATAAAATCAAGAAATGGAGGAATGGCTAAGTTGAATTGTATTCTAAAAATGCACATAAGAAGAAAAGCCAGGATTATCCAGCCCCATCGAACTTTGCATTTAAATAGAAATTGTTATTTTTAAAAAAGCATTATAATAGCAATTTAAAGGCCCTGGGTGTGAAGGCAGCCCTGAAAGAACACCTTAGTGACACGAGCAAGAATACTGCATATGTCTGAAAGCACATTAAAATGATAACGAAAATGAGCCCCATTTTTCATGGAGCATTCATACTTGAACATCCTGGTCATCGCTAGAAAACAATACTATTAATTCTACATTCTCTCCATTCTTCTCTTTTAAACTTAAGGATTCCACAGTGGAATTTTTAACAACTTTTGGCAAATTTCCCTGCAGCTTCCCCTTAAGATCTTTGCAAAAAATCCTTAAAGATTGTTTCCTATCTGTTTGTGTTTCTACGTGTTTGTGTTAGTCTCATAGGCGATTATCTGTCATTTGTATTGTTCAGCATTTTTTTATGGTCCAGACCAGATGTTAATACCCAAGACAAATTAAGGAGTAGTTAGTAATTAAAAATTCTGATTATCACATGTGATGATTTAATAATTGTTAATGATGAGTAAACACCATAATTAGCCTATACAAATTCACTAGTTTTACTAAGACAATATAATTAAATTCTATCAAGGAGCTTTGTGAAAAAATACTAATTTTCTATAACAAAATAGTACAGAGTTCTATTAATTATAATGTTTCAATGACTATAAACTTTAAGAGAGAGAAATAGTATTGCCCTGAGCAACTCTGTGAAGTCACATATTATGTAAGCCTTTGAGGACCTAGAAATGTTAGATGAATTCTTAAAGGGATCATATACTTCTTTGTAACCAGCCTCTATATTACTTCATGAGAATATGTTCCTCACATTGTGAATTATAAGAAACTTACACATTATGCCTGTCTTGATTGACCAATGTACTTATCATTATGAGCATAATTTATTGTGATTGGAATCCTGCAATAAAAGAAGGGCAAAGGCATGATGGCAGGTACAATGTATATATCTTATAAATCACAAAGTAATGAACAATGGGGGGAAATGCTTTTGAAATAAAGACTTAAATGATGAACAAAGGGACGGTTATTCAGAATAATAGTTGTATACCAATTATGGTTTTGGAGTGAATAATTTAAGAGTAAATGAAGCTGGAGTGGGGTTAGTAAGGTATCTGGAGGAGTGAAGAGAAATATTCCTCTGAAGAAACTGAATTTTATGTGCAACTTTCATGATATTTTTCACAATTGTCCACTAATTTATTGATGCTTCATTTGCATGCCAAATGAGTGGCATTTGAAAGTATGAAAGATTACTGTGCTCAATCTAATTCAACAAGTATTCATGAATCCACTTATGTATTCAGGCCCTCTAAAGAATACAAAAGAGATAATGAAAATGCCCCAGCCCTCAAGTAACTTTTAAACTACCAGGGATGACACACGGCACCATTAAATAAGTAATTAACTGCCAAAACAATTGATGTGAAGTTTGGGTGCTATAATAGAATTTCAGACTGCAAAGGCAAAAAATGGACTTGAATGATCGGGGAGTTTTCATGAAAGAGGATGACATTTTTGCTGTTAGAGATATAAATTTACATCTGACCAACACATTATATCACTATCTATGTGTGAGATTCTGTGCTATGTGGTTCAGAATATATAAAAATGATGAACTATGTCCTCAAAGTTTTTGTAATCCAGGAGATTTTGTATCTCCAGGAGATAATAAGTCAAGTTCACAAATAACTGTAATATAAGGTTATATATATATATATATATCTCAAAAGAAATAAATATACAGTAAAAATATCAGAACGTTCAGAGAAGGCGATTATCAAGTAAATAAAAGATTCAGAAAATATGGCATATTTCAAATGGTGTTCAAAGGAAAGGTTACAATTTTAGCCATCTGAAACAGAGAGAAGTAGCACTTCCAGTAAGAAACAATAGGAACAAAAGCTCCGGAGGCAGGAAAAGCACAAGGTCTGCTTGACATGAAGTGAAGAGTGGCAATAAATGTAGAGAATGGAAGGAATTGTCATAATGAGCACCGGTCTGAAAGTCTGGAGCACTATTCTAACTTCTCTAGGCAGTGAAGAGTCATTGAAATTTTAAACTGGGAATAACTTGATTAGAGCTGTGATTTTTGTCAGGTTCGTTGGCGAGAAAGTTTTAAGAGGAAAATGAAAAGGAGAAATTTGGGAAATAAAGGGATAAATGGCTTTTTACCTCAAGTGCTTCGGTGCTCTGTTTTTAGGTGTGAACATGTTCAGAATTGTAAGGTCTTGGAGACTAGACTGATTTATTGTTATGTAATGTTCCTCTTTGTCCCTGATAATTGTCCTCACTATGAGTTGGCTCCATCTGAAATTAATATAGCTACTCCAGCTTCCTTTTTTTTTTAAAGATTTTATTTATTTATTTATTTTTAGAGAGGGAAGGGAGGGAGAAAGAGAGAGAGAGAAACATCAATGTGTGGTTGCTGAGGGTCATGGCCTGCAACCCAGGCATGTGCCCTGACTGGGAATCGAACCTGCGATGCTTTGGTTCGCAGCCCGCGCTCAATCCACTGAGCTACGCCAGCCAGGGCCTCCAGCTTCCTTTTGATTAGCATTAGCATGGTGTGTCTTTCTACATACTGTCACTTTTCATCTGCATGTCTTTATATGTAAAGTGAGTTTTTTGTAGGCAACACCGTTAATCTTGTTTTTGATGCATGTTGTTGATCTCTTGTTTTTTAGTTATTGTATTTAGATCATGGATGTTTAATGTGATTATTGATATAGTTGGATTAATACCTACCGTGCATGCTGCTATTTTCTATTTGTTTACATTGTTTGTTCTTACATAGACTCCCACCATTTTTCTGTCTTGTGTGGTTTTAACTCAGCATTTTACACAATTCCATTGTTTCTCCTTTCTTAGCATATTGATTATATTTCTTTTATTACTTTTCTTTTTCAGTGATTGGCTTAGAATTTGCAACATCCATTTACATCTGATCCAAGTCCACTTTCAAATAATACAATATGGCTCCCCAGGTAGTACAAATACCTTAATGACAAAATATTCCTAATGCGTCCCTTCCATCCCTAGTGTCCCTAGTGTTATTGCTGCCATTCACTTCACTTACACATAAACTCTAATCATTGAATACATTGTTGCTATTATTATTTTGAATAAACTGTTACCTTTTAGATCAATTACAAGAAAATTAAGTTTTTATTTTATTATTTATTATTCCTTCTCTAATGTCCTTCCTTCCTTTATGTAGATCCAAGTTTCTGATTTATGCCATTTTTCTTCTCTCTGAAGAGATTCTTTTAACATTTTTTACAAGGCAAGTCAACTAGCTGCAAATTCTCTTAATTTTCGCTTCTCAGAGAAAGTCTTTATTTCCCCTTCACCTTGGAAAGATAATTTCAAGGGATACAGAATTCTCCGTTGGCGGATTTTTTTTCCCCTCAAAACTTTAAGCATTTCACTGCTTTCTTTTCGTGCTTGCTGGGTTTCCTTTTTTAAGATTTTATTTATTTACTTTAGAGAGAGGGAAGGGGAGGGAGAAAGAGAGGGAGAGAAACATCAATGTGTGGTTGCCTCTCACACGCCCCCTACTGGAGACCTGGCCCACAACCCAGGCATGTGCCCCAGACTGGGAATGGAACCGGTGACCCCTTGGTTCGCAGCCCATGCTCAATCCACTGAGCCACACCAGACAGGGCTGCTTACTGGGTTTCTGGAAAGTCAGATGTAATCATTTTCTTTGTTCCTTTTTATCTAAGATCTCCCCCCCCTCCTCTGGCATATTTCAAAAGTTACTTCTCTCCCCTCCCTCTTAGGAGTACAAAGGGATTCTCTCTGATCTTCACTGTGAAAACATGGTAAGGCTCCAGAGGTAGAGCTCACAAAAAATGTTGGCACATCCTTGAAAACCATGCTCCCCTGCAGTTTTTAACTCTCAGGCTTCTCCACACTGAGCCTCAAGCAATTTCTCATGACAGTTTATGTTTGCCTGCCGTGGTATTGGTTCCCATGGAAATTTCTGCTCATGATTTCTGTTCCAATAATTTGTGATTCTTTGTATCTGCCGTTCTGTCTTAACAATTTTGTGAGCGGCAATGTGCCCCGTGACTTCGATTCTCTGATGCATCTAAGAAGAGTCGTTCATTTTCGGTTTATTCCGTTTTTAAATTGTTGGTAAAATGGAATGACTATTTCCAAGCTCCCTTACATGCTGGATTGGAAATGGGAAGACAGGAGGAAATAACCTCTGCTTTTCACATCATCAATTCAAAATAGAAATAGTGCTGCATATCACATACCCATACTTAAGTGGGTCTGTATCATTATTGTGTTCTTCCTGTTTCTTAGAATCTGTCGTTGAGAAGTAGGAATCATAAGAAGCTGGAGGGGTGTGAGAACAGGAGTCTTGGGTCACTGCAGGAAGAATTACTAGTCAGTGCAACCTGATGAGAAACACTGGTAGGAATTCTGTGGCATAAATCCAGTGAAATTGGAAAAGTACACATTTCAAAAATCACTTAATCTTGCTAAGCTCCAACTTTTCATCTTTAAAATGAGAAAGGTAATGCCAACATTTACTTTTAGTCTAAGTAGGTTGTGAACCACTAATTGGAAAAGATTTGGAGATGTGAAAAGTGAAAAATATTTAAATTTTTATTTAAAGTTAATAATCTTTTGGGGAAAAATATAATACATTTACATTTTTAGTTTGTCAATCTCAAGGACCACGGATTTTAGAGTTAAATATATTAATACAAAGGCAAAGAGTGGCACCCAAATCAATGTAATAGTTATAATTTATGTCTAAAACAAAGAGATAGTTACTATGCATTAAATAATTTGAAAAGGTTGTTATTTTTAATACTATGAATAAAAAATCAGTTTATGTGTCTTACATGGGAAAAGAATTTGTTTCAATGCTTTCACTGTCTAAACCCAATTTTTAAATTTTTAAATTAAATAACAATTATCAGTTGCATTTTCTTTAATAAGATTTTATAAAATATATCGCTATCATAACTAAAAACTTACAAAGATCTGTCAAATTAAGAGACAGTAATTCGATACAAATATGGCCTTTCTCAATATCTAAAAATGTTCATTGTTCACTCTAGAACTCTTTGCTAACAAATAAATCTCATCTCTTATATATAAAAGTAAGACTTTTCATCAACATAGTAGATCCCTTCTAATTATTCAATGGTTTCTTTGCCCGGTGTCGTATTACACATTACACATAGACCTAACTGAATGGTTATGCATTATCCTGCATATGGATGACAACTTTGTCTTTAATTTAGGTATTTATTTTTACAGGATACTGTGTTATCAAAACATCTGTTTCTTAGTATTCATTTGAATATGGCACTATAGAAGTGGAATACAATGGTAAATCTTCTGACTGCTGGAGTCCAGTGTGACACAAGTATCTAGCTTGCTGGAGTCACCTTGAACTTTAGGAATGAAACGAAACCAGTCATATTGCACACAGTATATAATCGCATGTTCATGTCATCCTTGATGATTCTTGCATATCTTACATTTCTCTTCCTCGTCTCTGGCTGCATTTCCTTTCCCCTTTGATCCTCAATCTCTCCTTTGTGTCTCGCCTTTTGTGCAAGCCATTCTGCCACAAACTGAAGTTTAAACTATCTTTTTCCTGGACAATTTTGGCAGCTCAAAATTGACACTTCATTATACAGAGTAATTTAGTTCTTTTTATGGGTTCCCAGAGTGTGCCTTAAAGATCTCTATCATGTTCACAGCAGTCTATCAAGATATTTTTTTTTTAACAAAGGGGCACACACTTGAGAGTGACATTATGTTGAGATCTTAGGAAGCCAATATGTCTGTGTCAGTTGTGACTTTACATAACATTGTTCTCTGCTACATGTATATTAAAATTCTTTGATTCTGTGACACCTTTGAGGGTAAATGGTATCACAAAATTAATGACAGCTTTCATTAGGCCAAAGAACAAAGGCCTGATATCAAAATGACTTTTTGACATTGACTGTAAGACCTACTTGGTTTATGTGCTTTTTGTGTATAACATTTTGGTACATGTTTATTGAGCAAATTACTGGCACATATGAGTTTTATATTTTAATATAACAATTTTGTAAAGTAGATGTCTTCTCCATTTTACAAAAGATGTTATTAAAACTCTAGGTATAAATGAAGTGCCTATGTTCTCTCAAACCCAACCGAAGTAGAATTTGCCATGGATATCCCCACCCCATTCCAAAAATCTTTCCACTACGCTTTTAATTTAGAAAATACCAGCTAGGTAAAAGCTAAAGTAAAACACTATTAGCTAAAAACAAAATGATAGAGCATTCACAAAGTGGATGGGAAGTGCAATGTCATGAACATGTGGTGTAGAAATTTGACAGTGTTGTTATTTTCGATAATTATTAAGGAAATGCTTCACTGAGAGTAGAAGACACAAATGTTTATGAAAGGAAAAGCTAAGGTGAACATTATGGGAGGTCCACTCGATCTAAAACATCTATCACCTGCTGCATTCTGTAAGATTCTTTTTTTAAAGATTTTATTTACTTATTTTTAGAGAGAGGAATGCGGGGAGAAAGAGAGGGAGAGAAACATCAATGTGTGGTTGTCTCTCACACACCCCCAACCAGGGACCTGGCCCACAACCCAGACATGTGCCCTGATTGAGAATCGAACCAGCGATCCTTTAATTCACAGGATGGCACTGGATTCACTGAGCCACACCAGGCAGAGCAGTAAGATTCTTAATTAAAACTGTATATTTATATACAGACTGTATATCATCATTTTATAGATGTTCCTATTGATTCCCTTCTGTGTAATCTAATCATTACTGGGGGAGTGTATCGTTATGAACCTGGTTATATTTTATTCTCCCTATCTCATATCGCATCACTCAAGGACTTAGTAAGATGAAACACATTGGTAGAGTATACTTTTAGGCCTCTGGGAGAAAAATGCTTTAGTATAAAAAACCATAGTATGTGCCGAATGAGTTTTGTTAGGATGCTTATGTTGAAGAAGACTTGGCCTCTAAAACTTTCTTTGATACAATTATAGTTTGAAAATATATTCGAAAAGAAAAGCAATTTCTTAAAAGTCATCCTGTCATGATAATATCTAAGATTCTTCCAGTTCAGTGTTCCTACGTTATTGGATTTAGAAATAGAATTTCCATTTTCAGCTAAAGAACACAGCCTGAAGAACACAGAGAGTAGACTCTTCAACCTTTATTAAATGTAGGAGATCCCAAACCAAATAATCAGAGCTGTCTGATCATGGCTAGGGAACCTAGGAAAGGCCCTTCTGCCTGCCCTTTGCATTGAACACTTCATTATGTCATTATCAGCCTTAATAACAGGTCCTTATCAAGGTAACACAGGACACCAAGAAAAGTTAGAAAGCATTCATGTGGCTTTTCAAAATCTAGTCAGTGATACAGAGAATAGTTTGAAATTAATTTGTACCCTATTGTCAGCCTAAATTTACTTTAACTACAGAAATTAGTTTTCTTCTCTTGAATTCAGCTACTTTGACAATACAATACCAAAAAGGAATGCAGGAGAGATCCACCATAATGGCAGCATACAGAAAGGATATATTCCAAAAGGCTGTTCAGAGTTCCTGGATTTACTAAGTACAAATAGATTGTCTATAGAAAACCACTATTGCCATCTGTTATTAATGGTTATAAAAGACTACATTTTGGGTTATGGCATAGTCCCTCTCCCACAAGTGAAAAGTTTATAGTTCAGTAGATTCTAAAATTTGAATTCTAATAACCATAAACTCATTTAAAGAGAGAACACAACTGAAGGCTTATCAGAGTTTCATAAATTATTGTAAAACTTTTTATTTCACAAATGAAACAATTTTTCCTTGTGCACAAGTCGATTTTTCAGCAGATGGATGTTGCACAAAAAGAGGAGAAATGAGAAGAAAAATATTCAGAATTTTCAATGCCAATGAAGAAATTAAGTACTGATTATTTCAGTGAGTGTTCAGTTTTAAGTGAATAATAAACACTTGCAAGCATTCTATGAAATTAAAGTATTAAATAATTTTTTAAATGCATTTAATATTTGAGGGGAGATCTTTTTTATACAAGCTGCGCTGCCTTTTCAGCTGAGATGGGTGTGTTATTAGACAACATACTGGTTTATGAGTGAAATATCTACCTCAGCCTTCCTCTAGAAAGACGGGGTTATTACACGCAGCGTGTATGAAGCTGCTTGTTTTCTCCATCTCCTTTCTATCATTCTCACTCAACTGGCAGTTGTTGTGAAGGGAGTAGCACTATTCTCTTCAATCACAGCTCCTTTTTCTGAAGGACACCAGGGCAAATGCAGACATAAGTCTGATGGGTACAAATATTTCAGATGCAAAGGAAGCTGCTACCAGCTGCTTGTAGATGTCCCAAGCAGATTCAGGCCAGGATACATCATTCCTTCCAGCTGCTACCCTTTCTTATTTATCGATCATTTGGTTATAAGAGAGCTTCAGTGGTGTGTAGGAAAGGGTTGAGAAGAAAGCCAACTAGAGAAGAAATTAACCCTGGTGCCACATTAGCAGACTCTGCTTAATAAAATAAGTGCATGTAGTGGACCATCCCCGCACTCCTAGGAAGGCACATTAGTTATCATACACTGTTACATGAGTGTACCCCATGAGTGTTATGTCCCCTCTCTCAAGCAGTTTTTTTTCTTTTGCAAGTTATTTTCCTCTCAACTGTATGCACTATTCTACCTGACAAGAATGGTGGTTAATACACAGTTTTCTTTCTTGTAACATTACCTGGGGTATTACTCTTGGGCACCCCTTCTTCCTGGGTACCTCTTGTATATGCTCTATTGTTCTCCTCTTTATTCACATCTGGTTCCATGCTTGGATTGAAATAATCCACGGTAACCACCAGGGCTACATCATGCTTAGTTGTGAGGGATTTCCTATCTTTCAGATCAGTATCACAGTTAAGGGAGTTTCGACAGCAATTTTTTCAATACTGAAAGGACATGAGAGACAGAGGAGAGATGCAGAAGAAGCATGTTAAAGAGGAGGTGAACCACCCTTATTTCTGGAGATGTCTGACATGGAGATGTAGTTAGGAATTCAAGGATACTGAGTAAGAAAAATATTAAACTGACGGTCTGCCAATAAATGATACCATTTCTTAATATCTGGGAAGGTGAGCCTTCAATGCCTTGTTTTACTTGGGGCAATGACATTTTCTACCTTTGGATACAGGGAATCTTCCTTCTTGGCAGAGAAGAAAGGACAGGAATTGTAGTTCAAACTAAGCAGTTTGGAGAAGACAACACAAAAATGAGGATGAGAATACGCGTACACTTTCCTTTTCAAAATGTCTGTGTCTCCCAGTGGACAATACGCTCCATGAAAACATGGACAGTGCTGGTGTTCTTCACCATCCTACCCTCAGAATTCAGTAGAGTGCTTGGTACATAGTCATTTCTCAATAAATGTATATTGAGTGACAGAATGAATATTATCTGAGCAAAACTTTGGCGACCAAGCAACTATGACTAGCTTAGTACTTTGGGAGAGAATATTAGTTTTGATAAAATTCAAATCCTATGAATGTTTTCAAAGGAATGTTTAGAAATCACAGAGTAAAAACCCTCAAGGGTGGTAGAAAATGGAATTTTATAGGTTGGGCCCTTGGGTGGTAAATTCTTAAATCGATATTTGAGCACAGTGAGTTTACTGGAGAGTGACTTCTGGGAGAATGAAAGAACATAGGGAAGAGCTATGACACCGTCACAGGAAAGGCTGCAGGTGGTCCCACGGGGAGCAGAAGAACTCTCAAGTCCCTGAGAATTGGCTGCAGTCAGGGAGAGGGAACCTGGACTGTTCACCCCTGCCCTTGCATTGACCACTAACTGGGGATGGTTTGCCCGTGGAGGGGTGTGTGTATGACTGACAGCAAAACAGCATACTGTAGCAGAGGGCAAAGCCTTAGCAAGGACACAGCTGGAGAATGTCTGCAGCTGACAACCTCGGCAGCTGGGCAATAAATGAGTCCATTCTGAGGAATGGATCTACACGTTGTCCAATGTCATTCACGCAATGAGAAAGGGCACAGTTCAGAAAGGGTTTCTAAAAATTAGGTCTTAAGGTGAAAATTTAGCATTGAAAATGACAAACAGATATATCAGAGGAAGCAAAAGCACAGTGGCATGAAAGTTAATATGTGTTCAAGTACAAGTATAAAGTATATCTAATATTTATTATTTATGATAATATGATGATGATGATGGTAATAGAAGTGAAAGTGCTAACCATGTGTCAGGGACCATGTAATTATTCACATAGAGAGTCAAATATTATTTATGGTAATCTGGGCAAAAATTACTAATGCATGAGTGTTCTAATCTATCCTTCTAGCCAGATTTCTGAAGGAGAAGCACCTTTCATTATCTATATATGTCCGCATTCTCTCCTTTGTTATAAACAATCTGACCAATATATGAAGAGGAGATAATGAGAAAAGTTTCCAAATGGAGCCGATTTGTGTTCTCTGGCAAGGGATTATAGTCAGAGGGAAGGCAGGTTGCGGTTCCCCAACGTCAATATGAAGAATTCTCATGGTGATTTGACTGTTTAGTAACTTGAGTGCAATGGCAGATACAAAAACCCACACATATGATAAAATTGTATGAAGCTTAATGAACAAACATGTGAGCAAACATACACATGCAAACATACATACATGTAAGTACAAGCACAATTGAGAAACTTTCATTAGATGAATGGATTGTATCAATGCCAATAGCCTGGTTGTCATATTATGTACTCCAGTTTTATAAAATGTTATCATGGGGGAAACTGGGTAGAAAGTACATGAAATCTCTGATAATTATTTCTTACAACCACATGGGAATTTACAATTATCTTCATAAAACTATTTATGTAATTGAAAAGTAATAATATGAAGGGGCAATTTTAAAGGTTAAGTCATATTCGAGTTTATATTATTGCCTACTTGAATAATTTAGGGATAAACTAAAACTGATGTTGTTGGAAGTATTAAAGTATTATCTAGAAATCTTCCTTTTTTTTAGAGATTTTATTTATTTATTTTTAGAGAGAGGGGAAGGGAGAGAGAAAGAGAGGGAGAGAAACACCATTGTGTGGTTGCCTCTTGCATGCCCCCTACTGGGGACCTGACCCACAATCCAGGCATGTGCCCTGACTGGGAATCGAACCGGTAACCCTTTAGTTCGTAGGCTGGAGCTCAGTCCACTGAGCCACACCAGCCAGGGTTCCTTATATATTGCCTATTTCTTCCAGATACTCAACACAACAGACTGAACCCTGTCTTCTGCCACCAATTCTCCAAGAAATGAAAAGGGATCACCAGCTTCTAGAAAATGTGATGATTCTGACCAAAGCATAGGACTTAGGAAGGAGTCTAATAAGGCAAGGTAAAGAATACAGAGCCCCTTTAACAATAAAAACAACAATGGCTCATATATATTGAGCATTTGTCATCTATTGTGTTAATTGTATGTTCTTAACTCTTTAACCTTCAAAATAATACAAGGTAGCACTTAGTATTGTCATTTTATGGGGAGATTAAATTTCTAAGGTCATGGAACTAACGAGAGGCAGAAATGGGACTCAAATTTGGATCTTTTCCTAAGCTTCAGGTTACTACCTCTATGGTATATCATGAATGAAGTATATAGCTTAGTGAAAGTTCAGAATCTGCAGTATAGGACAAAGGATGAAGGACTCTGTCTTCCCTATATATATATTTTTTTAATCCAAGTAGATAGACATACTGAAGACTTAGGGGAAAATCACTTACAGTAAAGGATCCAGGCAGTAATTCATGGGTCATCCATCTGTGCATTTTAGCTATTCTCTAGCAGAGAACACTGTGGTCAAATCTTCAAAAACAGAGGAACATAGCTATTGCTGAACACTCTATAGTTCTTTGGTTGCATATTTTCTCTGTTGGAACTTTAAAATAAACACATGTTTTATGTCATATGAATTACAGCTTATGGTTATAATTTGAGATCATTGTGGAAACCTAGCTGGGACTATTGTTGAAAAAACCACAGTTGCCTATTTCCTCCCCAAAGGAATAGGTAATGCTCCTGAAGATAATCTACTAAAGAAATTAGGACTGCAGACATAATAAAAGGACATGTGTCAGAAGAGGTGGAAACCAGGCATAAAAATACTTTTTTTTTCATTCTTTCTCTTCACTCTGCTTGTACTTCCATCCTCTCTCTTCCTTTCTCATTTTTAAAAATCCCTTTTCATTGTCATTTTCTTCTATAATTTGCTTTTCTTTATCTCTCTTTTCCTGGGTTTGCCTTTCATTCTATTCCTAATCACACAACTATGTTCTCCATTCTGAATCACAAATGCCATCACTTAATATCTATCATATTACCTTCATCATGAAATATGAACTAAGCCCATCCCACATCTCTCTTTCTCCTCTCAAAACCCATTTTCCTGTGTCTAGCAACTAAGCCACAATTAGATTGGAAAGTGTTCTTACTTAGCACAATTTTATGTAATAATGAAAAGTACAATAATTTCTTTCTGCAGTTCTTAAATTTGTTTCTTATAAAATACATCCCTATGTTTATCCTTAAGTACATGCCATTTCTTTGCCCTACTTCACATAGCACATTCTACTTTGTTTTACAGTGTGGGCTATTTTTGTTTTACAAACTCAGAATTTTCTTCCTCTTAGCTATTCCTCAGTAATCATGGATTCTCTTCATGTAAGGCTATCCAAACAGCCCAACGGAGGTCTTTGCTGGACACCATCCAAGGGGCACAGGTCATCATCCTGCTGTGATGATTACAGATGTTCTCGGTTTTGATGAAAGGGGAAAGAAGAAACAGCCCACAGTTAGCTCAAAGTCCCAGCATACCTGCTTATCTTGATGGAAGTAAGGTAACAAGCCAAGTGGTCTAGAAATCACGGGCTGAAAAACTGTATCTCCCTGGATATATGCATTTGGCCAATTTAGCTACAGGAAAGTTATAATTTAGAATCATTTTTTATCCATATGAGAGAAAAGATTTTTTTTGTCCTAATTAACTTTAATGTGTTTCTTTCTTAGTTATTCCAGATGTACTTAAGCTGCTGCATCAGTTTATATTCCTCTCTCTTTTACAGATTTGAAGAATTTAGATAGAAATCTTTCTAAAGTACTTCAAAGGCCAAATTTATTCAAAATCTACTCTTCAGAATAATCAGAAAAGCACATTAAAAGTGTATTCAAAAAGAGAGGAGCGATTGAAGATTGCAATAAAACCTAGTTTATAATTATTTATTTAAAGGTCATTTCCATCTGATTTCCCCAGTGGCTAACAGAAAACAGAGCCCTTCAAATCCCAGCACTAATTATAAAGAAGGACAAAGTGCACTAAAGTTCTTTTACTGTAGGGAACAATTTTGCCCTTGGAGACACATTCCTTTCCATATAGAAATTCATAAAAATATCTTTCGATTTATTTGAACTCATTTCAATCGCCATTTTTAATAGTCTCTCAGCTATATTTAACAGTTTGGAAATCTATTTCTCCTGACTTTTTCCACTGTGACAATTAATCATTTTTATTTAACAATTTCAAAGCTCCAGAGATATTGAGTATACTATGTGCATGCATTCCAAACATTTCTGCTACAACAGATGCTTCATAACCTCAAAAATAAACAACCTACCTTTGTAAAGTAATTATAAGTAGATGTCATACGCTCTTCTATGGCAGATAGAACAATTCATAGCTAAACAAATACTGGCAGAGGTTTAAAAATTAATACATTGACAACAATGTGGCTGAAAGAAGCTAGAACTTTCCTAACCTCATAAAATAACAAAAAAATAATTATAATTACCACAGAGCTACATACTTAAAGGCACATTATTACTTTGAGTAGAATATTGGAACTTTAGAATTGCAAGAAAACTTACAACAAAAATTTCTAACCTTTACAACAATTAAGACTCTTCAGAGCATCTGATGAGTGCCATGAGCCCTCTCTTTAGAAACGCATACAATGAAATACAATTAAATTTTGCTTAACTATACATAGTTTAAAGAAAGTCTGAAGATCTCTTAGAGATAATATATAGCAGGTTAAAAACTCTTGCCTTAAATGTAGCTTTAAAATATATATAAATGATGGTCTGATCTTCCTTGAATATCTCTAGTGTCAGGAAAGTCATTACTTACATGTTTGATTTTTTAGATAACAGTAATAGTGCTTTTTTAAAAAAAGTTCTGCCTTCTATTAACTGAAGCCTGATTCTTTTGAAAGTCTATGCACTGTTATTTAGCTCTGAAATATATAGCTACACAGAATAAATCCCTTTTTACATGATGGCCTTTATACATAACATATAGCTATAATAGCCTTCTAAGATTTCCTCTTGTTCAGGCCAAATATCCCCAAAACCTTCAGTCAACCCTCATAAAAACTAGCTTTGTGGTCCTGAAAATCACTAAGTATTCCAATTTCAAAATGTCATCCTTAAAATACAGCAATGACATGTAAGTTCACATGTGAATTTATCAAATAAGAGTTAGTTTTCCTAACTGTATGGAATCAAAACATGAGTGGAAAATCGGTCACCTCTTTCTCACAAACCTCAGTTCTTAAAGTTGGATAAAATTAGGAAGGAAAAAATACATAAAGTAAAATTAGAATCTTGCATATATAATTCTCAAGAACATTGAGTCATTAGAAGATAAGGCTATTAGCTCCCTACATTTGCCCTAACATTTATCCATGAAATCTCAGAGTAGCAGGACAAGAATATAAATGTAATTAAGAAAAATAGGCAAAAATCAACTATATTGTACCCTAAAAGTGTAAAAATTTAAGAGAATAGTCAGTATGGAATTTTGAAAGGGAAGTAAAGAATTTTCCAACATTTATTCAGATATTGAACCTGGAGTGCAGGAATGGTACAGGAATGGCCTACATGAAATGTCTATTAGGGTTCTCCTTTTTCTTTTCTGATTTGGTGGTTATCAAGAGACTTTTTGATTGTTCACCTGAATTTTACAGGTCCTATTACTAGAAAAGAGATGCCCTGGGTGGAAAATGTAAGCATTCCAGTCACTGAAATCTAAGTCCCACCCTCATACCACCACCATTGTTATTTAAATCAGTCTCACTGATGACTCATACTTAGTGTCTATTTAAAAATTGAAGAATTTATCCCTGGTTGATGTAGCTCAGTGGATTGAGTGTGGGCCTGTGAACCAAAGGATTGCTGGTTCAATTCCCAGTCAGGGCACACACCTAGGTTGCAGGCAGGGCCCTCTCTTAGGGAAACGTGAGGGGCAACCACACATTGATGTTTCCCTCCCCCTCTTTCTCCTTTCCTTCCCCTCTCTCTAAATAAATGAATAAAATCTTTTTTAAAAAATGAAGAATTTTACCCCTATCATTAGGTCATGCCTTTTTCATATTGAATTTTTCATGTGAATTTTGGACACAAGGACAGAATATTATTATCAGTTTGTGACTGAAGTTTTTCTGGAAAAGAGAAGATCAATCAAGTGATTTGGATGTAAGTTTAGTGGTACATCGGCCAGCAGTTCTACTTCATAAACACATTCGTGGTGCGGGTGGATGAGGTTGAGATTCCCTTTTCTAAAATTATTGAGAAACTTCATCAGCTTTCATCATTCAAAAACTTAATTCTTACCCTCATTAAAAAACTGAAAAGTATATTGAACAAGATAAGACTCAAAGAGATGAATAGAGATACTGGTATAATTTGATAAGGGGATATTAGGGATGATTGGTCTTTGTATTAGTTTCCAAAGGCTGCTATAACAAATTACCACATACTGGGCAACTAAAAACAAGTCCTAGGCCAGGCCTGGTATGTATGTTTATCTCCATTACAAAGAGATAAGAACTTTGAGTCAGAAGAAGATAATGCTATTAGCCTCCTACTCTTTCCCTAACATTTTGTCCATGAAATCTCAGGGAGGCAGAACAATAATACTATTATAGCTAAGAAAAATGAAATGAAAAATCAATGATGTGCATTGTACCCTAGCTTCAGCAGGATATTCAAATCACCAAGCTCAGAGGAAGCAAGAATGTACATAGATTTTGTTCTGTCTTCATCATCTGTACCTTGTGCTTGTGGGTTTCATCTCATCCCTGTTCTCTCATTTTGCACCTGTCTTCCTTACCTGAAGGCCTACCCTGTGGATTTCCATTTCCACTAGCATCAGATGCAAAGACAACAACCTCTCCGATACTGCTTAACCAGCTCCCACAATTGCATATGGTGGAGTTCAGAGGGTAGAGGTGAGAGCCATGGACAATTATCAAGGAACTCCTGTCATTTTTTCCAGGTGGATTTCAGAATTTCTACAGAACAGTGAAGCCCACAAAAGCCCACATCTTTTGTGGGCTTCCACTGTCCCTCTTTTTAACAGTTTTGTAGCATTTACCTCATACCTCTCTCACCATTACATATGTTGGCTGTATGGGGGGCAGTCAGCTTGCTTCTTTAGTTTCCTGGGTCTAAGAATTTAGAATCAGGCAGGAATAGCTGTCCTTTGGAAGTAACCTAAACCTAATTTATATAATGAGATCTCAGACTTTGAGATGATGCTATAATGGGATAAGTCTTTTGTGTAACTTTAGAGGGTATAAGGACATTTTGCACTTGGGAGAGATGTGAATAATTGAGGACCAATAAGCAAGCTCCAAGATGACCCCAAATGATGCCTGCCTCATAGTATTTTTGTTCTTGTGTCCTTATGAAGTATGGAACCCTCTACCTTCTGAGTATGAGCTAGATTGAATGACTTGCTTCTAGCTGAAAGAGTGTGACAGATATGATGGGACATCGTGTCGAAGTTTCAGTTACAAAAGAACTTTAGCTTTTATCCCTGCTCTTTATCTCTTTCCGGGGGAAGCAAGCTCCCGTGTTGAGAGTAACCCGATGGAGAGGCCCGCATGACAATGAACTGACGTCTCTGGCCAAACTGAGGCCTGCCAAAAGCTATGTGGGTGAGCTTGGAATCAGTTTTTCTTCTAGTCACGCATTCACATGAGACCATAGCCCTTGCCATCACTTTAACTATAGCTTCATCAGAGCCCTTTGAGGCAGAGACATCAAGCTAAGCCATGTCCAGATTCCTGATGAACAGAAATTGTGAAATAATAAATATTTGTTGTTTGAGGCCCCTAAATTTTGAGGTAAGTTGTTACACAACAATAGATTATTAATACACGGAAACTCTGGAATACATGGATACTCTAGCTTAAAGATTATTAGCTAAATTGGAATGCTTCTACAAATGGAACACCTTGACCATTATAGTTTACTTCTATTTCTCCCTTATTTTTCTAAGCTAGAAATCCTGTTCTCAGATATTAAGATATTATAATATTACTCTCATGTACCAACTATCTATTTCAATTTGTTATGAATGTACCTAGTTTCCTTTTCTATAGCTAATACATCTTAATTTTAAATATTGTGTTAAAATACTCTTGAAATCAATTATACATGTCCATCACTATCTCTTGATATGGAAAAAACTTAAAATAAACAAATATATTTACCCTCATTTTAATTATTCCTACTGAATGTTCCTTACATCCTAGGGATGACATCCTATATTTTTAAATGTTGACAGTCTATTTCATAATGTACTATAGATTTATATAGGGCGGGACAAAAGCAGGTTTACAGTTGTGAGTACAGGAAACACAGAATTTATTCTTGTAATTATTATTTATTTATTATTTCATTATTTCAGTTGTTCCATACAAACAACTATCAACCTGATTTCACCCCACCCTGCATTTTAGGTTAATGTTAATTTTGCAAGACTATAGTTTCTTATATTTAAAAAAGAAAACCTAGATAGCTTTTAGCTATCTCTGTGTCAACTTGATTATGTTGGAAGCTGTGTCCTCTTACTGGTATCTTCTGTTTCTTATGACAGAGAAGATAAAATGATATGGAAGCTGTGTAGTTTAATCTTCCCTTCTTTTAATATTCTCTTTTATCTGATAACATTACATCTTGCCCTCCCTCCAAATGGTATCTTTCTTCTATTTTCTAAACACAATTGAAATAACTATTCTGTTGTCATAAGATTGTATCACAAACCTCCATTCACTTAGTATTTTGGTATTTGGGTTGGCTGGTTGGTTAGCTGATTTGTTGGTTGGTTAATTTATTTGTTTTCACATTATATCTGAAATACCTCATGTCTTCTTTTTCTTTGTTTTTGTTCTTCTTATATTTTCATTAAGGATTGTTTTAAAGAGCTACTGAGACAGTTATGCCTGAATTCAAACTGGCTTCTGAATTTCTCTCCCTTCCCATTTTAAGAAAGATAATTCTGGATTATATTAATATAAATTCATTGTGAAAGTTCTTGCTAAGTTGTAACATTGTCACTTTATGTGACCTAATTTAATTACTAAAGACTCGTATGATGTTTTTCTTTCATTCCATTACATTTTTTTGAGCAAAGGAGTCACAATATTGTGTTTTCCCCTGGAATGAGTATGTTTTACAATTAATTTCAGAAAAGAAAATACTAAATACATTTTTCTATGTCTAATGATTTTTATCCTTCCTGTGTATTTTAGTTGCACCTGGTATAATTTCCCTCTAGTCCAAAGAACTTTTTTTCAAAACTTCTGTATGCCAGTTCTACTAACAACAAATTCTCTCAGTTTTCATTTATCTGAAGATATATATTTTTGAATGATATTTTTATTAGGGTTAGAATTATAGGTTGACTTTTTTCTTACTTTCAGCACATTAAATATGTGATTCTTTTTATTTTTGACCTCTGTTGTTTCTCAGGAAATATCAGATAGGCTGTATCTACTTCTGTTTTTCTTACTTATTCCTCTGTAGGTTTAATGAGATTCTTGGGTTTCTCTGTGTATTTCTTTCACAAAATTTATAAGTTTTCAGCTAGTAATTTTTTATATATTTCTCCATCCCACTCTCCTTTCTCTCTCCTTTAAAGTGTACAAACATGGATGTTAAAGTGTTTGATACTGCCTTACATCTTATTGAGGCAGCGTTCATTTCTTTTCAGTGTTATATTCCATTTTCTTCAGATTTTGCTGTTTCTGCTAATCTTCCTTTAAATTCACTGACCTTTTTCCCTGTCATCTCTATCTTCTTAATCCTATCCATATTTTTTAAAATATTTTATTTATTTATTTTTAGAGGGGGAAGGGAGGGAGAAGGAGAGAGAGAGAGAGAGAAACATCAATGTGCGGTTGCTGGGGGGCATGGCCCACAACCCAGGCATGTGCCCTGACTGGGAATCGAACCTGCGATGCTTTGGCTTGCAGCCCACGCTCAATCCACTGAGCTACACCAGCCAGGGCCCTATCCATATTTTTTTAAATTATATATATATATTTTTTACACTCATTTGTATATATATATATTCACTCATTTTGAACATTTTCCTTAAAACACCTGAGCACATTTGTAGTAGTTGTATTCAAGTTTATTAAAGTATCTTGAGTTACAACCTCAGAGTCTGTGTCTGTTAACTGTTTTTACTCTTTGACTCTTCACTCTGGGTCACATTCTCCCATTTTCTTTGCTTGACTTGTGGGTGTTACACTGTGGATGCTCTGATTTTGCCTTCCTCTGAAGTGTTGATGTTGACTTTTGTTTTAAAAGGTTGTTAGCCCTGTTGAGGTGGGCAGTAGCTGAAATGCCTACTCAGCTTCTTGATCCTTGTGTTTTGTGCTTTCCTCTGCGATCCCATGTGTATGTGGCTGCTCTCTCTTCTGCAGCTCCTTTCGTTTCCTGACTTTTCCCGTCGCATTAAAGGTGCTCTTGCAGCCATGACCTCCATTCACTGGCTGCCAATGAGATTGCGACTTTACTTTTGAGCTCTAGGGACTTCATTTTGTCCATGGCTATTTATAAAAAGCTGTTTAAACTCAAATGCTACCCAATGTAAATCCCTTATTTCAAGTGTGATTCTTTCCGCTTTCTGAGCTTGTTCCTGCCTTTGAATATTCTCCAGTGCCTTTAATTAGTGGTTTTGTTTGTTTCATTTTGGTTTGGTTTGGTTTCTTTGTTTGTTTTACTACTTTGTCCAGAGTTTACTGGTGTTATCTGTGAGATTAATGGATGCAAATTACTCTCATTTTCTGGAAAAATACCTCATTCATTTCTAAACAGAGATTACCATCATATATGCCATTTATTATGTGTCAGGTACCTTTTTTCCCCTTTAGTTTCAAGAAATTGTTTTCTTTTGCTATATAAATATTGAGTTTAATTCATAATAATGTACAAGGTACATACTATTATTTTCTCCATTTTATCAAAAATACTTTAGACATGATATGCTTTATGAAAAAAATAAAGCATATCATGTTTACCTAACTTTCCCAAGTCTACACAGCTATTAAGTGTTAAAGGCAGGATTTGGCCCCTGGCAACCTGGTTGCTATGGTTTGGTATACTTAAAAATAATAGCCAACTGTTTGATCTATTACAAACATCAATTTCCAAAATTGCTTGGCTTCATAAATTTATATCCAACATGTCATATGAAAAAAACAACAAAATTATAAATAGATACATAGTACTTGAAAGAGTCTGGGGATTGTATTTATTATTGTCCTTTTTCAAAGGTTGATGGCAGTTCCAGAATAAATGGGTCACATCTGAAGAAATGGAAGGAGATTTCTGATTCGGAAACGATAAGTTATTTCTAGCAAGTAGTGCTACACAGGAGAATGGATCAGAATATGGCTGAGAACAGAAATTAGAGGAAAGTGAATTAGGTTTGACATGGTGAAAGATGACAGATTTAGAAAACTAGGAAAGGAGGGACATACTAGTCAAAGTTAAATGAGAAGGCAATGGTAAGTTAGAAAATATATCAGAGGAGAACATTCAGACAGATGTTATTTTTAGAAGTAAAATTTCAGAAATGGGTAATAAATGTGGAACTTTTAAAAATTCTCTGGAGGAAAGGTGTTATATAACTGAGATTTATTTTACATCTTGCTATGAGGCAGAATATTACATGAAAACAATACCTTCAGCAAAATGGAGATTTTATGCATAGGATATGGAGATCATATTAGCATTTCACTTCAAACATTGGATGAATCAGCTACTTAGACAAAATAAACTCCAAAACTCCAAATTAAGCTTTGAAGGACTCACTCTGCAAAATTTTGAATTGAAAATGTGCTGGTTGTGTGAATAATATACTATCAGTATCGCCCCTAACCCATAGGGCAAAGTACATAATGAGAAATTTGAAATATTGCCCTGGCTGATGTGGCTCAGTTGCTTGTGCACTGGATTGTGAAGCAAAAGGTCACTGGTCCGATGTGCCAGTCAGAGCACATGCCTGGGTTGTGGGCCAGGTCCCCAGTAGGGGACGCACAAGAGGTAATCACATATTGATGTTTCTCTCCCTCTCTTTCTCTCTCATTTCCCTTCTGTCTAAAAATAAATAAAATCTTTAAAAAAAAAGAAATATTTTTCAATTGAAAGTTATAAATTCTTATTTTCTTTCTATAACACATTTATTTCACTTGTATTAAATCTGCATTTTTATGGATTGGCTATCACAGTATAAGTTATAGCTATGTTGTTATTTTATTATTATACGAAAAATAATATATTGGAGAATTAGATCATTCTAATTCACCTTTTCTGAATATTAAAATATTGCCACAAATATAATTGTATCATATATGTTATTTTAATTATAGGAACTTTTATTTTCTAAAAATATATTATGTTTATAATATAAAAATTTAAAGGCTCATCAATGTAGAAAGACCATATTCTTAGTTTACCCATGAAATAATGACTCATGTTCTGTCCTTGAGGCTCATCTTTATCATTTAAATCCAATTTTCCATTTGTAACACAGTAGGAATTTTTAGGTCTTTCCATTTTACATATTTTAAAATTTACAGATCAGTTGCAAATATAAATGCCATTCACTCAAGGAACCCAAATAGTAACATCTTATATAACCTTAATACAGCATCAGGAAATTAACGTTGATACAATAGTATTAACCAATTTAGATAGTTTAGTGTTTGTTTGTTTGTTTGTTTGTTTCCCACTTATATCTCTTTTCTAGCCTAGATTCTAGTTCAGGGTCTCACATACATCAGTTTCATATCTCCTTAGATTCGTCTTGTATGTGACAGTTCCTCTGTCTTTGTCTTTCAAGACCTTGACAATTTTGGAGATTACTAGCCAGTTATTTTGTAAAACAGTTAGATTGAGATGATGCATTTGGGCACACAAACAGAAGTGACATTTTGCACTTGGTAGTGCAACATTTCTGGAGCTCCATGATGCCAGTACATATTATTATTGGTTATGTTAATTTCAGTCCCTTACTTTAGATTGTGTTGGCCAAATTTTTTTCTCTATAAAGTTACTGTTTTCCTTTTTTGTCATTAATGAATATGTATTATGGAGATACTTTGAAACTATGTAAATATCCTGTTTCTCATGCTTCAACCCACTTATTTTAGTAACCATCAATGGATCTTTCTAGTAACAATTATTATGGTATTTACCTAATTATGATTTTCTATATCTATTATTTTTCTATACTTATATACTGAAATTCCAATTATAAGGAAGAGCTGTCCCTTTTCCTCCATTTATTTACTTGTATTATTATTTATTTATATCAGTTCAGACTCATGAAGATTTATTCCCAGATTTTGTCATTAGTAGTTCCAACAATTTGGTTCCTGTGTACCTTTCATCATATATCCCACTCAGGCTGTTACGACAAAGTACCATGGATTAATTGGCTTATAAATAACAGAAATTTATTTCTCACAGCTCTGGAGACCAAAAGTCCCATATCAGGGTGCCTGCAGGCCAAATTCTGCTGAAGGTCCTTTTCTGGGTTGCAAACTGCTACCTACTCATTGTATGCCCCCATGGTAGAAAGAGATTTTAGAGCGCCCTCTGAGGTGTCTTTGATAAGGGCACCGATCCCATTCATGAGGGCTCCACCCTCATGACCTAATTACCTCCCAAACACTCCACCTCCTAACACCATCACCTTGGGGGTCAGAATTTCAACATATGACCCCTGAGGTGACACAATAAATCTAATTGCATGCCCCATAACTTGTGAGCAATTTCTTACTTTCTGGCACCACAACTTCATCATATTTCATCTTGTCTTTTTCCTACTCCAACCCTGGGATAATCCTCAATTCCTTTAATTAGAGAATAGTATTTAAAACTAAGAGAGTGGCACTGAGCTTGGCCATTTATTGCTACTGGGTTGTCATTGCTCATGCACACACACACAAATACATACTCACACATATCCATATATATGAAGCAGGCAAAAGTAGGTTTGCTGCTGGGAAGATGTGAAACACAGGTTTATTCTTGCATAATTATTTATTAATTATTGTATTATTTACTTGTCTTACAACTGTAAGCCCACTTTTGGCCACTCCCATATTTATAGTCTATTGATCTACATGGCTATTTCTTCATACTGATGTCCAATTTCAATACAACACATAGGTTCCATCATAGTCTTCTCTCTTTGCTTATTTGTAACAACATTCTCTGGCTGTGAGAAATCTGAGTTTCATTACCCACGATATATTTATTCATTTGCTTATTTCTACTATACACGTAAAGTAGTTTTATTATTTCTAGCTCACACTTCTGTGAGTACAGATTTGTTCATTACAGTGTTTGTGTGCTGGATTCTGCTTTGCTTGTTTTGTTTTGTTTTGCCTTACCAGATACATTCACTATTTTTCAAAGTTAGTTGGGTTAGTTGCTTTTGTTGGTTTTTCCTTTTAGTATGACTACGAGTTCCACCTATAACAGAGTTAGGTTCATTTTCTTAGTGCTTGTGTTCTATTTTTGCTTCCTATAGTTTCAGTTGCTTTTAACTGTTTCTTAATTTTACTTTATTTTTGGAGTATCTAAAACATCACCATGGCTTGAAGCATCAAGCTATACAAAAAGGTATCATCACCCTTCCATCCTTACTACCCAGTTCTCTTGCTCTATTGTTGCTACCACCCACCTCTTATAGGTAACCACTCTCTTCAGGTTCTTCTTTTTTTTAAAAAAATATTTTAATTATTGTTCAAGTACAGTTTTCTGTCCTTTACTCCCATCCCTCCCCACCTCCCTCCCATTTCCACCCCCCTAGCTTTTGTCCATGTGTCCTTTATATTTGTTCCTGTAAACCCTTCTCATTCTCCCCTGAAATTCCCTCTTGTCTCCCCTCTGGTCACTGTCAACCTATTCTCTATTTCAGTATCTTTGGCTATATTTTGCTTGTTTGTTTGTTTTGTTGTTTAGGTTCCTGTTAAAGGTGAGATCATATGGTATTTGTCTTTCACTACCTGGCTTATTTCACTTAGCATAATGCTTTCCAGATCCATCCATGTTGTTGCAAACGGCAGGAGCTCCTTCTTTGTTTCTGCTGCATAGAATTCCATTGTGTAAATGTACCATACTTTTTTGATCCATTCATTTACTGATGGGCACCTAGGTTGCTTCCAGCACTTGGCTATTGCAAATTGTGCTGCTATGAACATTGGGGTGAATAGGTTGTTTTGGACTGGTGTTTCAGAGTTCTTAGACTATAATCCTAGCAGTGGAATTGTCAGGTCAAAGGGAAGATACATTTTTAGTTTTCTGAGGAAGTTCCATACTGTTTTCCATAGTGGCTATACCAGTCTGCAATCCCACCAACAGTGCACTAGGGCCCCCTTTTCTCCACAACCTCTCCAACACTTGTTGTTTGTTGATTTGTTTATGATGGCCGTTCTGACTGGTGTGAAGTGTATCTCACTGTGGTTTTAATGTGCATCTCTCTGATAGCTAGCGATACTGAACGTCTTTTCATGTGTCTCTGGATCCTCTGTGTGTCCTCCTTGGAGAAGTGTCAGTTCAAGTCCTTTGCCCATTTTTTAATTGGTTTGCTTGTCTTCGTAGAGTGGAGTCATGTAAGTTCTTTATATATTTTGGCAGTTAAATCCTTGTCTGAGGTATCATTGGCAAATATGTTTTCCCGTACAGTTGGTTCTCTTTTTATTTTAATACTGTTTTCTTTTCTTCAGGTTCTTCTTTGTCCTTCCCATAACTATGTTGAATTTTTGAGAGTGTGTATATGTGTTTGTGTGTGTGTGTGTTCTCATTGTTACAGGAATGATAGCTTACTATAGGTACTTTCTGCACCTTGATGTTTTTCCACTTACCAATATATACTGGAAATTAATCCACATCAGTTCATAAAATTCCCCAAAATTCTTTTTTACATCTTCATCTTACTAATTTATGTGTATGTCCCATAGTGTATTCAATGACTTTTTCTGTGTAGGCATTAAGGGTTTTTCCAGTATTTTGCAATTATAAAAACTGTTTATTGAGTAATCTTTTCTATGTGTGGCTCATATCCTTGTAGGTGTATCTTCAAAGTCAATCCTTAGAAATGGAATTGCTGGTTCAAAAGGTAAATGCCTATGTAGTCTGATTAGTTGTTACCAAAATCCCCAACAAAAGAGTTAGTTTACATTCCCCACAGTGTCAACAACAGAATGTATCACCATGCCTTTTAATTTTTTTCCCAGTTCCACAGTAAGAATTGCATCTCAGTATTCTTTTAATTTGCATTTTTCTAATTATGCATTTAAATATTTATCATTTTAGAACCATTTTCACATCATTTTTATGAATTGTCCATTTATGTCTTTTTATCATTTTTGTATCATGTTTCTAGCCCTTTGTTCCTTAAATTTTCAGGGTTCTTCACATATCGGGTATATTAGCTCCTTGTCTGCAGTATAACTCACAGATATTTTCCTCTAGTTTGACAGTTTTATTTTGACATTTTTGAGGCACTTTTTGTTGTACAAAAGAATTTTGTAGTGTGATTTGTCAATCTTTTCTTTTATTGTCTCTGAATTTTGAGTCGTAGTTAGAAAGCATTCCCATACACTGAAGTTAAAGAGAAATGCAATGATAATACAAATGAATAGAGCTCAGAAAATGATTAAAGTGTGCAATTATGACCAATAATTACTGTTTATGTTTTTCTTAAGATATAAAAATGCAGTTTCTTACATTATGCACATATATAGTATATCTTAAAATTATTTTTGAAAATGGTTTTGGATAGAACATTTTTAAGCACTGATATTATGAAAGCCATTATGACTATTTCTAAAATTTCATGAATTTGAATATTTTAACACTTCCTTTTGCTCTCTAAAATTGTACTGCTGTGGTCAGTGATTTTTACAGTCTCTACCAGAATCTATTTTCTATGTTTGTACCAAGTACAAAATAGCAATTGGTGCTGTAAGAATTCTTAAAATAATTCCAAGAGAATATTCTACAAGCACCCAAATTCAGATTTGGGAGTAGAGTATATTTTCTGCCAAAATTAAACTTCAGGTTGTATTTCCAATTTCTCTGAAATAGAAAACAAGTGACCAGCCACAGAAGAGAAGTTAAGGCAGCATTGACATTGGGTGGTAAGCACACAACATTGGTGATTTATCATAGAACTGTGTACTTAAAACCTGTATAATTTTGTTAATCAATGTCACCCCAATAAATTTAATTAAAAAAGAAAAAGGACATTAATTTTGAAGTCAGAAAAATAATAGGTTTAACTTCCTTCCACATGTCTAATTTGCTGTAACCTTTCTGGCCCTGAATTTTCTTACTTTTAGAATGGAGATGAGAATATCTTTGTACTATAGCTATTTTGAAGATTAAAAAGGGGGAATGTATAAAACATCTTACCCATAGTACATACTCACTGGATCTTGGTGGGTCCCTTGACTCTAAGGGCTCAGGGATCATTTCCCAGGAGCCAACCCAAGGGCCAGTGCTGAAGACTCTGGTAGTGGGCAATATTTGAGCAGTTCAGGCTTGCTGAGTCAACTGAGCCCTTAGCATCGCCCTTACCATGAGCCCTTACCTCGTGCACACTTACTATTGCCATTTACTATGTATCATTTGCTTTATGTAATTTATTACAGGTTTTTAATATGAACTGATTATATAGTAAAGGGTACAGGTTCAGTGGATTGGACTCAGGACCTGCATGATCCAATGGTTACCTCTGGGATCCTCATATGTTTGCTCAGTGATGAAGAAGTATTTGGGTCAACTTAGGCATGATTGAATGAAAACCAAGTGCTAGGATTCAGGTGAAGGTACAGGTGTCTGGTAAATAGAACTGAAATCATTGAGAAAATAAAAAAGTTATGAAAAAGAACTTTAAATTGACTCCATACAACCTGACTACATATGTTAATTTTTATATTCATAACTTTCATACATTGCTGAATATCATTCCAGTAATCAAAACCTTACACAACTAGGGTAACTATATAAACTAACAGCCTACATCAATAATCTTTTTGTGCATTAAAAATTTAAAAACTCAGTGGCTTAAAACAATAACAATTTTTCATTGCTTATGTGTCTAGAATTGAGTTGGCAGTTCTGCTGATCTGGGCCAGGCATGACTAAAATTGAATGGTTTCTTCATATGTCTTTAGCTAGCAAACCAGTTGGCCAGAGACTAGTTCTTATAGGATGGTCTCATATGTCTGATGTTTTTACAGATAGGTATTGGCTGGGGCAACAAAGGTGGCTGGGCTACATATCACTCATCATTCAACAGAATAGCCTGGGTTTGATCACTTCATAATGATGGAATTCCAAGAGAGTTAGTGAAATAATACCATGCCTCTTGAGTTCTGGGTTCATAACTGGTACAACATCACTCTTGCTGCATTCTATCTGTCAAAGAAGTTACAAGAATGCCCTAGAACCACATGGTGGACAATAGACTCTTTTGATGCGGTGAGCTACAAAGTCACATTTCAATGGGTAATAGGAGGAGGTCACTACTGCCGTAATTGCAAACAATCCACAAAACCCTTTTACAATTTTTTGACTATTTGTGCACTTACCTTTATATACTTATAAAAATTCTACAAGGAATGAATATAGAGACAATCTGACTTAGAAATTCAAAGAACTGCTTTTTGATGGAAAAAAGTTCAGGTTTTTATTCATGCATAAAGTTCATTATGGATCAGAATTTTATCACATGGCAGAGTCAATTTAATTTTTAATGTAATGCTGCTTAGTTACCAAGTACCTGTTTACAAATAAAAGAACACACAGAAAAACTTTCCTGGTGAATACATAAGTGAGAAATAAATGAATAACTACATGTTTCCTATTCACAATGTTTTGTTTTGTGTTATCCGTTGCATTAATTGAGCTAAACATTCTAGGACAATAAAGAATGTATAAGTGCATTTTAAACATGATAGGAGATTTCCTAAATTATTTGTTATCTCACTGCCATGCTCATGTACTATTCTACATATTCTGAATAGTGTTGCTAATGTAAAAAGGATACTAAGATATTTTCAAATTTCACCTAATTGGAATACTTAAATATTTAATATTTGGTAGAATAGGTTCAGCTGTATTGAAAGATATTCTAATAATCACCATAGACATTTCACAGGTATAGAATATACAAGTAACATAAAATGAGTTTTGCTGAATTCATACGTAGCACCAAAATCTCAATGACTTAATCCAGGTCAGCCGCCTTCCATGGGTTGGCTCAGCTTTCCAAAATGCATGATTGTTATGACACTCCATGAATGTCATGAAAGAGTACAAGGCAGACTGGTGAGCCAAGTTAAAGATTTTAATCACTGCCATCTGAAAGTGCTTCATAGTTCTTCCACTCACTACTTATTAGCCAAATCAAGTCATGTGGCCCCTCTCATCTTCAAAGGGGTAAAATCATATTGTCCTTCAATGTGCCAAGAAAGAGAAAAACTGGAAATATTGATGAGCTGCATTAATGTTCCCTACAATAGCTGTTATTAACTTGAATGACTAAAAAAATCAGTCTCTTTTGAAAAATAAGTTCACAGAGACTTGGATGGCTCATGAATGTAAGAGAAAAATGAAATGCAAATGCAGCTTTTCTGGCCTAACAAAGAATACACATAAGTTTATAGCTTTCAAAAAGAGATGTCAATTTGAACAGAATTGCCTGGCCTGCAGTTACTAAGATGTCCAATTAGAATTACAAACTTTTGAAAGGTTAAAGTTTAAAAACTTTAGCAACTATCTTGTGTCAGTGTGTCTTAAAGATTTTTTTTGGATGTATGGAAAATTTTAAGCAAAGAAAGATTTAAGATGCAGAAAAGTGTTGATTTTGTTTATGTGAAGAGGGACTATTTTCCCTTTCTTGTGGAGATTTCTTCCATGAAAAAATTAAAAGTCTTTTTGTTTTCAAAGCTAAGAGATAGATTTAAAAGGAAAGGCCAGCCTTGCCTGCTGTGGCTCAGTGGATTGAGTGTCGGCCTGCAAACCAAAAGGTCACTGGTTTGATTCCCAATCAGGGCACATGCCTGGGTTCCAGACCAGGTCCCCAGTAGGGGGCATGTGAGAGGCAACCAATCGATGTATCTCTTGTACATTGATGTCTCTCTCCCTCTATTTCTCCTTCTCTTCTCCTCTTCCTAAAAATAAATAAATAAAATCTTTTAAAAAATAAAAAAGAAAGGCCAGCAAGAGAAGTACAAATGACTATAATATACAAAGAAAATGGCCAGAATGGGATTATTAACAAATGGGATATAGGCCATATAATTTTCTGCATCTACACTAACCATATAGTGTGCAAGGTCAGTCCAGAAAGTATCCAGCCATGTAATATGAAAAATAGAGACATTTACTGAAGAAGATACAAGAAACATTGGACATAAGACAATGACATCTCAGTCCCCTTCAAAGCAGGCACCTCGGGACCTCGGGACCTCACACAGTTCTCCCAATTGCCATCAGCTGCCCTCTCATATTTTCCTGAATCTCATCTACAGTCTGAAATCTCTTTCTTTTCAAAGGTGATTTTAGCTTTGGGAAAAGCCAGAAGTTGCAGGGCACCAAATCTGGGCTGTAGGGGGGCTGAGTCACCTGGGTGATTTGATGTTTTGCCAAAAAACTACATGAGACGTGATGTGTGAGGGGGAACCTTTCTTGTGATGGAGCTGCCAATCACCAGTTGCCATAGCTGCGGCCTTCTGAATCATCCAAATAGTTTCCACAGAGTAATGTTCAAGCTTACCACAAAATTTGATTCAGATCCATTGCTCTGCTTGGTCAGTCATTTTCAATGCACGGGCCACGCAGCACACATGTTCACTCAGCAGCATCTACCACCCCTACTGACTAGTACAGTGAAGTCCTCATTGTTCATGCATGTGCATTCCAGTTCACTCTCCTTGGCTGCCAGGTTACATCCATGTCACGCAAACTGTTCCTGATACATTAACAATGGCTGGGCTTTTTCCGGACAGACCTCATACATCAAGTGTTCCAATGGTCCCAATTTCCCCTTGAACATCTTCCTCCCTGGCTGCAATAATGTCTAAATTTATAGACATTATTTTTTATTGTTGACACTATTACAGATGTCCCCCATTTTCCCCCACTGAGATATTATTTTTATTTTAACATTTTGGTGTTGCACACAGAAGGTGCATGTAGAATGGTAACATATTAACACTTTAGTACCAATGAATACAATGTAACAGATACAGTCATAGATTAACTGGTCATCAGCTGTTCATAACTGAATTAACAAAATGGAAGGAGGGACATCATATGGAAAAGGAGCAAAAAACAATACAATTTGGTACTTGTTTGATAATGTGTCTGAAAAAAAGAGAGACCTGTATAGGGGGCTTGTAATGGATCATTTGGTAGTCACATGACAAGAAAAAGGGCTTTATGTGAGAAAAATGATAATGGTCATGAAGGGGAGATGCGATTGACATAGACATAAGGCACAGGCTGCAACATTTTGCTTGAATTTAAAACTGGTCATTCTATTTCAAATTATCATATTTTACTCCAACCAAAGGTTTCTACTCTGAGGTTTAAGAATAATATTCCCTTCTTTATGGAAATACCAATGTGTATAGAATAAGCATGTAAATATATGAGGTTTGGCACGTATAAAAATTTGTCTTCATCCATTTTTCTTGAAAACTTCACTTCATTAGAATTGAACAAGAGGTATAAAAGAACATTGTTGTTGCTTATTTCCTCTGTTGGCTTAGTTTTTTTAATGTTATATTGATTTATAGAGAAGTTGCTTGTTCTATAAGTCTTAAGTGCCTCACTGAAATGTACTTGGCCCAGGAAGAAAAACATGTTTGTGTCAGAAAATATTTAATTAATACATAGAATGTACATTTTGTGACTTTCATTGCCCTAACTTTCTCTCATCTCATAAAATGATTTTTGTACTTTGATGGCAAATTTCAAGGTAAAACCATTATAATTGCTTGGAAGCTTTGGAGAGGCAGAACGTGACATCACTCAGTTCAGTCAGTCTGACCCAAAACCTATCCCATCATGACATTTCCTATACACAGGCCAGGAGACAGAACGGCATTGCTAGAGCTGCCATTTTTTTTAAGGGCTTTACTCACATTGAGGGTTTTATCTCTCAGAGTCCGTTTTTATTTATTTTCAGAGAGAGGGGAAGGGAAAGAGAAAGAGAGGGAGAAAAACATCACTGCGTGGTTGCCTCTCACATGGCCCCCACTGGGGACCTGGCCCACAACCAGGCACGTGCCCTGACTGGGAATTGAACGAGCGACCCTTTGGTTCACAGCCTGCACTCAATCCACTGAGCTACACCAGCCAGGGAAAGCTGCCATTTTTTAAGGAAGGTTATAAACCGAGGCTTACTCTGCTTGGCCATATTAAGACAGCGTGTTGTTTTTCACCCCAAGTTAGGCTGTAAATCCTGGGAAAATTCCAACTTGCACATTTTTGTCATCTTTCAGGGAAGAGCTGGTTATGCTCTGTTAGAAATGTGACTATATTTAATCAATGAATAAGACATTCTTAAGTGATTTTTGACTCATCTTGTTAAGATGCAAAATTATCCTGCACATTTGGTTGCTTATCTTCGGTATAAATGTTGTGTGTCAAGTAATACTCTATGTTCTTAGAAGTAAAGAATGTGATGTACCCTAATATATGAGAAAGAGGGAAACATACTCCCAAAGGCCATCTGTGTGCTCGGAGGAATCAAACCATTCTGTTGCTTGTCATTACTCTTAACGTACTAAAATTCGGGACTTCGTGGCATTTTTTTTTAGTTACAGTGGTTTCATGATCTACAGTGCTAGAAAGCCCAGGCTTAATAAGCCTTATGCATTTCCATGATTTCTGACTGGGCTTCTCACACTGCCAGTCGTTTTGTAAACAGGCTCTTACTTATCAAAATAGAGACATGGCCGGTGTAGATTGATATTCACCGCATGTGCTGAAAGATCGCTGACCATGAACATTTTATTGAAAGTATATGCAACACCATCTCGAAATATAAAAAATGATATACTGGAAAGCCATAAAGGAGTGCTTCATGTTTATTAATTAATTCATTTTCCTCAAGCACACTTTATGTTCACTCTCTAAATAAAAAGGCAAACAAGAAATTTCTTTGACCTAGCTGCCATCTGACTCCCTGGAGTTAGGTTTGTAAACAACTGCTGGATCTAACCCTTTGCTGCATGCATTTACAAAACTTGTATTTTTTGAAGATGGATTGTGTACCAGGCTCTGTGTTATACGGTGGGGAAGAAAGACAAGTATAGTCAGGGAATGAAACCACAGTTTAGGAACTCAGATAGTTCATAACATGCAAATACACACGCACGTAGATGGCATAAAACCATGAAATAGCAAAGTGTCACTTCAACTGATGAGTCCAAGTTTAATCCCTCTGGCAAAATATTTCCTGTCTGTTTGAAATGAGACCAGAAATAACTCTAGAGGTAAAGGAATTTGAGTGATAGGGGTGACCTAGGGAAGCTCTTGGCCTGGAATAATACAGTTTGCACAAGCCCAGGGAAACATATAGGTAGGAAGATGCTGTTAGTATGCTCAAGCAGAATGGTGAAATAAAAACAGCAGCAGAAAAAATGAAACTCAACCACCAACTTACATCACACACAAAAATAAACTCAAGATGGATAAAAGACTTAAATATAAGTTGCGATATCATAAAAGTCCTGGAGGAGAACATACGAAGGAAAAGCTCAAATATTCCACCCAGCAATATTTTCACTGACATGTCCCCTAGAGCAAGGGACGTACAGGAAAGAATAAACAAATGGGACTTCATTAAAATAAAAAGCTTCTGCACGGCTAAAGAAAACATCAGCAAAATGAAAAGGGAACCAACTGTATGGAAAAATATATTTGCCATGATACCTCAGACAAGGGTTTGATCTCCAAAATATATAAAGAACTCACATGACTCCACTCTAAGAAAACAAGCAACCCAATTAAAAAATGGGCAAAGGACTTGAACAGACACTTCTCCAAGGAGGACATACAGAGGCCCCAGAGACATATGAAAGGGTGTTCAGCATCACTAGCCACCAAAGAGATACAAATGAAAACCACAATGAGATACCACTTCATACCAGTCAGAAACAAATCAACAAATAACAAGTGTGGGAGAGGTTGTGGAGAAAAGGGAACCCTAGTGCACTGTTAATAGGAATGCAGACTGGTGCAGCCACTGTGGAAAACTGTATGGATTTTCTTCAAAAAACTAAAAATGGATCTGCCTTTTGACCCAGCAATTCCACTGCTGGGATTATACCCTAAGAACCCTGAAACACCAATCCAAAAGAACCTATGCACCCCAATGTTCAAAGCAGCACCATTTTACAATAGTCAAGTGCTGGAAGCAACCTAAGTGCCCATCAGTAAACGAATGGGTCAAAAAACTATGGTACCTTTATACAATGAAATACTATGCAGCAAAAAGAAAGAAGGGACTCCTGTCCCTCGCAACAGCATGGATGGATCTGGAGAGCATTATGCTAAGTGAGATAAGCCAGGTGGTGAGGGACAAATACCATATGATCTCACCTATAAGAGAAACCTAATCAATTAAACAAACAAGGAAGCAGTACAGAACCGGAGACATTGAAATAAGGAGCAAACTGACAGTAGCTAGAGGGGAGGGGGAAGGGGAATAATGGAAAAGAAGGGGAAGGATTGTCAAAAAACATGTATAAAGGACTCATAGACAAAGCCATAGTTGGGTAGGATTGAGGGTGGGAGGTAGGGGTGGGTGGGGTCAGGGAGGGTGGTTGAGGGAAAGTGGAGACAACTGTGCTGAAACAACAATAAAAAAAAGAACTAACCTGAAAGAAAATAAATAAAAACACATAAACAGTAGAAAAATGTAAAAAAAAAACAGGCAGAAAAGAGTCAATCTTAGTGTCTCTGTACTAAGGATTTTGCCCATACTAGTGAAAAGTATTAACAACAGAAGCACTAAAACACAGATGACAATTAAAATCATTCTATTATTTCACATTTATATATAATTGATCCAAACCTAACACCTCTAATTCCATGAAAAATTTACTTGCTTACATCAGATTTATGCAAATATCCTAGAAATTTTTATTCTCATGGTAAATTCTTGTTCCATGTACTTTTTACAAGCAAACTCTCAATCTCACATTTTATTGCTATTGCCGTCCTTTTGCTACAAAATGTGCAGATGTGTAACTTGGCCTGTGTTCTTTAGCTACAAAAAAAAAAAAAAAAAAAAACAAAGAAACCTCGCTTGTTTACATCACCTGTGTATATAGCATATTTTAAGGAAAGTTTGGATTTACAAAGATTTATATCAAACAATATCTTAAATTGATCTAACAATTTCTGTTTAAACCCCATTGACAGGTGTTTTTCACACTGGCTACATTTCTCAACATACAGATTCTAAGACTGCTTGAGTCTTCAAAGTAAAGCTAGGTGTTGTATAAGCACAGCTGGGTTTTCTGATAACATGGAGTTGCTCTGCCTTTCTTAGTCTTCAAGCTCTTTTACAGCCTGTTAGTTGCATAAAACAAATATCGAAACAAATGTTTCTTGTCATAGACATCCAAAGGAAGTGTGTCCAGTAGAAACGCAATTCCTCTCTCACACTATACATCACCTTTCATCTCATCATAAACATTGTCTGGCATTACTTACTGCTTATGTACGTATGCATATGGTTCTTTGAATTCTCTTCTGAACTGGCCATAATATCTTACTGATTCCCTTGTTAATTAATGAGTTAAATAACATCTTTGACATGTGTTCATTTTATATTTGTGTGAGATTCATGATTATAAACTCATTTGAAATTTAACCTTTAACAGGTTCCAGAACAAATTGCTAACTTCTTTCTTTGCCTTCAAGATAGCTCATCTCTCCTTGCTCCTCTATTTTCAGGACTCCTTTGTGCTTACTATCAGAGACTCAGTTACCCACAGCTTCCTTTGTGGACACAAGAACTGATTGTGCATCCTTTGACAAAGGGCCATGATATCTGGGTTTCGCCTTTTAGCATGAGAAAAAAAATTGCAGCTGTTGTTTGCAAACAGCATTTCCCATTCAGTTGGTTACCTTTTTGTTTTGGTTGACAGTTTCATTTGCTGGGCAGAAGATTTTTAGTTTGCTATCGTCCCATTCATTTATGTTTGCCTTTACTTCCCTTGCCTTTGGAGTCAAATTCATAAAATTTTCTCTACAACAAAAGTCTGTAAGTTTAGAACCTATGTTTTCTTCTATGCAATTTAGTTTCAGCTTTTCTACCTAGGTCTTTGACTCATTTTGAATTAATCTTTATACATGGGGATAAATCATAATCTACTTTCATTCTTTTGCGTGTGGTTTTTTAATGTTCCCAGCACCATTTATTGAAGAGATACAAATGGCCAACAGATATATCAAAAGGTGTTCAACTTCAGTAGCTATTATAAAAATGCAAATCAAAACTACAACAAGATACCACCTCACACCTATTAGAATAGCCATTATCCACAAGAAAAGTTATAACAACTATTGGAGAGGCTGTGGAGAAAAGGAAACCCTCATTCATTGTTGGTGGAAATATAGACTGGTGGTTTCTCTTTTCAAAAAATTAAAAAAAGAGTTACCATATGACCCAGCAATCCCTCTTTTGGGTATCTCCTCGAGAAACTTGAAAACATTTATTTGCAAAGATATATGCACCCTTATGTTTATTGCAGCTTTATTCACAATGACCAAGACATGGAGACAACCGAAATGCCTTTCAACAGAGGACTGGAGAAAGAAGATGTGGTCCATATATACAGTGGAATACTATTCAGCCTTGAGAAAAGATGAAATACTGCCATTTGAGATAACAGGGACGGACTCTGAGAATATCATGCTAAGAGAATGAAGTCAGTCAGTGGGCATAGGAACATATGATCTCACTCATATGTGGGATATAAAACTGGAACTCATAGACACAGACAATAGTAGGTTGTAATTAGAGGGATAGGGTAGGGAGGTGGGGGTGGGGGGTAAAGGGAGCCAGATGTTTGCTGACAGAGAATGATATGACTTGGGGTGGTAGATACACAATGCAAAAAACAGAGCATGTATCACAGAAATGTGCAGTTGAAACCTGTATGATTCTGCTAACCAATGTCACCCTAATAAATTTAATAAAAAACATAATACAAAAAATGATAAAAAGAAAGAAAGAATTATTTTTAAAAGAATTAGAAGAAAATGCAGTTTTCCATATATTTTTCTCTCTCCCCCACTGGTCTCTATCATTTAAAGAGAGCAGTATAGATTTTTACTCCCTATGAATATAGATTATGCCATCACTGCTAGAAACCAGAATCTGCCACCATGCAGTTTGATTTTTTTACCCTGCCGTATAAATGTACTGTATATTGAACTGTAGGCTGTTAAGTATCTATATATGATTCATTCCACGGAGCGCAGTTAGTACCTCTTAACTAATATTTCATTACCTTTATAATTTTGAGAATTAAAAGAATCTCTATCATTCTTAAGACATCCTTTACCCAAGAGGTCACAAATAGAGCCACCAAAATTCAAAATAAAATAAAGTAACATATCTTTCTTCACCTTTCTTTTCTCTTATGAAAGCCCTGTCTAGAATGACTCATGACCAATGTGACCCCAGGTATTAAGAAATTTGACTACAAATTTGAGGCCTGGATCATTCTGCAAAGTCATCAAAAGTTATGTATTAATCACAAGTTTACACTTTGTAACATTATTCATTTATGGTTAGAAGCTCAAATTAAAGTTACGAGTATATGTACTCATAGGAAGGAACAAGTAACAGAACAGCTGACATCTCATGTGAAATGAAAAATCCTTATTTTGTGCAATCATAATTATCAGTCTACCTGAACTCAAATCAATCTTTGCTTGGGCCATAAACACGGGAGCTATTATAGAAAAATCTAATGGAAGATGCTAAAACATATTTAACTTTTACAGGTATTTTTTTCCTTTAAGTAATTTACTATTAAATAAAACAAAAGAATATAAAGGTGTGAACATGAAGGTAACGTTAAGAACAAGAGTGTTTTCAGACAAAGAGGTATATTTCTCCCTGGCTCCATCAAATGTACTAAAAGGGAGAACATACACTATGTTGGCTCAAGAGTAACTGCAAAAATTTATTTACCCAGTGTTCAAACAACAGGGAGAGAGAGCTTAAATCTTGGGTTAGCATAAGAAGTGCTCCTTTAAAAAGCAGACCTATTGCTTAGAGAAGTAAAGAAAAAATTCATTATACAAGTCATAAAACATATGATTATATTTTTCTTTTAAATTCTCACAAAGAAAATTTCCTAGTGTTAATGAAAATGAGAAACTGGCATTGAAATGTTATATTAGTGTAGTCAAAAATTAACAGCATATAAATGATACTTTTTTGAGATTCTATTAATGTAAAATTATGTAATTGGGTCATTATTATTGATAAAACATAACACCAAATGAAACCTTTAGCTGAAAATACTGTTTCCTCACAGCATACAGTGAACTGGGAACTAACCATCTATTTATTTCATAAATATAAGTAGGAAAAAAACAAATAATATGAAATCCAGGGAGAAAACTCAACAGTGCATAGACTGGATCAGTATATGTGCAGACTATGACACAGCTGACTCAATAATTCCATCTTCAAAATCTGCACTGTTGGTCACAGCTGGACTAATCATGCAATAAACTTCACAGATCATAAAGACAGCTAAAGTAATCACATGGGTCAGGAGGGTGGCTCATTCAGTTTGCTTATGTGAATATGATCAGACTGAAAAGAAGTTGGCCACAATGAGAGAAATTACCTAGTAATGTACATCAAAGCAGATAATCAGCGTGGATAATTCGAGTCTGAATAGAGATGCGGAATATAAACTATGACTTATCACAAAAGTTCCAGCTAATCTGGTTTTGTCAAGGTATATTGATCTTCCAAAAGGATTTTCTTACACAGGGACAACTTGGAAGTTTCCAGAAAAACCCTCTATCAAAAAAAAATTTCTTAGATCCAGATTGATCATTTTGTTTTTCTTTTAAACATTAGAATGGAAAATATTCCATTTTCCTTTCATCAATACTATACACACACATACACACACACGTATACTCATAATGTTCCTACTCTTTGGTGCTGTCTTAGAGAAGAAAAGTAGGTTCATAATCATAAACAATCCTAATCTTATTATGTGAATCTACAAAATATTGATGTGGATTGTGAAATTTAAAATTTCAGGATTGATTTTAAAAAGACCATTTCCTCAGAGAAGTCATATTTACAAAATGATTCTTTTTCTTTGTTGGATCTGTGTGAAAGTTGGTGTATTTTAAAAAATTGGCCTACAACAAAATACATAGATCTTAAGTGAATAGATAGATGAGTTTTGACAACAGCTTAAAGTATATGGTGTAATCCATATATCCAGATATTGACAGTGTTGATTTGTACCCAGGTCCTCTGATCCTATGAACAGATGCATTTAAAGAAATCTCCCCACCCATTGGTGTGCCAGGACACAGCTTACTGCAAAGAAACAACCTTCGCTCCATGACTTGACTAAGACTCACAAATGCTTGCTCGTCTTGTTTACCTGTATGACAAGGCCAAACACAGACCCTCCAAATTCCCATTCTTTGCCTCACAAATTAAAAGCTGAATCGTTTTGTCTGCACGGATCAGTCAGAACCAAACGTTTTAAAAGTACAATTTGGTTAAGTTTCTTTCCTTCTCTAGGTTCCCAGAGTTTTACCACCCTCCTCCTGAGTCATCATAAAGCCCTTCCTTAATAGTACCCCCTTCCCACCCAGAGAATAGGTTGAGCTCAGGATAAAATGTTCTCTGATCTATTGTCTGCACTACTCTCTCATCCCCCTTGCCCCACATGGGTCTTTCTAGCATGAGTACTGTTTACACCTTCATATAAAAGAAAAGTTCTTTCTGCCTAATCTTTGAGATGATTGTAGATCTTATGGCGTGATGATTCTCCCTATTGCATTAGTTGCCTTCCCCTTATTGTAATCAATCATTTTAAATAGTTTCTTCTTACCAAAGTCTGGATTTGTCTACTTGATAGTTATGGTGCCATGACTCCTATGGAGATGGGGCCTCACCTACATACTCAGACCATCAATGCCCAGATAATGGCACTTTACGAGACCTTGGAACGCCTCTTCTGTTTGGCAATTCAACTGTCTTTTGATGAGTTGCACTCTCAAACCAGTGCTCAGGATATCCTATATGTTGTAGGCAGTTCCTTTGATTCCTTAAGGCAAGGACATTTTTATTTGGCCTCTCTGTCTGGCCTCTTCTGGTTTTTCCTCTGCTCTCCAATTTGGGGATTGTGTGAGGGAATTTCCCTGGCAGAGCTAGGGAGGTTGGGGTTGGGATTTCACTGACCAGAGAATTGTTCAAGAAAATTAATCAAGCATGACAATTTACTATCTCACTTAATGTCTTATTTCCAATTTCAATTTCTAAGTCCATGGGTATCTCAACTTTACCAGTGACCTTCCCTAATCCCCTGCCACTGAATATATCTTCACCATCAGAGCACTAATGAAGTGAAGTATCTCTAAATACAGTGTGATTTCAATAAGGTTAATTTGGAACTGCAATGAGTCTGGGTTTATTGGGATCTCCCCACATTTCATCATCTCTGGGAGGGCTTCCGAATCCTGGGGTTCCAAAACTCCCCTTCACGGATATCTAACCTTTGAGCATCTCTGGGCCACACATTCAATACACAAACACTAATGAAAACTGATGAGCATAAAAAAGGTTTTAAGTAAATGTATGATTTTGATTTGGACCACATTCATAGACATCTTGGGCCACATGTGGCCCAAGGACTGCAAGTTGGACATTCCTGGAGACAATTTGCTTATTTCTTGTGGTGTGAAAAAGCTGAATACAGCCCTGGCTGGTGTGGCTCAGTGGATTAAGTGCCGGCCTGCAAACCAAAAGGCCATTGGTTTGATTCCCAGTCAGGGCATATGCCTGGGTTGTGGGCCAGGTCCTCAGTAGGGGGTGTGTGAGAGGCAATCACACATTGTTGTTTCTCTCCCTCCCTCTCTTCCTCTCTTTAAAAATAAATAAAACCTAAAAATAAAGCTTTAAAAAAGCTGAATATAGTCACATACCACTTAATGAGAGGGGTATGTTCTGAGCAATGATTCCTTAGGCAATTTTGTCACTGTGCAAACATCATAGGATGCATTTACATATCCCTAGATGGCATAGCCTACTACACACCCAGGCTATATGGTATTGCCTGTTGCTCCTAGGCTACAAGGCTATATAGCATGTTACTGTCCAAAACAACAGAAGACTAAATCAAGTACAAGAAAAAATGATACAATCTAGAGACATGATAAACACGGGATGGATAAGGCTGCTGCCAGTGCAACCTGGCACACTGTTTTATAGCAAACATGTTTTATAAGTATAAAGAGCACACTATAAATAACAATAAAAATTATAGTATTGTAAACATATAAACCAGCAGCATAGTCATTTCTGTTCATTATTAAATATAATATACTGTATATAAGTTTAAGAACTATACTTTTATACGGCAGGCAGAACAGTAGGTTTGCATACACCACCATCAGCATAAACACATGAGCAATGCATTGATCTACAATGTTACAATGGCTAGATTCCATGTCCATAGGTGATAGGAAATTTTTGGCTCTGTTATCATGTTATAGGACCACAGGTCTTATGCGCCATCTGGTCATTGGCCAAAACATTATTATGCAGTGTACAACTAATTCCTTTTTCCAACTAAGTATCAGTCTATCTTATCTGAGGCTAGCCGGTCTCTGAAAGACCATCCGCCAAACTCCGCTATTGCTCTCTCACCCACTCCAAACTCAAAGGCACCCACATCTTCCTCAATTCGCTGTTCTTCTTTAGCTCCTCCAAATCTGTTTCTCCTTCACATCTAGGTCTCAACTCTCCTTGTATTTTCCTGTCTTCCCCTGAAGCTCACATACTTTTCCAGCTCTCTTATTTCCTACAAGTATTCAAAACCTTGATCTTGCTTTCCTGGTGCTGGGTTCCCATGCATAAGAATCTGTAAAACCTCATTTGCCATCTCTCCCCCAGCAGGTCATTTTTAAGCCTTGGTTTTAACTTGATTTATATGCAATCATTAAGGATTCCCTTTACCTAAAGAAAAGGGTTGAATTTCTATAAAATTGAAGTTAGCGTTAGGGGTATGTTTTCCAGGGCTTCCTGATCTGTGCTAATTAGTCCAACTTCCTGGAATACCTGAATATACACCCATATGGTCCTATGACCTGAAGGCCAAATGTGTCAAAATTAATGAAGACTTAACAATAAACCAAAAGTATACCCATAATATATCACAGAGAAAAGGACACTGGAGAAACAATTTTTAGATTCCATTCCTATCTGAGAGTGACTGGTCAAAGGTTCAGGAATGCAGACAACAGGAAGATGAATCAGTCTCTAACTATAGGCATTGCTTGGAAAACATCTGGAAGGATTATGCAGTTCTAATCCTAAATGACCACATGACATTCACTTTAGTCACTTGCTTTGTTAATGGGTGCTGCGCTGAATGAGAGAACATATTCAAAATATCATGCTAATTACCAAAATGCCTTTCTCTCTGAGACCCAGACTTTAGCAAAATACCATGAAGATGCACAAGATAATAAAGTTCAGTTTAAAGATTTACTCACAGCTCTTCAACTGGAACCGTCTGAGGATAATCATAAGAAGGACTTCAAGCAATCCTCAGCTTCGCTTCAGTCTCCCATGGGATACTGTAAGAAAAAAATGATATTGGACTAAAGACTAAACCAAAAAGAAAAAGAATCTAAGTCTTAATGACTCCCACAAGGAATGCATATCTGTCAATCCCCAAATGCCCTTAAACACACTGGATGAAATAATCGCAGTCAGTGGGGACCCAAGCACTTTTCTGGTAGGCACTGGGGCCACCTATGCTACGCTTAACACTTCACAACTCCCCACCGCGATTCCCTTGGAGTACATAAACCCTCTTCATTGTGGTGTTAGATAAATTACATGATTTGACCATTTCTAAACTTTCTGTATCTCTTGGACTCCATGATACCCAACATAGATTTTTGTTAAATGCCCAACCCCTATTAATCTGTTAAGCATATACCATTGGAATGTTATTATTTATGTTCTCCTAAAGGACTAACTCTTGAAGACCTGGAATCCTCCTCTACTCACCTTTTTCCTCTAACAGTTTTGATATGTCATATCAATTTCCTTGCTGTTCTCATACTTCCCTAATACCTTGACAACAGCTGCCTTCAGAATATGTTCACTCATATTCTTAAGTCCCTTCAGGCTTCTAGGATCAACAGGCTCAGGATATATTTGGAGAGCAGTGCCCCTGATGGTGGAAATAGATACTGCCATGTTCCTCCCTAAACTACCCTAGTATTCTTTAAAACCTGAAGCAACTTAAGGTCAGATCTATTATTTAATGACTTCTTGACAAGGGACTCTGGGTCCCAGTCCAAATTCTGCAATACCCCATTCTCCCTGTGAAAAAAAAAAAGCCTAAAAAAAAAAAAAAGGACATCAACTAATTCAAAACCTGTTGGCTATAAATAAAATAGTAAAACTTACATTCTATTTAGTCCCCCAAATAATACCCTTCTCACTTCTATACTCCCTGATAGCATTACTGCACTCTTGTTGACTTATGCTCCAGCTTCTTCACTGCATTCCTCCACCATGATTCCTAAGACCTATTTGCTTCCATGTTAGAAAAGAAACTGTGCTTGGACTGTTAACCTCAGGAGGTTATGGAAGCCCCTACCTATCTTTCCTTGGACATTAAACACAAATTTAAACTTTTTTTCCCATTGTATTGAATTTATTGGGGTGACACTGATTAAAAAAATTATATAGGTTTTAGGTGCATGATTTATAACACATCATGTGTACACTGTAGGGTATGTTCACCACCCCAAGTAAAGTCTCCTTCCATCACCATTTATTGTTCTATACCCTCTTCCTCCTCCCCCAACCCACCCTCCCCTAGCAGTCACCAAACTGTTGTCCCTGTCTGTTGAGTTTTTTCTTTTTTGTTTCTAAATGCCTCCATCTACCCACCTGGTTCCCAACCCCCCACCCCAATACCTGTCAGCTTGCTTTCTGCATGGGTCTATCTCTATTTTGCTTATTTATTTTGTTGATTAGATCCCACATGAGTGAAATCATATGGTACTTGTCTTCCTCTGACTGGCTTAGCAGAATGATCTCTAGGTCCATCAGTGCTTCTGCAAAGAGTAACATTTCCTTCCTTTTTACAGTCAAGTATTGTAGTATTCCATTGCGTAAATGTACCACAGCATTTAATTTAATTTAATTCCCCACCAGAGAATATGTTGAGAGGAGAGAAAGGGGGGGGGTGAGAGAAACACTGGTTGGTTGCCTCCCATGCATACACCAACCCAGGATCAAACTCACAACCCAAGTATGTGCCTTGACTGGGAATCAAACCTGCCACTTTCTGGTGTAGGGAATAATGCTCCAACCAACTGAATGATCCAGCCAGGGCTGTACCATAACTTTTTTATCCATTCATCTACTGAAGAGCATTTGGGCTGCTTCCAAATCTTGGCTATTATAAATAATACTGCAATGAACATACAGGTGTACATATTCTTTTGAAATAGTGCTTTTGGTCTCTTTGGATAAATTCCGAAAAGTGGAATTGCTGGGTCATAAGGAAGTTTCATTTTTAATTTTTGAGGTAACTGCATACTGCTTTCCAAAATGACTGCACCAATCTGCATTCACATCAACACAGTGCATGAGGGTTCCTTTTTCTCCACACCCTCACCAACACTTGTTTTTTAATTTATTGATGATAGCCATTGTGGCAGGTGTGAGGTGATAGCTCATGGTAGTTTTATTTTGCATCTCTCTGATTATTATTAACCTTGAGCATCTTTTCATATGTCTATCGGCCATCTGTATATCCTCTTTAGAAAGGTGTGTCTTCAGGTCCTTTGCCCATTTTTTAATTGCATTGCTTGCTTGTTTAATTTTTGGTGTTGAGTTTTATAAGTTCCTTACAAATTTGGATATTAAACCCTTATCAGGTGTATTGGTGAATATGTTCTCCCATTCACAGGGTTGTCATTTCATTTTGTTGATGGTTTCCTTTGTCATGCAAAAAAATTTAGTTTAACATAGCACAATTTGTTTATTTTTTCTTTTGTTTTCCTTTCCTGAAGAGATATACTGGAAAAATATTGCTATGAGAAATGTTGGAGATTTTACTACCTGTTTCCTTTGAGAATTTTTATGGTTTTGAGTCTAACATTTAAGTCTGTAATCCATTTTTAGTTTATGTTTGCATATGGTGAAAGAAGGTGTTCTAGTTTCCTTTTTGTGTATATATATGTCCAATTGTCCCAACGCCATTTATTGAAGAGACTATCTCTACCTTATTGTATGTTCGTGTCTCCTTTGTCAAGTATTAATTGACCATAAAGGTGTTGGTTTATTTCTGGGCTCTCTATTCTATTCCACTGATCTATATGTCTGTTTTTATACCAGTACCACATTGTTTTGACATCTGTGGTCTTATAGTACAGTTTTATATCAGGTAGTGTGATTCCTCCAACTTTGTTTTTCTTTCTCAAGATTGCTATAGCTATTCTGGGTGTTTTGTGGTTCCGCATAAATTTTTGCCATATTTCTGAGTTCTGAGAAATACACCATTGGTATCTTGATAGGAATTGTGTTGATTCTATAGATTGCTTGGGTATTATGGATGTTTTAATGATGTTAATTCATCCTATCCATGAACATAGTATGTGTTTCTACTTGTTTGTATCTTTCTCAATTTCTTTCTTCAGTGTCTTATAATTTTTCAAGTACAGGTCTTTTACATCCTTGGTACAAATTTATTCTTAGATGTTTTATTCTTTTTGTACCTATTGTGAATAGGATTGTTTTCTTAGTTTCCTTTATGGTGGATCATTATTGATATATAACATGCAACTGATTTCTGGATATTAATTTTGTATAATGCTACTTTACTGAAGTTATTTTTCAGATCTAGTAGTTTTTAGGTCAAATCTTTAGGGTTCTCTATACATAGTATCTTGTCATGTACAAATAATGACAGTTTTAATTTCTCCTTTCCAATCTGGATACCTTTTGTTTTTTCTTCTTGTTTGATTTCTGTGGCTATGACTTCCAGTAGTATGTTAAATGAGAGTGGTGAAAGTGGATATCCCTGTCTTGTGCCCGATCTAAGGGAAGTGCTTGTAGATTTTGTTCATTTAGTATTATGGTGGTTGTGGGTTTGTCATACATGGCATTTATTACATTGTGGCATGTCCCGTGTATTCCCACTTTGCTGAGAATTTTTATCATAAATGGGTGCTGGATTTTATCAAATTCTCTTTCTGCATCTATTGATATGATTATTTGATTTTATGCCTCATTTTGTTTATGTGATGTACCACATTTATTGATTTGCAAATATTGTACCAACTTTGCATCCCCAGAATAAATCCCACTTGATCATGGTGTATGATCTTTTTAGTGTATTGCTGCATCCAGTTTGATAGTATTTTGTTGAGGATGTTAGCATCTATGTTCACCAAGGGTATTGGACTATAATTTTCTTTCTTTGTAGTGTCTTTATCTGGTTTCGCGATATGGATAATGCTGACCATGTAAAAAGAGCTTAGGAATCTTTCCTCCTCTTGAATTTTTTGGAATAATTTGAAAAGGATAGGTGTTAGTTCTTCATTGAATGTTTGGTAAAATTTACCTGTAAAGCCATCCAGTACACGACTTGTTTGTTGGGAATTTTTTATTACTGCTTCAATTCACTAGCTTTAATCTGTCTATTCAGATTATCTGACTCTTTCTGATTCAGTTTTAGAAGACTGTATGTTTAAAGGAATTTATCCATTTTGTCCAGATTGTCCAATTTGTTGTCATATACTTTTTCATAATATTTTCTCATAATCCTTTGTATTTCTGTGGTGTCAGTTGTTACTTCTCCTCTTTCTGATTTCATTTATTTGGTTCATTTCTCTTTTTCTGGATGAGTCTGGTTAAAGGTTTGTCAAATTTGTTTATCCTTTCAAAGAACCAGCTTCTGTATTCATTGATCTTTTGTATTTTTTTAGACTCTATTTTGTTTAATCCTGCCCTGATCTTTATTATTTGCTTTCTTCTACTCAGTTTGGGCTTTATTTGTTGTTTTGTTGTAAGTTCCTTTAAATGTAAAGTTAATTTTTTTTTGAAAATTTTCTTGTTTCTTGAGATATACCTGATGCCATGAAATTTCCTTTTTGGACTGCTTTTGCTTTGTCCCATAGATTTGGGGTTGTTGTGTTCTCATTTTCATTTGTTTCAAGGTATTTTTAAAATTTCTACCTTGATCTCATTGTTAACCCGTTCATTGTTTAGTAACATGTCATTTATCCTCCATGTCTTTGTGTATTTTTCAGTTTTTTATTGTGATTGATTTCTAGTTTCATATTTTCATCAGAGAAGATGCTTGATATGATTTTGATATTCTTAAATTTATCAAGACTTGTTTTGTATCCTAATACGCGGTCTATCCTAGAAAATGTCCTATGTGCATTTGAAAGAAATGTATGTTCTGCTGCTTTGTGGTAAAATTTTCTGAAGTTATCAGTTAAATCCATCTGATCTAGTGTATCATTTAAGACCACTGTTTACTGATTGATTTTCTGTCTGGAAGATTTCTCCATTGAGGTCAATGGGATGTTAAAATCCCCTACTACGACTGTTTTTACTGTCAATCTCTCCCTTTATATCCATCAAGATTTGCTTTACATATTTAGGTACTCATACGTTGGGTGCATAAATATTTACAAGGTTTATACCCTCTTGCTGAATTGCACCCTTTATCATCATTATATAGTGTCCTTGTTTGTCCCTTACTCTAGCTTTTGTTTTAAAATCTATTTTGCAAGATATAAGTATTGCTACTTCAGCTTTTTTTCATTTGCATTTGCAGGAAATATTTTTCCAATCCCCTTAATTTTAGTCTGTGTGTTTCTTTTGTTCTGTCGGTATCTTGTAGAGAGCATATATATGGTTCTTGTTTTCTCATCCATTCAGCTACCTATGTTTTTCAATTGGAGCATTTAAGCCATTTACATTTAAAGTGATTATTAATAGGTACATATTTATTGCCATTTTATTATTTTAACAATATTCCTCTGTTTCTTCTTATTCTCAAAACAGGCCCTTTAACACTTGTTGTAATACTGGTGGTAACAAACTCCTTTAGCATTTTCTTGTCTGAGAATTTCTTTATTCCTCCTTCAATTTTGAATGGTAGCTTAGCTGGATAGCATAGTCTTAGTTATAGGTCCTTGCTTTTCATCACTTTGAATATTTCATGCCAATGCCTTCTGGACTGACCTGTTTCTGTTGAGAAATCAGTTGACAGTATTATGGGAGGTCCCTTATAGGTAACTAATATCTTTCTCTTGCAGCATTTAAGATTCTCTCTTTGTCTTTAACTTTTGCCATCTCAATTATGATGTGTCTTGGTGTGAGCCATTTGGGGTTCCTCTTGTTTGGGATCCTCTAAACTTCCTGGACCTGTGTGTGTTATTCTTTCACCACTCCTGGGAATTTTTCAGTCATTATTTCTTCAAATAAGTTCTCAGTCCCTTGCACTCTGTTTTTTCTTTCTAGTATCCCAATGATATGGATGTTTTATACTTCACATTGTCCCAAAATTCCTTTAAACTATCATCATTTTCAAAATTGTGTTTCCTTTTGATGCTCTTATTGTTTTTTCCTACCTTCCCTACACTATTTCTTCTAGTGTATTCTTCATTTCAGACATTACATTCTTCATTTATGAGTGGTCTTTTTATAGGGTTTCTATGCCCCTTTTATGCTATTGAGCAGCCTTATAACCATTACTTGAACTCTATATCTGAAAAATTGCTTGCCTGCATTTCATTTAGATCTTTTTCTGGAGATTTCTCCTATTCCTTCATTTGAGGCATATTTCTTTGTTTTACCATTTTGGTTGCCTCTCTGTGTTTGTTTCTATGTATTAGACAGATCTGTCTAATCACTCCCATTGTTTGTGGGCTGGCCTTATGTAGTAGGTGTCCCATGGAGTCCAGTGGTACAGTCTCTCTGATCACCTGAGCTAGGTGCCCCAGGCATGTCCCTTGTGTGTGTAAAGTGGGCCCTTCAGCTGTCCCTTGTGTGTAATAGCATCTTGATTGCTAATTGGCTCAATCATGCATGGACTCAACCTTCAGGCTTGCTGACTTGTGAGGCTGAATCCCTGACCATGACATGCAAGCTGTTGTGCAGGTGTTGACCACACAGAGTGGAATTTGCCTCAGCAGGTTTCGGTGTCTGCTGAGACCTTCTTTTGGATATGCCACTTGTAAAGCTTATTGGATACTACTCTGATATTGTCTGAAGCTGGCCACTGGGTGTATTGGTTCTGGGCTTCTTGGGAGGGATTCATGTGCAGGCCAATGTAAGAAGCTTCCTGTGACCGGCCTTTGGCAACTGATTTGGAACAGTTTCAATGTGCCTTCATCTGTAGATCCTTGGTTATAAGACTTCTCAGCTAGTCATCAGTGGGTTATTTAAGAAGATTGTTCTATAATTTAGGTGTAAATCCAATTTTGTCCTCAGAGGAGGAAAGTGTAGCTTCCACCTACTCCATGACCATCTTGGTTCTCCAATCTGTTTCTTTAAACTTTAAAATTGAGAGTCCTTTGTAAACAAAAATGAAATTTCGAAGAGGCAGCAGTGTTCCTAGTCTCCTGACACTTGACTCACTACCTCTGAGCTCCAGTGACAGGGCAGCAGTCTGAAAAGCATCACAGTCTTGCAGGGAGGAACTGAACCATCTGGCCTCAAGGCAAGAGCTGGTGGGGGTGTAGCCTCCTCTGACATTAAACACACATTTAAAGGATTTGGTTTTCCCACATAATTCAACACTCATTCAATATGTAAATGACACCATCCCTTATTCCAGTAGAATTTATAACTCATTGACAGTTACCTAATAACCATAGAAGCTCTGGTTTAAAAGGGGCATCAAGTTTTGAAAAACAAAATACAATATTGCAGTCCTCCAGCTCATTATCTAGGACATTATATATCCCCTGAGGGAATAGCTTGGTTCTCAGAATATATGAAGACCATTCTCAATTACCCTTTATTTGAAATGAATGGATAACTTCTATGCTACCTGGGATTGATTGGCTATTGTAAGATGTTGATCCCTAATTTCTCTACTATAGTATCTCCTTTATACGGTTACTATAGCATCACCTTTATATGATTATGGAAATAGTGTCTAAAACTATACAATGTACTCTGGCTGGTGTGGCTCAGTAGATTGAGCACTGGCCTGTGAACCAAAGGGTTGCCAGTTTGATTCCTAGTCAGGGCACATTCCTGGGTTGTGGGCCAGGTCCCCAGTGAGGGGCACGTGAGAGGCAACCACACATTGATGTTTTTATTCCCTCTCTTTCTCCCTCCCTTCCCCTCTGTCTAAAAATAAATAAATAAAATCTTTAAAGATAAAATAAAAGACCATTCTAAAAATTTATACTAAGACCTTCACAAGATTACCTATCACAGGAAAAAAATCAACTACTATTCCAATACTGATAAGTAACATTCACTCCTTACCTAAAATAAGTGGTACCTTCTTGCCCTGTCTGCCAAAAGACATAATGCTGGCAAAGGTGTAAAGGTAGGGCAATATACAGATGATGTGTTATATAGAATTATACACTTGTAACCTATATAATTTTATTTACCAATGTCACCTCACCAGATTCAAGAGAAATTAAAAAAGAAAATACCACAAACTTACTGTCATATAAAAACACAAAGAGTATATAGCAAAAATACCACTTAAAATAATATTAGAAAGGCTTGCCTTAGTCAGTTAATAAAAATATTGTTATAAAAAAAATCTCCCACCCATTTGTGAGTCAAGAAATTACTTACTGCAAAGAAACACTCTTTCCCCTAGGATTTATATAAAACTCAGGAATGCCTCTTGGTTATCTACGACAAGACTAGATAAAGACCCTGCAAATTTCCACTCTCTGCTTCCTAAATGACTAGCTGAACTGTTTTGTCCCCACTGACCAATTGGAACAAAATGTTTGATAACCAAAATCTCTCCTTCCCCAGGCCCTTGAAATGTGACCTGCCCTCACCTTAAGCCATCATACAGCCCCTCCTCAATGGTCCCCTATGAGTATAGGCTGACTTCATGGTAAAACATTCTCTAATCTATTGTCCAATCATAATGCTCTCTCATCTCCCTTGCCCCACGTGGTTCTTTGTAGCTTGAGCCTTGTTTACTCTCCCCTGTGAAATAAAGACCCTCTTCAGAATAACAGGACACCTTGTAGATCTCGTATTCCTATGTTCTCCCTACTAACAGTCCTTCTCCCCTTATTGCAGTAACCTTTTCAAATGTAGTTGCTGCTTACCTAAGCCCCAAATTATTTTTATTTGATCGTATAGAACACTTCCTTCACCCCAGAAACATATTTCATTTTCTTCCCAGTCAATCCCTGCCCTGTCCTTTAAAAAAGCAAACTTCATTCTGAGTTTTTTCACCATAGATATTTCACCAGTCCTAGAACTTAAAGTAGGATAATAAAATAAGTACTTTCTGTCTGCCTTCTTTTGCTCAGCATAACACAAGCTTTCTCAATAAGCAGCACTACTGATCTTTTCAGACAAATAATTGTTTGTCGTGGTGGCTGTCCTGTGCATGTAGGAAGTTTAGTAACACCAACAGCCTCTACCTACTAGGTGTCAGTAGCATGCCCCACCCTGACATTGTAACAACCAAAAACGTCTCCAAATATTGTCAATATCCTTGGGGTGGGCACAGAAAAATGGTCTCAACTTGACAACAACTAATTCATGGTATGAGGTTTGCCCATGACGTGTGTACCAGCAATTCTTTCCATTTTAATAGTGAGTGTTTCCTCTTATGGATAAACCATACACTTTTTAAAATCTGTTCTCCTTCGGTAGACATTTGGGTCATTTCCAGATTTTTAGTTATTTTGAATAAAGCTTCTAATATTATAATTCAAAAAGTCTTTTTTTGCATATGGGTTTTGTTCTTTTTGTGTGTGTAAATGCACAGAAGTAAGTCATGGTTAATTTTAAGAGAAACTGCCTGATAGACCATGTTTTAAAGAGATTGTATCATTTTACACTACTCTTTCAATATGAATTTGTCATACCAAGTTATGATGAATTCAGTTACTCACACCCTTACCAACACTTGGAGTCCTCAGTTGTCTTATTAATTAGTCTACAATATATGTAATAAAATACTTGCATTTGTATGAAAACTAATGATGTCAAACACATTTTCTTATCCCTATTGATTATTCACACATCCTTCTGTTTGAAGTGCATTCTCAAGTCTTTCAGTACTTTGATCTTACTAAATGGATCAATTGTTTTTATATTATTCAGTTTTAGTAGTCATTTGTGTATGTCAAATATATTTTTGTACATATTTTCTCACAGTCTGTCACATGTATAATCTTTTTAGGGTGCTTTTACTGATCAACAGTTTTGATTTTTGGGATGAAATCCATCTTATAAATATTTTCTTGTTAGTGTTTTATGAAGGTGCTTTTCCTCCTCCAAAGTTGTGAGGATATATTCTATTTTTTCTTCTAGAATTTCCATATTACCAGGTTTATGATCTGTATCAGTAACTTTTTGCATATGATTTGAGGTTTATTTATTCTTTTGCAAAAGCAGTTGATCCTTCAGCATTTGTTTGTTTGAAATGGATGGTTCCTTAAGCATTTTTGTCTCACTGTCCATAGAGTAAAGTATTTGTCCTCACCCAAAGGGAGGCCTAGCTTTTGTCCCTAATTCTTAGAAGCTGACCTCTTAAAATTTGGAATTTTTCCAAAGATATAAGTGTCTTTTTATTTATATGGGCTGTCTAGGACCATATCTGAAGAAAAAAAAGTAAAAAAGCTTCCCCAACTTTTGATTAGAAATGCATTGAATCAATAGATCAACGTGAGGAGAAGAATTTGTAACTTAACAGTGTTGAATCTTCCAATCTGTGAATTCATACTCAATATTTTATCATTGTTGATGCCATTATAATTAATTTTATTTTTCTTAGTTTTAATTAATCTATAAATGTACCTGATGTTTTTTGATATTGACTATGGATTATGCAACCTTGCTAAATTTACTTATCAGATTTAGTAGTTATCTGGTAGTTTCTTTAGAATTTTCTATGTATAAAATCGTGTTATCTGCAAGGGAACAAAGTTTTAGTTTGTCCTTTTTCATCTCTTCACTGACTATATCCTTTTTTTTATCTTATTGCATTGAGCAGGACTTCCATTACAGTGTTGAATAGAAGTTGTAATAATGGACATTCATTTATTATTTCTGGTCTTATTGGTAAAACACTATTTCACCGATAAGTAAAATATTACCTGTAGTTTTTTCACACTTGCCTTGAAGCAGGTTGAGAATATTCCTTTCTATTCCTAGTTTTTATAAGTTTATTTTTTTAATTATAAGTGAACATTGAATTTTGTCAAATGCTTCTTCCTCATTTACTGAGAGTCTGTTATGTTTTTTTCTTATATTCTCTCAATGTAGTAAATTTTAATAACCAATTTTGAGTGTTGAAGGAATTTTGCTTTCCTACAATAAATTTATCTTGTTTATGATATATGTATATTTGGATATTACTACATTAAACTAGCTAATATTTTGTTAAGGGATTTTGTATCTGTGTTTGTATCATGAGGAATATTAATCATTTTCTTTTTCATGTATTACATTTCTGGTTTTAAGATGAGAGTCATAATGGCTTCATAAATCTACTTCTAAAGTATTTCTATTTTTAAAACATTAAGATTAGTATTATTTCTTTTTTGTATTATAAAATTCAATAGGAAATTCACATGGATTTGAAGTTTAAGAAAGATGTTTGAATAAAATGTTCAATGTCTTCAACAAATATAGGGCTATGCACATTTTATATTTATTATGTCAATTTGATAAGTTATATTTTAAAAAATAGTGTAATTGATTTGGTTGTTAAATTTATTGGCGTGACACTGGTTTATAAAATTACATAGGCTTTGCCCTGGTTGGTGTGTATCAGTGGATTGGGTGCTGACCTGCAAACCAATAGGTGACCAGTTAATTTCCCAGTCAGGGGGCATGCCTGGGTTGTGGGCCAGGTCCCCAGTAGAGGGCACATGAGAGGCAGCCACACATTGATATTTCTCTCCCTCTTTTTCTCCTTCCTTTCCCCTCTCTAAAATAAATAAAATCTTTTTCAAAAATAAAATTACATAGGTTACATATGAACTACACAATTCCATAACACACCACCTATACATTCTACTGTGTTTAAAGGTATCAAATATATGGTGACAGATGAAGACATGACTTTGGATGAAATAAAATTATTAATAATATGACTATTATACTTTTGATGCTCATATTTTTCTCTAACTTCTAATATTAGTACAATAATTCCTATTTTTATTCCTTTATGATTCCTTATTTGGTTTATCTATGTAACAATATGTTAAATAGCCAGAATTTGTTTTGTTTTTTTGGCTTTATTTTGTTACAGTTTATTACATATTTTGTGCATATATTTCATTACATTATCATTTGCATGACCTATCTTTGGTCACTTAAGTTCAAGTTTCTCTACTCTGGCTTCTTAAGGTAACAATTTCACTAGTGATTTTAAATTTGTCTTCTAATATATATATAAGATCTTTTAAGTACTGTTCTAACTATATATTGTAAGTATTATTAATGTTTGATTTTTTCTCCAGATTACACATCATAGTTTCCTACTTCTTTATATTTATCATAATTCAATTTTATAAGGTCTCTCCAGAAGGTATGCAGCCATGTAATATGAAAAAATAGAGACATTTATTGAAGAAGACACAAGATACAAGAAATATTGTACATAGGACAATGACGTCTCACTCCCCTTCAAAGTAGGCACCTTGGGACCTCACACAGTTCTCCCAATCACCATCAGCTGCCCCGTCGTATTTTCCTGAATCTCATCGATGGTCTGAAATCTCTTCCCTTTCAAAGGTGATTTCAGTTTTAGGAAAACACAGAAGTCACAGGGCTCCAATCTGTGTTGTCAGGGGCAGTGCTGAGTCACCTGGGTGATTTGATGTTTTGTCAAAAAACTGAACAAGACATGATGCAGGAGCAGCACATTGTCATGATGAAGCTGCCAATCATCAGCTTCCCAAAGCTGTGGCCTTCTGAATCATCCAAATAGTTACCACAGAGGAATGTTCGAGCTTAATGCAAAATTTTATGCAGAATTCTTGCTCTACTCATTTCATCATTTTGAATGAGATGGCCATACAGTATACACATGCTCACTCAACAGCGTATACTGCCCCCACTGACTGGTACAGTAGTCATCATTGTTCACACATGTGCATTCCAATCCACTCTCCTTGGCTGCCAGGTTACATCGATGTCCCACAAACCATTCTCCTTATATTAACAATGGTTGGACTTTTTCCAGACAGACCTTATCATATATGGTCAATGTTGGCTCATATTTGAGTATACAAATATTGTTTTTTTCCTTAATAAAGTGTTGGATATAATTTAGGGAGAGAGCTAATTTTCTTGTAGATCACAGTGATTATCTTGAGGCTTGTTTTTAACCTTCATTAGGGAAAGCCAAGCTAGTCTTTACTCCAGCGCCAGATTAGCCCCGCTTTTAAAAAAAAATAAGATCTTTACTGAATACAATGTGTTTTCAACAAGGTCTCTTCACTTTGGCTATTCATAACTCAATTAATTCACAGTTGTCTGCAACATCTTACAGTGTTTGGCTCACAGCTCCTTGGTGTGGTCCTTTCCCTAATAGTGTTCTTTGGCTTTCTGGATCTTTACTCTGTGCACGTGTCAGTATTTGGCTACATGCTCATAGAGACTCTGATGCAGCTGTCTAGAGCTGCTTCTTTGAACAGTTTCCTTTCTTCTTAGTATCCAGTTCCTCAAATTAGAGCTCTGTCAATAGCTGTGAATGATGATCTATTTCTGTTTTGCTCCAATAGTCCATCTGTTCTTGAATGGGCTCCACCTCTTTGGTTTGCCATCTAGAAAGTGGTTCCTGCTAGATAGATGGGGGAAGGGCAGAGATCATTGTGTAGATGGGGGAAGGGCAGAGATCATTGTGTAGTTTCTCTTCTCTCAGAGGTCACAGTCTTACTGTGCCTCTTCTCCAACACTTACAAAACATTATTTGATGTATTTTGTTCATTTAGTGGATTGGTATAAAACATTTATCTCTTTCATAGCCAAACAAAATTCCTATTAAGTATATTTTTAATGGATTGTCTACCTTTCCTAGCAAGTCACTTCAGGGCCTGAACAGAAAAATATGTAGGTAAATTGGATGCACCAATGAAAGATGATGATTTGGAGTCTTTCTGAAAGTTTTAAAAAATTTTATTTTTTTAAGATTTTATGTATTTATTTTTAGAGAGGGAAGGGAGGGAGAAAGAGAGAGAGAAACATCAGTGTGTGGTTGCTGGGGGCCATGGCCTGCACCTAGGCATGTGCCCTGACTGGGAATCGAACCTGTGATACTTTGGTTCGCAGCCCACAATCCATTGAGCTATGCCAGCCAGGGCTAAAAAATTTTTTAAAGTAATTGATATAATTTGCTTTATGTCTAAGATTTATAGGAGTGAATTTACAAACTTGGAATACTTGTTAACAACTTAAGGAACGCTCACGAGTTTTCTCATGTTTCATGCGCCTCAATCCACAAGCAAAAATGAAGTATAAACAGTTTCTGCTATCAGAAGAGTCTCACAAACAATGGGAAGACAAAGAAACAATTCCCAAATGAAAGGAAAGGAGGAAGCCTCAGAAAGAATGCTAAATGAAATAGAGGCAACTCAACTATCAGATACTGAGTTCAAAGCAATGACTGTCAGGAAGCTCAATGAGCTCACAATGAGCCACCAGAAACTACAGGGAAGCTACAATGAGCTCACTGCAAACTAAATCAACATGAAAAAGGAAACAGAAACTATCAACGAAGGCCAAGAGGAAATGAAGAACAGTTTCTGCTATCGGTGGGTGGCGAGAGACTGGATAACGTATGACAATAATGAAGGCTCTCCGGAACCAGAGACAAATCTGTCCAGCCCTTCCCCTGGGGGTGCAAGGAGAGCACCTCGTAAAGATCCACCCAAAAGGTTGTCAGGTGATATGAAGCAGCATGAACCTATGTGTATTCCAGCGAGTGAAAAGAAAAAATTTCATACGAAAGCCTGCGGAGTTTGTGCCACCCATGGAAAAAGGAGGGAATCTAGATTCTTATGTAAATTTTCTTTGGTCCCTCTTCATAGAGGAAAATGTTTTACGCAGTACCATATGTTAAAAAAGTACTAGGAACTTTAATTGTTTAATTAGTTGTTTAATTGTTTTTATAAATAAAAATGTTATAATTATTGAAAAACAACACCTAAAGTGCATTATGATCTGTAGTTATGATGATTTAAATAATGTGCAGTTTGCCCAAAAACGTGCAGTCCCTGGTGTATGTCTTAGAGATTTCTATGCGGTACGCAATGTGTTAATAACTAAAGATACAATTACACATTGATTCTTTCTCTTTTTGGTCTTATTAGCATTTACTCTTCCTCCTGAGTTTAAATTGCAGTCCTCTACTATGAATACCTCCTACCTGACTTTATTCCTGCATTTTTTCTCCTGAGCACTTTTCACTGTATGCCTTCCTACCTAATTTATCTAGTCATCTGGTTAATTTTTCATGTCCCCACTTGTATGTAAGAACTGAGAGGATAGATATGTATCTGTTTTGTTCCTGGTAAATGACCTCTGCTTGGAACAGAACCTGGCAAATAATAGATTTAGATAAGTGAGTGAATCAATGGATATATGAAGCTATGCCACTTGCTGCTCCACAGATTACCATGTGATTTTTTTCACATTTATCAACACAAATAATAAATTATTTTAAAATCAGCCTTCAATAGCACGTGAAGACAGAAAACTTCCTGTGGATTCCAGTCAGGATTGAAGCCCAGCATCTCCTATTTGACTCAGATGACAAAATCCATTAGAAATTAAGACAACGGTCTAGCTCTCCAAGGGCTATGAAGAATACAGAACAGATTCAATTATATTGATTTGTGGATCTGGTGATAAAAACAAATCTTCATCATAGCACACATGCTGTCATCCAAAGAGAATGCTCTTAGAATGAATTCTCTAAAACTCAATTTATCCTGCCTTAACTTTTCTCGAAACCAGCAGCCTAGAGGGGCCAAACACTGAGCCTGGGACAAAGCTTTACCTTCACTTTAACCTTGCACTCCTAATTGAATAGTTTAAAGAGAAAATTTATGTCTCAGTCCCGTAAAAAGTATTATCTATAGTCACACTAGCTGGTTAACTCTGCTGGTTTCCTTCAACAGGTTGGAGGAAACATGGTGATAGCTCTTACGCACTCTCCACAAAAGCATTTCACAAACTAGATGTTATATATTAGAATGAGTTTATAAACATGTTTTAATAACACATTTTGTATTGTTATCTAACATTTTTTGATATTGTTATCTGACACTAAGTGAATTGTGGGATTTCTCTTTGGAGCCATTTTTGTCCATCTTCCTAATATGCCAATTAGAATGACTTCACAATGATAGAGGAAAATGCCCTCCAAAAAATATCTGTTATCCTCTGGTGCTATCCTTTAAAGTTTATGATCCTCTACTAACATAACGAAATAATAATATAGTCTGTGATTCTCGATTTGTGGCTTGAATGAGCACTGAATTGTTTACTCATTTTAGTGTTTGCATATACTCAGTAGATTCAATAGGTGAAGAAGCCACATATAAATAACAGTACCACCATCAGAGTAGTGCAGCCTTCAAAGAGAAGGGAAATGCCCACAATTCAAGCCACTTGAGGTTAAATTTTTAAGTCTGGTAATTCTCATTTACCAATTTATGAATGAATTTAATATCCTGCTGAGACTCTTTGAAATGTAAAATAATCATAGAATTTTTTGAGGGGGTACAGAAATTAGAGACACTATCAAAATGCAAAAGAAATTATAGAGCTAAATACCCTCATGAAATCATGAGTCAGAATTTTCATCATAAATATTGCTCTCACCCAGTAGACTTTCTTTTCTGCAATATTTAAGGAATTAGAGTTGAGAAGGTAAGAGACTCCTCCCTTGCATATTTATTAGCACTACTTTTTATTTAAATATAGAACAGAAATTAATTCTAATGAAGTCATGGAGCCAAAAAAGGAGGAAATTGTGAGGTAGCCAAAAAATCAGATGTTAATCAGCAAAAAAATGAATTTTTCTTACTTTCTTCCCTTTTAATTATATAAACTGTCTCTTCTCACTATTAAAAATAGCCATGTGAAATTTAAACTCAAATTAAGTAATTGTATATACAAAAATTAATAAGAGAAATTATGTGGAAATCCTACCACTGCTTTAAAGGAGTACAGATCACTGATGATAAAATATTAATGAATATACAATATTATAATTCTTTGAGAATATGCTAAATTTCTATACAGCAAGGAAAATTATACTAATCATACATATTTGCACCAAATAATTACTAACAGAACACATCAGAGCAGGCTTCTTGTCATCATTTTTTACAAATTATATATGCTTGATTTAACAGATAATTTGCAGTTTATGATAATCTAGATTTAAACTACAAATCACAAGGTAAAGTTATTCTTCTGATTGGTCAACTCTCATTATCACCCCCACAAATATTTTCCACCATATGCTTGTCACATGGATATCCTAAATATATAAAAATGAACTCATTATTTTTCTCCAACTTGTGTCTCTCCTCCCATATTTTAAAAATATTGATCCATGCCTTCACCATATGTCTAGTGGAACTGAGACATAAAGCAGTATCACAGAGAAAGCAGTTGAAGGCTAATATCAGTAGGTCAGTGAATTAAGTCTGATAGGTAATTAAAATGTGATGTTCAATATGGCTATGGAAAGTTGGGGATAAGACTATTAGGGATCAGAAAGGTAGGAATAAAACTGAGCAATTAATCAGAGAAGCAAGGGAGGAAGATAGTATGCATGGATATTAGGGGCCAGCTGTGCCCAAGGTACACTTTTACAGATTTAAATGTGGTATAGTTTTTAAAAGGGTATGCTTCTGGGAAAAATGACAACACCCCCTCATTTATATAGTTTCTGATTCTTATTAATTCTGTCTTTATGAAGTCTCTTTAATTCATTCCCTTTTCTGCATTCCTATTACCAAAGTCTTATATCTCATCTCTTCCATAGTTGATACAATAGTCTCTTGCCAGTGTTCTCTTATTTTAATCATTCTTCATTCTAGTGTATCCCACATACTGCCGAGAAATGTATATTCTACAGGTAATCCTCTTTCCACAAGCTTACATTAACTTCCACCAAACTACAGAATAAAGGCTATGTTCCTTAGCTTGAAAGTGTATGTTCTCTTTCATTTGAGGCCAAACTTCCTTTTCTTTGTCCTCAACACTCCAGCCAACCAGACTACTCATTGTTCCACATATGTGCCCACCAGAGTGATACTACTGTCCCTTCCCTTAGCCTACTGTTATTGAACCTTACAAGGATCGCTCCTCAACACTTGTGAACAAGAACTGAATCCTAGTTAACTTTATATTCCAAACATAGCCTATGTAGTCTTGTTCAGCAAATGTATTGAAATAGAGTGTCCATTCTCAGTTCTTTAGAAAAACACATTTTTTATGATGTGTGACAGCTCTGAGCAAGGTGTTGTCTCAGGATAATGAGCCCCTGTTGACTAAGTTAAGTTCTAGTTTTTAGCCGCATCCAACTCTAGGCCAAGTACAAAACTGTGTGCAACATAATAATGAATTAGAAAAAAGATTTGACAGAGAGATGGAAAAGCAAGGACTACTATCACACTAAATTACAATGAAAAAAATGAAAACAGGTATCAGTGGGCTAATCAAAATCGCCTTAGAAAAATATAAAAATCCAGAAAATTATTTGACCTGCTGCTGAGAGGTTAAATTATTAGAGGTCTAATATTACCTGTGACTCTTTCTATACACATGAACTTAATATATAGATTATGTTCTACATATTTTTCATATGAACTTCCTTAATAATCACAATTATATATTAGTTATAAAACATTCTGTGTTTGGTGATCAACAATAAAACTATAAACAGAGGTGATTAAAAGTTTAATTACTTTAAAATAAGTAAAAAACCAGATAGATAATCCTTCTGTTTCCCAGGGCAATATTATACAGACTTCTGCCAGAAGCATGGGTAAATCTATAAATCTACAAGTTTACAAGAAAGGTAGCAAAATTGTCATTATATTCTCTTAGTCCTAATTCTGAATGTCAACCTATTTCTAATATGTGTCTGTGAAGAAGCCAGGATCTCTGTAAAGAACAAAACAAAACTCAAAATGTTGAAGGGTATAAGTATGGTGGTCTCTGAGGATCCTTGAGAATTAAGTGGAAAACATCATATGAGCACAGGAAGCCTGGAAACCCAAAGAATGGGCATGGGGTACAGATGGAGTTAGTAAGGGGATGATGCAAATAGCTGTCAGACACAAGAGGAAAGTTTTTTGTAGAAACTCAGCCTCAGGCAGTGCACAGTACATGTTCAATCATCTTAATACAAACAATGTATCTTCATAAAAATCAAGGAAAAGAATTCTTAGGAAAATAATAAACTCTCAGAGCATGGAAATATGTATAAAAGGCGAAGATGAGACAGCACACACAGACAAGTAAAAGCTGCAACATATTTTTAAAATACATTTAACTTTAATCTAAAACCAGGGATTTAGGGAACAAATGCTTGACCAGAAAAACATGAAAATGCATTGTATGTTTATAATACGTGTGCATGAAAGGCTCACAGGTTTTGTGTAAATAAGAAATCAATAAGACACAGTCACCTTCTGTGATCGATGTGTTGGTCCCCAAATAGAGATTCTGTTGTTTGGGCATAATTCCAGGTTTCAGATTTGAAGTTCCAATGGTCTTTGAAAATATGTTTACACAGCCTAAGCAAGCAAGGAAAGTTCACACAAAGTAGGAACACACAACAATACTAGCCCTTCTTCAGAGCGTGCAGCCTTTAAAAATGTGGGTTAGGTTACTGAGGCAGGTTACCATTCCCGGTTAAAGCATCATCAGCCTTTCTTCCTAAAATTCTACTATCTGAAACCCTACTAGGTTTCACAGAGGAGAAAATATTACAATTAGTGTAAAACCCTGAGGAGAGGCCTTTCTGTTCTCTTCAAGATGCCGTGGATGACGCAGTGATGACAAGGCCTAGAGAATTCTGAGTGCTAATATCCTGTCTGAGCCTAATATTCAGCCACCCATGCCTAATGACATTTTCTGGGAAGAGTCATGATTTTTTTTTTAATTTCTTAGTTCCAGTAGCTTCTCTTGGCAGGCCCTTTCAGAGAAGGTATCCACTTCTCTTAAAAATGACTCCTATAATCCTACATCCTTATCTGTTTCCTACTCACAGAATTTTCCCCACAGCGATACCTACAGCCTCCCGTGTGAGCCTGCAGTGTTCCTTGCCTCCTCAAATCGTTCCTGGAATTCTTCCTGGTGGATAACTCAGTATTCATTTCTTCCAGCATAACCTCTAAAAGAAAACTCATAGCACCTCTCCTAGTATCTTTCTAGTGACCAGGTACGACTCTCAATGAATCACACTCTTAAGAAACATATTTCAAATCCTCAAAAACTACATTAAGGAAGAGAATACTAGCAACTACCCACTGGTGTTATATTGCCCCCAAATACTTGGGATACCCTGTCTTGCATAATGCCTTAATTTGGTAGTTGTTTCTCTTTCTACAATGAATTCATGTTTATTATAGGCAACGTGGAAAAATGTAAAATGGTTCAAGAAGAGGTTCCAAAGAAGAAAATAAAAGCTAACAATGATAGCATCCATTCATGCCCATCGATACATTTTAGTGCATTCCTTGTGTAGGCAAATGCATGCTCACTTAACTGAGATCCTATATTATTTATAGTTTTTATCCTGATTTGCTTACTGAATGTTTTGTCATGGGTATCTTTGTGTCATGTAAATTAAAAGAATCAGGTCATTGTTTCAAAGTATTATTCTTAATGATTAATCACTATAGCTTTTCAATAATATATTGTGTGGAAGCTTCAGCTTTTACCATTTAAATGCTATTCGTCCATTTCTTCAAATTTATCTTTGTATTCATCTTTTATTATATCCTTAGGAAACTTATCTTTCTAATCATTTATATATGTATATGTATTATATGTGTGCATATGTAATATATATGTATTGAGAATCTGCTCTCTATCAGACATCATGATGTAAGCACTGGCAATGCAATAGTAAATAAAAATGAGCCATAGTCTTCATACTCAGTGGAGGAGAAAGAAGCGTAGACACTAAACTGGCATTAAATTAATAAAAATAGGACTTCATATTGAGAAAAACTGTATGAAGAAATCAACAGAATTCTGTGCTAGAAACCCATGGAGATGGGGTTTGAGGAAGCCAGTTTCGAAAGGAAATTCTTCTTGTTTTAGGTTACAGCCATCATGCTGAGATGCAAAGCACAGGAAAGAGCCAGCCAAGTGTGATCCTGGGGCAGGACATTATAACTGGGAAAGCTCATGTAACAGAGGCTCCACCTTAGGTCAGATTTCCAAGAAGCAGAGCCTGAGACAGGTGTTTTGAGGCACATAATTTACTGAGGGATTACTCTTTAGGGAAAACCCCTAAGACAGCAAGGGAAGCAGAATAGGGAAGGGGCAGAAGCTGAGTGAAGATGTGTTCTCAGGTGAAATCTGGCTTTGGCCTCATCCGTAGCAGAAGGGCTCTGGAGCATAAGCCACACCACAGAGCTCCCCGCTCCATGAAGGGGCTGACCATTTTTACCTATACGACAATGTGTTGCTCATTCATTGGCTGAGAGCAGCAGAGATATAATTTCCCAGGCAAGACAGCTCCTGTCAGCCAAGGTTGATTTTCCAAAGAAAGGAGGCATCGTGAGCCGACAATCACAGCAGCCAAGGAAGGGATGCCCAGGAAATTACATGCACTATGGGCTCTAAGGTAAGAGAGAACTCAGAGCCCTCTAGCAACTAAAATAATGCTAGTTAAGTTTTGTAGTTCCTATCATTACTTAACAAACCAGGCTGAATTTAGTGGCATAAAAAAAAAAACCCTCCACCATTTTATTATTCCCATGGATTCTGTGGGTAAGGGATTCAGACTGGGCAGAGCAGAGATGATTTATCTGAGGCCTTAGCTGGAAAGAAACAAATGAGTTGAGAGCAGTTCATCTGATTGGGAGCTGAAATTATCTGGAGCCTTTTTTTTACTCATATATCTGATGACTGGACTGAATTAATTTGAAGGCTGTGCTCAGCTGGAACTGTCTACCCAAGCACTGACAGGTTGTCTCTCCATGTGGCCTGAGATTTCCAAAGAGCATGCAAATGACTTCTGAGAGGGGAAAATCCTGAGAACACCTTCAGAGAGCAAACAGTCCAAGCTCCATAGCCTTTTCTATTACAGCCTCGAAGGTCACACAGCATTACTGCTGCTATACCTTATCGATCAAAGAAATCACAAGCACACTCAAAGTCAAGGGACACACATCCCTTCTTCAGCAAGAAGTGTCAAAAATTGTTGGCCTTTGTTGGCAACCTCCACGATGAGCAAGCGGGGAGTTGTGCAAGATAAACTCAGAGAGGCAGGTGGAAAGGCAGCTGGTGGGCGAGTCCTGCAAATTTACAATTCCATTTTGCAACTGCTAAGTTCGGGTATACTGAAATACTGAACTGGAGGTATGGAGGACGCAGCTGGATGTGTGTGGCTAGAGCTCAAAAGAAAGGTCTACTCTAGATGGATGAGTAACTGGTTATGCACAAATGATTAAATATATAATTGCTTATTTAGAACATATTAATATTCTTACAGTCACTCAGTGTATATTGATTTAGTTTTTCTTCCAGAAATGTGATGTCATTTTCTACCCTCGCCAGAATAATGGCAGAGTGACACATGCAGATATCTTGATCTTACTTTGGTTCAGTGTAAACATTCACAGTCCTTAAGGTCAGTCATCCTGGGATTGTCATTAAACAGTCAGTCCCTTTTGTCAACGTTCCAACTTGGCTTTCTAGGTCACTATACAAATTCCCAAATACCTCTCCTGATATCATTCCCATAATATAACAGCATACATAACCAAATCGAGTTTCAGGAGTCTGATATCCTATAATTTCCTAAATTTCATCTATAAACTAAATCTTGTTTTGCAGTGAATCTTAGCATAAAGGCTTGAATAAAACAACAGTTACTTAAGGAACTAGAGATGAAAGGGTATTAAAAAGGCATCATGAACTACATCCAGTAGAAGGATAATGTGCCAATAGCAACACTAATTATTTAAGGACTTAAAAATATAGTTGTGAGCTCAAAACATGTTCTAGATTCAAAGCAAATGGACCTCACAAGGGACCCTATAGATCCACATTTCCCAACTCTGAGCGATTTTGGCCCCCAGGGTACATTGGCATTGTCTGGACATATTTTGGTTACTTGGGCTTTGGGGGAGTAGCTGCTATTGGCATTTACCAGATAAAGGCCAGGAATGATGCTGAACATTCTCCGTTGCATAGGAGAACCGCCCCCACACCGAATGAAAAATTAGCCAGTCCAAAGTATCAATAGTTTTGAGGTTAAAAAACAAAACAACCCTGTTATGTATTAACTGCGGAGTCTAAACCATTCTTTGCGTGGATTGCCCTGAGTTGTCCAGTGGATCCTCCCTATCAATTGTTTGCAATTGCTGATCCATGATGAGAGGGCAAATATAAAGGGGAACATTCAGAATCATCCACTTCAAATTAGCAGTGAAAGGTAGCCAGAAACTCATAGAATTGATGAGGAAAGGCAGATTTCGAAATGCAAAATTGAGACAGAGTCATTAATGGCCAGGAATTGGAAGTGGTGCTTGAAGAAAACTATTATAGGAATAGGCAATAAAGCATCAGATCAGAAAAGACAAGAGGACAAGGATAATGAATCACTGTAATGGTGAATAAAATTAAAAGAGGCTTCTGAGAGTGGAAAGGCAGCACTGATGCATTAAGTATTACATATAAATTACAACAAATAAAAGAGAAGAGTCTAGTTGGCTACTGTAGCATGCCTTTGTATAAAACTGCCATTTTGCTTTAGCATGTGAAAAAAAGATATTTGTTAGTCTTATTTTAGATGATATAAACAATTCTGTTCAAAATATTGACGTTGAGCAGCGTTTTGAAGACAGTCATAATTCCGAAGTTAAATGAAGGGACTCTTGGGCTTCACTGCAATTTTTCAGTTTCTGTCAATATATTTGTATTGATAAATACACACACACACATTCCATGAATCTGTACTAGCCAAGGCAAAAGGAATAATACAAATATCTTAACTATGAAAATACTTGGGAGATATGCACCACCATGACCAAAACACATCATGTATAATGGAAGTGCCAAAGAATCATTTGTAATTTAAACTAGACCTGATGCTAGAAAGAGATACAGCAAACTGGTGGATTCCCATAAAAGCAATATTTTGACTAACAACCCTGAGGAATTGTTAATAGGCAGGCATGAGATAACCAACATACTAACACAAAAGAACAAGAAAGCTTACTGGATGATTAGTTAAGCTTACCACCATATTCTGAAAAAAAAAAAAATCCAAAGGTAGCTCAGGTGATAGTAAACCATTCAATGTTGTGAACTCTTCTTTATATAATTGTGGTTTCATTTTAATTTTAAGACTTGGGAAGGAGTAGTAATTATCTTGTGAGCTTATACATTGGTGCTTTGTGGTTAACTACATATGTAGTCTCAGGAGGAAGAACTAATTTTTCTATCATCAAAATTCCCTTAAATGAAAATAATCAAATGAGCTGTAGTATAGAGACAGTTATAAAATGGTAGAAATAATGGAATCTAAGGCTCTACCAAAACTATTTGTACTCTGCCTTGTTAAGGCAGAGATGATTATAATCAACTCCAACTTCATTGATGTTATTTTAAAGAGTTATAATTCCAAATCTGACTACCCTTTCCTGCAGTCCCAATGTCTCTAATAGAGGCTAAATTGCTCAATTTGAGTGTCTTACTATCCCTCAAAATCAAATTATCTAAAATCTAGCCCTTAACAGAAACAAACAAGATTGAAACTCAAAATCCTTCTTTGATTTCTGTTATATGTAAAAATGCTTTGTAAATTTGAAACCCTATACATATAATATGTTTTACACAGATATAGTACAAACTGGCATGAGTCTTGTTAGTTTTGCCTTTAAATATCTCTTGAATTTATTGTTTTTGCTCCATTTGCTCTGCCTCTACCCAAGTATGAATACATAACCTTTTACCCTAAGTTAATACAAGCTCCCAATTGCTTTTCCTTCTCCCAGCCATTTTATCTTGTGTATTGATTAAAAAATAATACTCCTGATGGGAATTCAGACTGGTGCAGCCACCATGGGAAATGGTATGGAGGGTCCTCAAAAAATTAAAAACAGAGCTGCCTTATGACTTAGTGATCCAACTCCTGCATATATATCCGAAGACACCCAAAACACTAATTCAAAAGAATGTATGCACCCCTATATTCATTGTAGCATTATTTATAATAGCCAAGATATGGAAGCAACCCAACTGCCCACCAATAGACAAGTGGATAAAAAACTGTGGTATGTATATAAAATGGAATATTATTAGGTCATAAAAATAATGAAATCTTACCAGTTGAGACAGCATGGATGAATCTAGATGGTATCATACTCAGTAAAATAAGCCAGAGAAAGTTAAATACCACACGATATCTTTTATATGTGGATTCTAAAGAACAAAATAAATGAACAAACAAAATTGAAACAGACTCATAGATACAGAAACAGACTGGAATGCTAGATGGGAGAGGGGTTGGGGGACTAGGTGAAAAAGGTGAAGAGACAAAGAAGCACAGAGTGGTAGTTACAAAATAGTCATGGGGTAAAGTACAGTATAGGGAGTAGAGTCAACAATATTGTAGTAACCATGTATGGAGTCAGGTGGGTACTGGAAATATCAGGTGGACAGAGTGGGAGTTACAAAATAGTCACAGGGTTGTAAATTAGAGCATAGGGAATATAGTCAATACTATTGTAAGAACTATGTATGAGGCCAGGTAGATGCTGGGAATATTGGGGGGACCACTTTGTAAAGTATTTGACTGTCTAACCATCATGCTGTGTGCCTAAAACTAATACACAATAATATTAAATGTCAACTGTGACTTAAAAATAAAAACTTTTAAAAATCTCCTGAAACACCTCCAACATAGCTGAAAATCATGAACTTGATGTTCAAAAACTTTCCTTAGGGAAGGTGGGAAGGGATAATGGGGGAGAAAAGGAAGAAGGGTTTTCGGGAAGATGTATAAAGGACACATGGACAAAACCAAAGGGGGGTAGGATCAAGAGGGGGAAGTGGGGATGGCTGAGGTGGAGGGAAAATGGAGACAACTATACTTGAATAATTTTAAAAATGTGGAAAAAAAAAAACTTCCCTTAGTCTGGCCTTTATCTTTCCAGCCTCATCTCCCACTATAATCTTCCAAGAAATGTGATGCCTATTAGCTTGTCTCCTAAAGTATCCCCTAAAGACATCATTGTTCCTCCTGAAATGACCCTTTTCCTCTCTGAATAAACAAACACTACCCAGCCTTCAAAGCCTTTCCAATGTCCACTTACTCTTTATGCCAACTCAAATAATGACACATTACCAGTTAGTAGGTAGTTACTATTCATGTATTGAATTAATGCAGGTGCCATCAAAATTGATAAGAAATATGTAACTCAACAGTTGGTGCTAGAATTCATATTTTGAATGAATATGGTTAACCAATAAGTAGTCTAGAAAATCATAATATGTACCACACATTCATATTTAATAAAAAGAGACCCAAAAATCAGACACTATAGTTCAACACAGGTTACAAGCAGAATGCCATACTGACTAGAGCAAATTCTTAACATGGCATCAGAGACATTGAAAACTGCCAAGTGCAGCCAAAGGAAAATGGTAAGTTATCCAATGAGGCAGAAGAAGACTTACATGTAAGTGGTTTGTAAAGAAAATATTATGTTCATTTAATCATTACATTCAGAGTTTCATTTTTGCCCATAACTTCAGTTGTGAAACAATACTACTTTACCAGTTCATCCTTCTCATAGTCCTCAAATATTTCCCGTAGGCCACTGCTAGCATTAATGGCTAGACAAATAACAAGAAATGAGGGATTTTTAGTTTGTATGGAGTCAATATTTAGTTTGATTGAAAGAAAGGGGAACAAATTAGATTTAATATTCCCCAAAACTCTCCACTAATTAATGAAAGGATCTTTGTATATGGTCCCACATAAACCCCAGTCCAAATTTCTTCTATTAGGTAGACATAAAATATCCTGGATGTTAATTACTATGGATAAAAGGGGTAGAATATAATAATATTACTGTGTAATAATTCTTTTTCTCAATAATATCCCTGGGTCACTATTTGGGGGATCATTACCCTGTCTGCATCCAACATTCCCAATAAAAAATAAACTTTTATTGTGTTGAGCCACCTAACATTGTGTTTCTTTTTACTGCCACCTGACTTAATACACCAGGGATATATAGTACAGAGTGCCAGGCAATCAGGCCTCTATTTCATGTTTCCAGAAACTCCTGACCACCACCAGAACATCATGCATAAAGCTATCAACTACTCATTCCCTGGACCTGAGTAATTCTAGGGGAAAAGTGTGTGGCATCATGGGTAGCAGTGAAGAATTCATACCTGAATAAGAAGTTTAGGGAGATATGGGCTATCTGAATGAACAGGCTTTCACTCGGAGAAGCAGAATCATGGACAGACTTTCCTCAAAAGTACAACAATGTCACTTCACATTGCACATAGTGCACTGCTGATGCTCCCTGGATACCTTGGTTGTACAAAAATAATAGCTCACAGTTATTGAGCTATGCAGGGTTCCAAGCAATCTTAAATTATCTCATGCAATCTTCACAAATACATTTATGATATATGTAAGTTGTTTTTGTTTCTTCCCCCCCCAAAAAAAAATATAACCCAAAGTCATGAAACTGTGAAACCACAATGTTGGAATTTGAATCCATGTGTCTGGACACTAAAAGCTATACCCTTAACTACTTTGCAATAATGCCTCCTGCATAAAACATGCATGCGGGTACAAATATCTGATGGCAACAGCCTACTGATTGATGGGAACTTTCGATCAAAGGGCATATGAGGAGATGATATAACGTTGTCTTCAATCACCCAATCAGAGAACTCAGAACATAACATCTGCATAAGAAACTTAGAATTCTAACACCAGCTTTGCCCATAGATTCCCCATTTATCTGTTTCAGCTATTTATCCCGTGAATTCCAAGACAAGAATATTTACAACTTGGTTGTGATATCATGTTAGGAGGTACGATAAATGTCTGCCTAGTGAATTTGACAATGTACAATAGGCCTGATTTCTCACCTGCAAAATCCCCCATTGAAATGAGTGTATCAATCAGATTTTGTAGAGCAGTGCTCCCAGATTTCATTAAAAAATACATCCACAGAGATACTCCTTCTAAGAGTTCTTTGACTTGAATTTCCAGCCATATGATTACTGTTGAAACTTTCTCAAATTCTCAGCATCCTATACCAATTCTAGGAAGCCCAAGTGATCTCATGAATGGATGTCTTGAGATTGAAAACATCATTCACTACCAGGAGGATAAAAAATTGTGAGTAACTTTTCAAATACATCCCTCAAACTACATAAGTACTTAGGAAAGCCTGCTAAACTTGCTAGAGTCTATTCTCCCCCTAAGGAAGACAGATGAAAATGTATATTATCTCCTGAAATGAGGTCTCATCATGTGCCTAGATCTGTGATGTTCAGGACCGTGGGAATGTTTCAGCTCCACCAGTTAATAACCAAGTTCACTCTTTTTTTTCTCAGTCTTCAGAATGAAGCCTCTGTTATCACATCAGTATATATATATATATGTATTTGGACTAACTACATATATGTCATTGAGCAGGATGATTACAATTTTGTATTGATGATTATTCTAAAAATCAGGCTTACTAGTATCTGCTTCCATAAAACTAGGAAAGATACTAAACTACTTCAGCACACACTCATAATGTTTAATTAAATGCAAAGCAATACTCAAGAAAATTTCAGTAGCTATTCTCATCAGGAAATAACATTCACAAGCATTTTGCACCAAGATACAAGAGTTGATAAAAGCACCTTCCAGCATGCTTACTGGAAATGTGGGGTGCATTTCAATTAAAATATACAAGGCCTGTCCAGAAAGTATCTAGCCATGGACTATGAAAAATAAAGACCTTTATTGAAAAACATACAAGATACAAGAAACACTGTACACTGGACAATGAAACCTCAGTCCCCTTCGAAGTAGACACTTTGGGGCCTCACAGTTCTCCCAACATCTCTTCCACTGTTCAAAACTCTCTGCAAAATCCTTTGTTGGAATTGCCATCAGATGCTCCATCATATTTCCTGAATCTTGTTGACAGTCTGAAAAATCTCTTCCCTTTCAAAGGTGACTTTAGTTCTGGGGAAAGCCAGAAGTCACAGAGCACCAAATTTGGTCTGCAGGAGGGCTTACTCACCTGGGTGATTTCATGTTTTGCCAAGAGACTCTGCATGAGATGTGATTCATTCATGGACATGTTGTTGTGATGAAGCACCAATCACCAGTCGTCCATAGCTGAGGCTGTTTTTGTCATATTACATCTCTCACCAATGAAGAAATTGAGGTAGTACTCCTTATTAATTGTTTGGCCTGGAGGGGCATACTGGTAATGGACAACATTCTCCCACTAAAAAAACACAGCTACCATGGTCTTTTAAAATAAAACTTTTTATTAATGTTTGAATATAGTTGTGACCATTTTCCTCCACCACTTTCCCCCACCCCACTGACCCTAACCTCCCACCTTCAATCCTACCCCTCTTTGGCTTTGTCCATGGGTCCTTTATGCATGTTCTTTGACGACCCTTTCCCTTCTTTTCCCCATTATTTCCCACCCCTTCCCCACTGGTTACTGCCAGTTTGTTCTTTATTTCAATGTTTGTGATTATATTTTGCTTGCTTGTTTTGTTGATGAGGTTCCACTTATAGGCGAAATCATATGGTATTTGTCTTTCACCACCTACCTTATTTCATTTAGCGTAATGCTCTCCAGTTCCATCCATGCTGTTGCAAAGAGTAAGAGGTCCTTCTTTTTTTCTGCTGTGTAGTATTCCATTGTGTAAATGTATCATAGTGTTTTTATCCATTCATTTAGTGATGGGCACCTAGGCTGCTTCTAGCACTTGGCTATTATAAATTGTGCTGCTATGAACATTGGGGTGTATATGTTCTTTTGGATTGGTGTTTCAGGATTCTTAGGATATAGTCCCAGCAGTGGAATTGCCAGTCAAAAGGCAGTTCCATTTTCAGTTTTCTGAGGACATTCCATACTGTTTTCCACAGTGGCTGTACCAGTATGCATTTCCACCAACAGTGCACTAGGGCTCCCTCTTCTCCTCAACCTCACAAGCACTTGTTGTTTAATTTGATTATGATGGCCATTCTGACCAGTATGAAGTGGTATCTCATTGTGGTTTTAATTTGCATCTCTCTGATGGCTAGTGATTCTGAGCTAACATAGTCTTGATCTTACTGTGACTTTGCTGTGCCTTCTTTGGGCATGGAGAACCAGGTGACTTCCACTGGGATGACTGAGTCACCATTTCTGGATCATAGTCATAGACTCACGATTCATCTCTGGTGATGACCTTCTGGAGGAAATCTGGTTCACTGGTAGCATTTTGATTCAATTCATTGCAGCTGCAGTATGATGTTCCTCCCACTCTGGCAGCAGAAGCCATGAAATGAATTTTTCCATGACACACTTCATGCCAAGATCCTACATCAAAATCTCTGACACAGTAATGTTTGGATTCCCCAGATCAGTTTCTAGTTCTATCACTGTCAGTTGCATATCTCTGTTGATTGCTGCCCGTACACATTCAATATTCTCAGGTGTTCTGCTTGTTGCAGGCCTTCTAGAATGTGGATCACTTTCAACAGCTTCTCAATCATCTTTAAAGCATTTGTGCCACACTTTTATTTGTGTTGCACTCATTGCATTGTCCCCAAAAGCCTTCTGAAACATCCTAATATTTTTTACAGAGGAATGTTTTTACAGAGGAATGCAAAATTTGATTCAGATTCATTGATCTACTTGTTCAATCATTTTGAATGTGACAGCCACACAGTACATATGCTCACTCAACAGTGTCTACCACCCCCACTGACTAGTACAGTGATCATCATTGTTCACACATGTGTATTCCAGTCCAGTCTCTTTGGCTGCCAGATTATGTTCATGTCATGCAAACTGTTCTCATTATATTAACAATGGCTGGACTTTGTCTGGGAAGATCTTGCATATATGGGAAAATATGATCTTTTAATCTGTAATGATTAAAATAAAAAAATTAATAAATTTTTCCTTCTTCTTCTTTAAAAATTTTTGACATGCAAAAGCCATACCTAATGTATACAACCTGATGAGTTTAGAGATTCCTCTTTCCCATTTTTAAAGCATCTGTATATGAGGTGAGCAAATGTAGATTTACAGTTGTTTGTATGGAAAACAATATAATAATTAAACTAACACAAGAATAAATACTGTTTTTTAAATAGCTTTTTAAAAAGATATTATTTATTTATTTTTAGAGAGAGAGGAAGGGAGGGAGAAAGAGAGGGAGAAAAATATCAATGTATGGTTGCCTCTCGCATGCCCCCTGGGATCTGGTCCACAACCCAGGCATGTGTCCTGACTGGGAATCAAACTGGAAACCCTTGGTTTTGCAGTCTGGCGCTCAATCCACTAGCTACACCACCCAGGGAAAATATTTATTTATTCTTAGAGAGTGGGGATGAAAGGGAGAAAGAGGGGGAGAGGAACATAAATAAGTGAGGGAAACATCAATTGGTTACCTCCTTCATGCACCCCAACTGGGGACTGGTCCACAGCCTAGGCATGTGCCGTGACCAGCAATCAAATTTGGGACCTTTTGCTTTCTGGGACAACACTCAACCAACTGAGCCACACTGATCAGTTCTAAACTCTGTTTTTCATACTCACAACTGTTAACCTACTTTTGCTCCACTCTGTATACTAAATCAAAGAACATAGTATAGCTATAAAGTCAGCCATTAAATATTTATTTATTCGAATTAAAATATATGTTGATACTAATAAAATTTTATATCAGCACTTTAACATATACATATATAATATAAAACATGTGTGTTACATATATAACACACATATATATGACATTATATATGTACATTTCATCCAACAGCAGTAGAATATCCACTCTTCCCTAGCATGCATGGAACATTGTCCACAATAAATCATAAGATGGTCCACAAAACCAGTTTTAAAATTTTTTAAAAGACTGAAATCATAACAAGTATCTTTTCTGACCACTATGGTATGAAACTAGAAATCAACAACAAGAAAAAAGCTGGAAAATTCATGAATATGTGTACATTCAACAGCGAACTCCAGAACAACCCATGGCCCAAGGAGAAGTCAAAAGGAAAATAAAAGAATATCTGAAAACCAAATAAACTGACAGACAAAATAGAAACACAGGCATGGACACATGGAACAGTCTGACAGCTGTCAGAGGAGATGGGGGACTGGATGAAAGAAGGTGAAGGGATTAGCCAAGGAACATATGTGCATAAACTGTAGACACAGACAACAGTGTGGTGATGGCCTGAGGGAAGGGGGGTGGAGTCTGGATGGGATGGGCAAAGGAGCAGGGGTGGGGACATCTGTAATAGTGTCAACAACAAGAAAATAAAGGTAAGAAAAGGATGGGGAAATTCTCTACATTGAGAATTCTCTACATTTCGTTCATTGAGAAATCTTCAGTATATATTTTCAAGTTAACAAAGAAAGGTATAGAGAGTACATACAGTATGCTATATTTATGTCAGGGTGAGTATAAGGATGCCTACACATCTGTGTGTATATTTGAGTATTTTGCATGCATTTACACACAAAAAAAAACTGGGAAGAATAAATAAGCTCATAGACCTAATAAACATAATCAGTTATGGTGTAGTAGAGGGGGTAAGGAATAGAGTGAGGGGACCAGTGATGAAAATAAGTCTTTATGACACTGAAATAGAGGACAGGCTGACAGTGACCAGAAGAGAGAGAAGAGGGAGTTTCAGGGGAAAAGGGGAAGGGTTTACAGGAACAAAGTTAAAGGACATATAGACAAAAAATAGGGGGAGGGTAGTAATGGGAGGGAAGTGGGGAGGGATGGGTGGGTGGGCTGGAATGGGAGTAAAAGAGAGAAAACTGTACTTCAACAATGATTAAAATAAAAAAAAGAAAAGAAGTCTTTATAATTTTTATGTATCATGTAAGATGCATTATATATTCAAAATATATTAACACATAAATTTAGACTGAAAATTACAAAGGGAAGGGAAACCTTGAGAACAACTATTGGATCAGATTCCATTTTGTCTGAACATCCTCATTACATATCCTAATGTTTCTGTCATTCTGTGTTCCAAACCCTTCTAGAAGCCCAAATTTCTTAATCTTTAATTTTTTCATCTCATTTCTCTCTAATAATAAATCACCTTAAGAATTGGAACTCTTCATTCATATGAATGCTAGAACTGCAACTGCATTTCAGGAACTAACCATGGGTTAGGTGTGTTCTAGACACATCTCCTTGATTTCAAATAGATGTCTCAACCAGTCTTGGGACCGTGCTACCTCAACAGATAAAGATTTCATGTAATTGATCTCCTTCTTGTGCTTCCTTTACAAGGAAGCTGATCCTAATTGAAATTTTGAATAAGGACTACTGGTAAACAAAGCTGACTTTGAGATGTGGAAACTCTAATTTTAACATGCTCAGGATATTGTAATAGTAAAGCTCAACTATTACAGATTGAACTTATGAAATCATTACAGATGATAGAGATGGTATTCTTGGAAATAATTTTCACATGCAGTGTGTTTCATGCAACTAAAGCTTCTGAGCACATGGCATATTATGTTTGTCAGAACACCAAGGGAAAGTAGGCACCCCATTATAGAATTCCTGCAGCCACAGAACTCCACAGCCATTAACCAGCAATTAGAACTCAACAAAATAATTAAGCAGCTACATCAAGCAGTTGTCTCTACATAACAGTGTCTAACTAGAAGAGTAGAGTCACCCTAAGGGTAATCTTTAAGATTAAGGGTCAAAAGAGCCAAATGTATATCACAGAGAGAGATGCCATCTCTCAAAAAACACCCCTTTCCATGCTGCAGCCCTCAGGAACTTTATAACCTGATTCTAGAAAACATGTTTGCAAATCCTGTGTTATCTGGACCCATCAGCCCACCTTCTTGCATTACATCTTATCAATGGCCAAACTACATAAAAGTCTCCTCTGAAGACATTATGATCCATCTGTATCATTATTCCCATGGAATTTGTGTATTAAAAAGGTTACTTGTCTCCACCCAAAATACACAAGTTCCTTATACTATGGCTTTCACTCTTGCAATCTGGTGCAACATCAGAACCTGTACAAGCTCTCTAAGCCTATCAGAAACTGGAATAACCTCCAGATATCTATTAATTTCTGTAACACATCTTCTAATATAAAAGAATCAACACAAGCCCTGTCCTAATACACCCCAGTCACAAAGAGAATTCTTGGATCATAAATTATTTACATCATCCAACCCTCCCAAACCCTGAGCAACAATTTTTTGATCATTCAAGTTTATAAAAGTAACTAGTTATATCACATGGTCTCTTTAATTTCTTCCAAATATTCCTCTCCATAGAGCCTTACATATACCCCATCTCATACCTCAGCATTCAGTACCAACAACTCAACATAATATGTGATGAAGGACAAGAAGCCACCATATATAACTGTGAAATGATATTTCATTGACTTCAAAGTCAGTTCTTCAACATATGGAACAATGGGAAGGTATATATGGACAGTCTGTCTGAGGATTTCAGCAGGTAGACTACCTGTTGCCACTATGATTAGACTGAAGAAGTTTGAGGAACTGGGTTTTTTTGGTTCTGTGCTGGCTTCTTTTAAGCCATAAAATCCCTTCCTTATCAAACTTCTGACAGGCGTGATTCCAACAGACTCTCTTCCTCTTGCATTTTATTGGTCAATATCTATCCAGATCTGAACTCCTACCCCCAGTGATCTTGATCTCTTAGAATTAATGTTCATGTTTGGCTCTTTGTTATTTCTGAAGTGTCAGAACACAACCTAGAGGAGAATGCATAGTGTAGAAATAACAGAAGCAGTCATTCAACTCCCCCCACCAGGAAAGATCTCTATGAGTATGCTATTGAGTGCAGAAAGAGATATGGAGCAAGGTGAATGTTTCCTGTTAATCTGGTATGTTTTATTTTTATGTGTCATATTCTAACTGATGAAAATAGAAATAAAAATATGCAATATACCACAGTTTTTTGACTCACTGATTTACTCATGGGCACTTAGACTGGAGAATATTATGTTAAGTGAAATAAGCCAGTTGGTGAAAGACAAATACCATATGATCTCACTTATAAGGGGGAACCTAATGGACAAAAATAAACTAACAAGCAAAACAGAACCAGAGTTATGAAAATACGGAGTAGACTGACAGTGACTAGAGGGGAGGGGGGAGGGGCATAATGGTGGAAAGAAAGGGAAAGGGCTAGACAAAGAACATGTATGAATGACCCATGGACATGGACAACAGCATGGGAATTGACTGTAGGAGTACAGGGTGAGCTGAGTGGAGGAGGGCAAAGGGAGAAAATGAGACAACTGTAGTGGAATAACAATAAAGAATTTAAAATATGCAATATAGATGTGGTTTGCTGGGCCAGATCTAAATATAAATCAAAATACAAGTTTGTATTCAATAATAAACATTTGTTTCATTAAAATCCTCGAATGCATAAACTTAAAGTTCAGCTTTACTTAGTTTACTAAATATTTTGTGAAACATTTAGACTGTAAATTTAAAATATTTTCAACATATATATACACACACATAAACACATACGTGCACACAAAATAAAAATTAAACATTTCTAATAATGATTGTATAAAATTGACACCAGTAATACACTGTGTGTTGAGTTACAATATCCAATGATGATATTAATATATAATCCTGAATGTCAAATTCCTTATTTAGAAGAAAAATGTGCACAAGTATATGCTAAGTTCTTTCATCATTTTATCTGTAATGAATATGTAAAAGAACCCTACAGAAATTCCAAAATTAGCAGGTATTGGGAACTTTTGCTCCTAATGGATTTCCTGAGTGTTTAAGAGGATTCTTAAAGTTGTTTTATTATGATATACTCATATTATAGGTAGTAAGTCTCCTCCACAATTTAACAGTAAAGCAAGCCAAATAGGAATAATATCAGTTACCCTGGCCAGGTGGCTAAGTTGGTTTGAAGCATCACCCCGCACATCAAAAGGCAAAATGTTGTGGGTTTGATCTTTGTTCAGGGAGCGCACGGGAGGCAACTGACTGATGTAGCTCTTTTACATTAATATTTCTCTCTGTCTCTCTCCATTCCCCTCTCTCTCTCTAAAATCAATAAACATATCCTCAGGAAAGAATTTTAAAAAAGAATATTAGGTAAGATGCTGTATTCTTGGTACTCCTGTTCCTCCATAATCAGAATTATGTTGGCCCACAAGTACTGAGATTCTAATAAGTGGAAAGCAGTTTAAGAAAAAAGTGTTTTCCCTTCCCAGGAACTTAGTGGGGCCCATAACTTCTAACCTCTACTTGAAATAATTTTCCTTTTTGGTTTTATTTCAGCATACATTATTTTAAAGTATAACAAATAGTTATTAAGTAAACACTCATGTAACCACTATTTAATTAAAAAACAATATGACCAACCATCCAGAAAGCCCCTTATCCTGATATTGTGGTAATAATTTCATTATTATCATTATCATTTCAGAACCAGTGATACATCATTACAGTGATACTATAGTAATAAAATATAATGTTTGTGTATTTTTCTGTCAATAATATACTAAAATTTATCCATTAATTTTCACTGATAAATATACTATATTTTCATTGTGTTTATCCAATTGTTTATCATCACACTGTCAAAAAGCGTTTGGGATGTTTCCAGTTTGGGGCTATAAAAGTCAGTATTATGAATATTCTGTGCATGTGCATCTAGCACATATATACACCTAGGTCTCTAGGGCAGCATGGTCTACTCTTTGCATTGATTGAAATGTTCTATCTGCATCATCCAAAAGAGTAGCCAGTAGACACTTGTGGTAATTGAGCATTTCAAATGTGGCTAGTGAAACTGGGGTACTGAATTTTTAAATTTCATTTCATTATAATTAAATCTACATTGAAATAGACACATGTGCGTAGTGATGACCATTGCACAGCACAGACTGACTTAAACATTGTATTAGTGTTAATGACCACAAGGATTGAGGGGTGGAATAACCACTTCTGATTGCAGTGGAGAGCTTGGAGAAAGAAAATTAAAATTCAGGGCTTTAAACACTTATTTCAAGTCGCAATCAGATGTACAGACAACCTCATAAACAATCTCATACCTCTTGTAACATCAAACATTTCTGAAAATAGGATCCAAAATTAACTGCATTATTTGTAGGATTAAAATGAAAGTTTACTTCACAGATTGTCAAGTTTCTAATGTGGAATTTAGAGCATCAATTGCAAAAGAGTGGGACTCTAAAAATTGGATAAAAGAAAAAAAGAAAGAATTCATGGATGTGGACAATGTGTGGTGATTGCTGAAAAGAGGGTATAGGAGAGACAAATGACGATGAGAAAAAATAAAATTAAAAAAAGAAAGAAAAGGATAGACAAATTTTCCAAGTCTCTCTGATGTTTCGTGCTATAGGAAGTAGACCCTCCTTCTGTGTCTGAACAGACTATGGTTCACTTACGTTAGGTAATATAGTACAATCGACTGAGGCAGCTGCCTTGCAAGCAATGCAATATGCTGCTCAAGCTCCATCACAACCAGCCCTTGTTATTTCTAGAACTATAAATAGGGTTACACTATGCTGAAGGACAAGTATTAAATAAGACTCAGGAAGAAATAATTGGTATTCTAAAAGTATTTCAGAAATGTGGGGAAAAACACATGCAAGAATAGATTCTAAGAAAATCTTTTGTCTAAGCTAAATAGGATATTATAAATTATTGGACCAGGCTGAATTTATTGATATGGATACCCCTACCGAAGTGCTTGGATTAAATAGGTTAAGTTGAATTAACAGTGGCTTTAAACATTTACTTGGTTGGTTAATGGAAAGTTGGTGGACTTGCAATGGCTGACATTCAATGAAGATGAGACACTAAAAATTTCATGGCATAGTGTAGAGGAAGAAATTAAAGAGTTTAAGGAGATAGGGATAGTACACTGGATTTACCATGTGCATCCTACATATTCACTGCAAACACTATAACCTTTGAGAGGGCCCAGAAGACATGACCTTTGCTAAGGCATTGTGAAATGCATTCAAATAGCTTCTGGTAAATGTTCTGTGGTAGCTTTCTTCTGTATTAGCAGTGCAGAGAGTAGAAGATACCACCACTGAATGATTCTCCCTATTTCAGAGGAGATGGTGAGATTCCAGAGTGATAAAGGCCCAGCGTTGTTGGCGTTGGTGGTATAGTGGTGAGCATAGCTGCCTTCCAAAGGCCCAGTGTTTAACTATCAGAGACAATGTGGGTGCATTTAACACAACAGGCAGCAGCCACAAAATCATAACAATATTTTGAACTATGGGATTTTGGGCAGTAGCTTATTAATCAAAGAGATTTTATAGATGAATAGTCTATGAAAATTAGTCTATGAAAATATTACTTCTTTTCTATAACAGGAAAATATCTAGGACTTTTATCCCCAAATCTGGCTCTAGTTGACAAAATGAAAAGTCACTCAGTTTCTAGACTTAAGCCAGTTCACAAACCTAAAGTTCTTTGACTGATGAAGAGGCCAGGTGGCCTTTAGGAAGAGCCCTGAAAGACTGTGAATCTTTCTTCAAGCCTTCCCCAAAGTGATGGATAGCCATTCACAAAGACTGTTTTATACTGGAAAAGGGGAAAATATCCATGTTTCATGGATTACTACCTATTGATTTGCATTAATAATTTCTGGAGAAAAAAAATGTCACTCTGGTCTATCAGCCAAAGTACAAATATCACAGTCAAGTGGTAAAAGTAGAAATAGGCCAAGTCAGTCTCCCACAGGCCAGTGGAGCCAAAACACAGTGTGGTAATTTTTTCCAGTTTTTGAATATGTAATTGTCTATTTGACCCATGGGTGACAGACTAGAAAGGGCTAAAGGGAGGCCTCCTGACTTTCTTTTCCTACCAGAAATATAAACCAAAAACATTCTGATTCCCAGAGGAAACTATGAGATGGGTCTTACCATCAAAGACTTAAAAACTGCACATTGAACTTAACTCACTTGTCTGACCCATGCATATCTTGGAGATTGACTGTGAACTACTGTACACTCAATCAGATGGTTATTGAATTACAGCTGCTGCTACAGCTGTGATATTTTTACTGGAACAAATCAACACAGTCTTGACAAGGGTATATAACTTCTGATCTGCCAAATGCTTTTATCTCTAAACCAATTTGCAAGGAGCAGCAGCAGGAGTTCACTTCCACTTCATTGGTTCAAAGCTTCTTTCTGCCATGGGGAGGTTGGAAGAGATGTTCATAATGATAGGCTTCAGAAAATGAAAACAGTCTTCTGCATTGATGACATCAGGCTGATTGGACCCAATGAACAGGAATTAGCAAGTAACTTTATGGTAAAGTACCTGGACATTTGGGACATGCCTCTGAGCCAATGAACAAATAAGAGAGTTAGTCCCCTGGCTGTGGTGCTTGTTGCAGATTACCAAGGAAGAATGGGGTTGCCGCTACAGGATGGAAAATGATAGGCTGTGTCTGCAACCGAACGGATTCTTTAGGGTTCCCTATTACTTTCTTGTACAATAATGATGTTAACAAAAAGCTTAGCAACAACAACAGCAATAAAATCCGCAGGACAATGGAGGATTCAGATTATTTAGCTTTGAAATTTTGGGTCATCCTGCCAGTTAAAGAACAGAGATTAATTAAAATATTGGTTGAGGAAAAAGATAATACAGAATGGTATGAAAGAAGGGAATTATAACTATCAACTTCTGTCGTAGATTCACTAACAAATATGACAAACACAACAGATATACATGTTTCCTAGGTTGATTGTTAGGGGTATGTATATATGGAAATATTATTTCATTTATTATTTCATTTATTGTCCCTTAGAATTACTATTTTATATGAGGATTTGGTGGTAGTTACCTTTGACATTTAATCTTTAGGTTACAGAGCATTCAGATGAGATTGTGACTGAACTGGCAAAGGTTAACATTGTCCAGGGATAGAAATGTTCTCTGTTGGGACTTAATTTCTCATCTTTTAGGAAAGAGGATGTGAGTGTCCTTGTACAAAGATTGCCATCCTGTTAGCAGAAGGATCAAGAAGTTAATATTGCTGTTGTGAGGAAGTTCAAATATGTGCTTTGTCTTGCAATTTTATGCTGCATAATCAAAAGGGAGAACTGTGCCAAGTCATTTATACAGCATGTCCCAATCCAAATCAAGCTACTTTAATAATGTTCTACATGATGCTGGAGATAGGACTGTACAAAAAGCACTCACCTTTTGCCAGCAAGGACACTGGAGAAGGTTGGAAGATGGGAGAAGGGATGTTCTTATTGTCTGCTTGTTATTCCTGTCAATGTCATCCAGTGTAACTGACCATTTTGCCTGGAAGCTGCAGTTGCTCCCAGGCTGTATACACATTGTGTGTTCCCAGAACCAACAGCATTGTATGCTACCAGTGGTGTTGAAGAGATGTTATTGAAAAAAAGGAGTGAATAGATAAACGGATATCAGGGTTAAAACTCAATAGATTAAGTTCAATCCCTTTATTACACAGAAGTGCTCAAGAAATCTATTTGGTTATATCAAATAATATGAGAGAAACAAATACATAAATTGATAACACAATTTAACCAAATAAAAATTAAGTTCTAGAAATTTCCCATTTTTTAAATTAAAATCCACATTAAATTATATATGTGAAATATACATGTGGTAGCTAGGAAAGTTAAACAGCAAATTTGTAAATGTAGCAAGCAGATAGGGAAATATATAACTATTTTTTCAAAATGAAAAATCATGAAAATGTCTTGATTGTGACAAAGATAGGTGAAATTGTGAGGAAAAATTTCTAGGAGACTTTTAGCTGGAAATATATTTTCCTTCCACCTAAAAACACAGTGTTCTTATAGTACTTCTTATGGAACAGTGCTACTTAAAGGGCTTACACAGGTGAGCCAGATATCTGTACATTATTGGACCACATAAACTTTCACCAGAGAAATAAATAACAATAAATTTCCATAGAAGGACTTATGTGAAATACAATTGATGAATTTTATGCAACCAAGACAGAAGCCTATACTTCAAATACTGAGCAGTTAGAGAGGAGAAATTGTTCCATGGTCTAGCAACACTTAGAATGACCACTTTGGTATCGATTAGAAATAGACAGAACTAAATGAATTGGGTTAGTGTCAGAGCCAGGAATTAAATACCCCGTATGTCCTGACTTTTACTGCAATGAAGCACAGTGGAGGTATAGTACTTACAGTACTTACTGGGGAACCTGAAAAAAATGCACACTCTTGTTCAATAGATTCTGCATTTCTAATGAGTTCTCAAGTTAAATGGATGAAGATGTAAGGTACTGGGTCTTACCATTCTTTGTCTTCACAATACATGGGAGGGCAGAAGTAGGTTAAATTACCACCCATCATCATTACCTAAAAGATATAGCACAAGGATACAACATAATAATAATAATACAAATAATACAAGAATAAACTCTGTGTTTCCCATACTCACAACTGTAAACCTACTTTTGCCCCACCCTGTACATAACACTATATCCAGCAAATGAGAGATAGTGAAAGATTATTGATGGATAAAATGAAAAACATAGATAACATTATTGATGAGTAATACTTATGAATGACTGAATGACTTTGCTACTTTACTAGATAAAGCTTTCTAAAGCTATAAATAAATATATTTGGGGATGCCTGAAAGGCTGGGTAGGATTTTTTGGGTTTTCTTTTTTAGATAATTTAGCACACTAGTAGGAGTAATAAACTGAAATGCTTAAATCTCATGTAACTTCTTCCTCCTGTTGTAGCTAAATAGAGATCTGACCCAAGTCAGAGCACATATTTTTTGTTCTCTGGTAATTTGCAGAAAAAAATCACCTATTAGTTATGTTCGAGCATTAGGCCTGGAAGGTCATTTATCCTCAAGAGCTGAGGGTGACCTCATTTGCATTTCACCATGATGGATAGTGGTCGGGAAAAGGAAAGATAGGTATGGTGCAGGGAGAGAACAAAACAGTCACGAAGAGAGAAAGGCAAAGCCATAAAGAAAGCAAACAGGCGATGGTGAGATGAAGGGACCTCGGTCACAGAAGACTTTCCACATTCTGGTTTGAGTTGCAGGTGAGGCTATTTTTGGTGCTTTGATTTTCTTAAAATCCCCTTTATTTTTTGTTTCCCTTGAACTCAAGTGATTTTCTCCTTTTTATCAACCAAACAATCTGATTACAAGAAAGCTCAACTTCTGTCATTTCCTTTTTCCAATCAATAGATGAGGAAACTGAGGCCAAGAGACATTATGAGTGATTCTTGACCAAGATCATGTGACTGAGGACCAAGATCATATAGCCTCTCCTCACACCCCTTATCAGAAAACATAATGTCATTCTAAAAAATAATGTGTACCTATGCAATCCCACATAGTGAATTCATGTCAAGGGATTTATACTGGAGAAAATTATAAGTAAAACATATTCATTGCACGGTTGGCATGGTACCAAAACTGAGGGAAAAACCCTCAATATATAACAGCAGGAGAATGATAATTTAAATTATAGCATAGGAATTCCATTACATTTTAGTCAGGCATTGAAAATGACTATTATAAAATGATATAATATTGATATTTCTGTGACAAAAATTTTAGTTCATTAAACAGAAAACTTGTTTATTAAAAATATGGTAACATAGTAAAATTTATATTTGTATAAATAAGAATGGAATTCTTATAAAATAGATATTTTACTAACTACTTTGGTTTGTGGAAAGTCTGGAAATAGTTATAAAATCAGCTATTGCTACCAATAATGTTGTAATAATATATAAAATATAGATTATGAGTGGACTTACTTTATATTCATATGTATATATGAATGCTACAGTCATATATATCTCATATATCATTCAATATGTTCTTATTTGACATAATCTTATTTGGGAAAATACCAACTACTTCCATCTTCCACAATTTCACTACCCAGAAAATATTTGGGGGTGTCAATCCTATGAAGGTAAATAGTGAGAACATTAGGCAAATATTAACACTAGTCATTACCAGTGGTTAAACTTTTTGAGGTACAGTTAAAGACAATGCAAAGTCTATAACATGATTTAGTGTATGAACTATAAAAATAAATTATTTCATCTAATTTAATGCTACAAACATTTGTATAATGTGCTTGGAACTAAAGAAAAAGATAATATATAATATTTATGCCTAAGAAATTCATAGTCAAGCAGAGAAAATAGATATAAAGTAATTTAACCATATATTGGATGAAATAAGATTAATGTATATAGTGCACAATTCCACTTCTTAAATTTTTAAATAATTTTTAACATCTACATTATTTTCTAATAACTAAATTGCCTTTTGTCCTTTAAAACACAATTTCTCTTTCATTATATTTTTACAACATTTATGTATTTGTTAAAGACATTTCCTTCTACAAAATGTGTTCCATTTGTCCGTTGAGGTATTCTACTAATTCTCATTCCAGCAACCATGCTGTTCAAATGACTGTGACTGATTATGAGGTTTAATTAACTTGTCAAGGGAAAGATAGTAATTTTCAGTCAATTTTCACTTTTCCATATGGCCAAAAGGGAAAAGCCTATCTCCAGCATACACTCATACATAGATATGTTGTTATATTGTAACATGATGGTAAGTTATCCAAACTTGCCCTTGTAACTTAGAATGAGGGGTACAAATAAATAATAATAAGCATTACAGTTATCTTTTAGTCTGTATGGATCTTCACTATGTTAGTCTTTGGTAGTAAGAATATGCAGAAGTTGATGTTATTGGTTGCTTAGCTAATAAATGGATGCCTATGCAGCGTCCAATTCTGTTCCTTATTCCTAAGAAAGCTCCAAACCTGTTTAGGCATCAAGTGGGTAGTGTGCATCTCATATGCCACAGGAGAAGCAGACCACACTCCCAGAATAATTGGTTCAATAGTAACCCCATTTTCTTGGCCAGTGTTAGTTTCAGAAATGTACATGTAAGGTGATTTAGAACATTGAGACACCCAGAAGGGTTTTGCTAAGGAGTTTTGGGAAAGCTCTTCTATAATCTTTTGAACTTTTTTTTTTCCCAGAAAGAGTTCTCTCTTTTCTTTTTCTCTGGTAATTTAAGTACGAGACCTAGGTTGCAGTAAACCATCTTACTCCTAATCTGTGAATGAAGCCAGCCATTCCTTAGTAGAGAACACAGCCAGGAGAATCTCTGAGAAAGGAATCACAGCTAATGGTTAACCCTGAAGACAGATTATATTTTATGATGAGACACATTTAATCACATTTAAGACAGATTGGCTTGGGTTTCTGCAATCCCACCAACAGTGCATGAGGGTTCCCTTTTCTCCACATCCTCTCCAACACTTGTTTGTTGATTTGTTTATGATGGCCATTCTCACAGTGTGAAGTGGTATCTCATTGTGGTTTTAATTTGCATCTCTCTGATGGCTAGTAATCTTGAGCCTCTTTTCATGCCTCTTTGAAATTAACAACAAACTGACAGTATCCAGAGGGGAGGTGGGAGGAGGTGATTGGGGGGAAAGGGGAAGGGCTTTTAGGAACAACTATAAAGGGCACATGGACAAAACCAAGGGGAGGTGGGATCAGGGTGGGAGGTGGGGGTGGCTGGGGTAGGGGGTGTGGGGGTGGAATGGAGACAACTGTATTTGAACAACAATAAAAAAACACTTCAAACATACACACACACACACACACACACAAGGACAGATTGGCTTGGGTTTCTGTTGTTTGATATGCCATTCATTCATTCATTCATTCATTCATTTATTCATTCACAAATGTTTACTCAGCAATTAGTAAATGCTGCAAAATGTTCAAAGTGTGGGGTGATACAAGTAGCAAACAAAAAAATATCTATCTTTATGGAGACCACATTATTTTGGACTGTAAGGGTCATTCATGATTTGAAATAAGTCCCAGGATATACGTGAACTCTAATGTGTAAAGCTTTTTTAAAATTTTATGTGAGTAGAAAGAATGTTACATGATTATAGCAGCTGCTGTGGTCTCCTCAAATTTCTAAGTATGTCTATGGATTCCTGTGTCTATTCCCTGGATGCGGAGATCCAGAAATGCCATGAGGGGAACAAAAGGCCCCAAAATGTAATATTCAAGCAATGAGAAGTGGGAGTTGGTAGATATCCCCCAGTGGCAAAATTCCAATTTGTTCTCCCACAGCTTTAACATGCGCATAAATGTACCCTTTAGAGTCTGAACTCTCTTCTTGGTTTTGCTTCCCCATTCCATCCACATATTTCCTGAGATCACACCCAAATTAAACCACTTGCACTCAAATCCTTATCAAAGATTCTACATTTGGGGCAAACCAATTGATGACAATGGTCAATACAGTTATCAGTTGCTTACCTACTCCTCACCATGCTACTTCTTAAAGTTTGAGCATAGGCTGGGCTGCTGTGGCTCAGTTGGTTGGAGCATCATCCCCAAAATCGAAAAGTTGTGGGTTTGACTACCAGCCAGAGCACACACTTAGGTTGCGAGTTCCATCCTTGGTAGGGGTGCATATGATCCCCTTCCTGGGCAACCGATATTTTTCTCACATCGATGTCTCCCTCTCTTCCTTCTTCTCTCTCTAAAAAGCAATGAAAAAAAATGTCCTTAGGTGAGGAAAAACAATTTTTTTAATATCATCATAAAAAGAAAAAAGACAATTCTGATGCCCTTTCACTAAAGGGATCTATTGGATTATTTAGGCACATTTCTATTTTCAAGCAATAGGGTTATCTAATCTTTGCACATCTCCGAACTTTTTCTTATAGGCATCTTCTGCCTTCCAAATGAGGCTCTGAGCTTCTTATGATTTAAATCTTTCTCCACTGAGCTTTTCCTACTCAGAAACACCCAATAAGTCTCTTAATATCCTGGGCTTCAAAAATACATTTCTGAATCTATTTCTTCCTCTTCTTATTTTCTCTGGCCTTCACATTCCTTTTTATTTGACTGAATCTATATTTGATTTGATTTTCTCTTCTCTTGGGCTTCTTTTCTTCTCTCTTTCCTCTCTCCTTTGCTTTTTTTTTTTCTGCCTGTATTCTTTTTTCATCCTTCTTTCTTTGTTTTATTCTTCTATTCTTTTTTTTTCATTTTCAGCCAATATTATAGGCCCTGTATAAAGAGATATCTACTGTGTTCGTTAGGCCTGTTCTATTTTCTGTGATTAATTATTCCCATTTGCTTCTCTGCTCAAGATACGTGGGACCACAGAGAAGGCTGCAATCGCCAGATGCCCAGTGGGTAATGTGTCATGATGATGGCATGACTAGTGTTTCCATCCTGTATATATGTGTCTGCACCAACTGCACATCAAAATAGTAGCTTCATGCCAGAAAAAAAAGTTGAAATCAGAATGTGGGATTTTTTTTTCACTTTTATTAAGATCCAGGTTATATAAGTACATGTATTTTCCTTCCCTGTATCTTACGGTTCATGGCATTTTTTAAAGTATGCCCACTACTTTTAATTTTCTACATTTCATTCTTCCTCTTTTTTTTTCATACTAGGATGGGGCTGACATAACTGGCTGAAAATAGTCACTAAATTCAGGGTTTTAAAAAATCTGAAAGACTGGCATTCTTTCCAGTTCTTTGAGCAAATGATACAAGATAAAAACCTTTTAGTAACTGTGAAGTTAATTTGCATTTACACAGGGTATGTTCTACTAAATTATGAAATACTAAAGCGAGAAAAATTCTAGGGGTGTATTTGTTTGTGGGGTGTGTGTGTGTGTGTGTGTGTGTGTGTATGTGTGTGTGTGTAAGTCTACGTGTCCATGAATGAACCCAGGCCCGTGTTCATGAGTTGAAGAAGGCATTACAGCCAACCTTTCATACTGTTTGGATTAAAGTGGTATATATTAAGAGGTAGCATTTCTATCAAGTAATCAAAGTAATCCTAGGTATACTTTGTATATCATTGATTTTATCCAAATAGGAAAAACTGTCCTTACTTTTCTTAATGATTAACCTCCACTGTTGCCATCAAATGGGCAAAGATGAAGGGTTTGATGACCTTCCAATTTCAAATTATAAATTTATATAATTACTGGGATGACCCACAGAATCAAAGTAATACTTATAAAACCCACACATGCACTTATGTCTCCAAATGGGCTTTATCTCCACGCAAAAACATCTAAGAGTCCAGTCCTATAATAATGACTGGGGAAGTTGTTGCTATTCTAGGTGGTATCTCACTGAGGCAGATGGCCTAATCTAGGAAGAAATCAATCTTTATATTAAAGGAAATGTTAATGGTGTTAGGCCTCAAGCTTTATAAGTCATGATGCCCAGGGCCTGTGGATGGTACCAGGAATTCCGTAGGTGATACTCAACTGCATGTTACTGGGTCTTTTGTGTTAACTACATGACTCAGAAACAAGCTTATTGCCTATAGCCCTTGAGGTTCATAGAAATATATAAACCTGGATGCCTTCTACCAATTCTGATTAGTCTCCCTTGAACTATTCATTTATCCCATGTAATAAAGCTGCTAGCCCGATTTATGTGAATTATTCTGAAGCATGGATATCCCCCCAAACAACTCCAAACAAGGTTCATTCTCAAGCCAGACTCTTGACCGCAACCTGGAGTCCTCAAGGGACTGATTGCCATACTTGGTGCCATTCAGTCATGTCCACATAACCAGGCACTAGGAGCAAACTCTATAGCTGAGTCTGGTTCACTCCAACTCAATTTGCAGGAAATTATCTTTATAGCTTCCAGCTGTCTCACCCCTTATCTTTGTTTCTTCTTCTTGTGTTATGACTTTCAAAGCAATTACCTGCTACCTATTTCCTCCTTCAAATCCCATATTCTGTGATGGTGCAGCTGAGATAAAGATCCAGCTTAACGCGCCACCTATCAGAGACATCAGACAAGTCACTACATAGTACTACATGGAAGTGTCCAAAAGTGATAGGATGGTTTTGGGCAGGAAATAAAAAGTCCTCTCCCTTTAATGCATTCCCCCAAATCTCAAAGAATACTGGGGACATTACTGCACAAATGGATGCTGTTTAATGTCCAGTGCTCAGTTCTTACATAGTTTATCAATGAAGAAAAATGACAGCAGTGAAACCACCAAAGAGAAATTTAATTTGCTTGAACATCAGAGCGGGCTTTTAAAAAACAGGATGAAAGTTTTCAAAGCTATTGCTATTTCTCAGCTCCCCATCTTCCTGTGGAAAAATTGCTAGCAAATACCATGTCAAAAGGTCATTCAACTTTTTTAGAAGATGCTTGCTTAAAAATTCTTATTTCTCTCCATCACTATGGATTCCACAATCTTAAAACTTTTTGTGTCTGAAATGAATTTGAGTATAAAGGAATGGCTTTCTAGATTAACTAAGTCAAATATATTCAGAAAGGGCTATTGAAATACCAAGGATTTTTCTTCCTTGTTTTTTCTTGCTTTTGATAACAAATAGAACAAATAATGTTTATAATAAATCCAGAGGCTTTTCACTGTTGACTAGTAGCCCACTAAAAATGTAAGTTTATTATTACAAACTATAAATGTCCAGATATCTGTACACATTTAATCAAAATGATTCACCCCTTTCAAATGTCAAGAACTTTTTTCGTGTTTCCCTCAACACCAGCTGTTCATGTTACTTACCTCACAAACTTAACTATATTTCATTCAGTCCTATTGAGACTCTGTCAATTCTGTACCAATATATACTGTAAATTTTGTGATTGTAGGATTTTATTACATTATATTATTATACATAATTACATTTTTCCAGCTCCAAAGTAATGTTTTAGTGAATCACACCATTGACCTCTATGAAATAGTCAAACTACTTAGATAAGCATTTGGAACTTTAATTCATAGTGTGCTGCTAGCACTGAAATATATTTTTTTGTATAATGCAACTCTCAACTAATTGATGAAGCCAGTAACATTGTTTAATTCAATAAAATGACCATTATGTCTTTTCTTACATGATGCTGCATAATCAGTTGTTCTCATCTGTTCTTTATCGAGTTGTTTAAGATACATTTAAACACAGCTAGAGATTTTATTTTGAAGACATAATCAGTGTGATAATATTTTTCTGTAATAATCACTGTTACCTGCATTATCTTATAGGAATAATCCTTCCAAACTGCAAAATATCTAACCAAAGAAAATGAAAACACTATTTCAAAAAGAGCCCTGGGTGCTGTAGCTCAGTGGATTGAGCAAGAGCCTGTGAACCAAAGGGTCAGCTGTTCGATTCCCAGTCAGGGCACATGCCTTGGTTGCGGACTGGGTCCCCAGTGAGGGATGTGTAAGACACAGCCAGACACTGATGTTTCTCTCCCTTTCTTTCTCTTTCCCTTCCCTTCTCTCTAAAAATAAATAAATAAAACCTTTAAAAAAAGATATATGCACCCCCTATGTTCATTAAAGCATTGTTTACTATAGCCAAGATGTGTAAGCAGCCTAAGTATCCACTGATAAATGAATAGATAAATGAAATATTACTTGGCCTTGAAAAAGAATAAAATCTTGTAATTTGTAACAAACATAAATGGACCTAGAAGGTATTATGCTAAGTGGCATAAGTCAGACAGTGAAAGACAAATACTGTGTGATTTCACTTATATATGGAATCTAAAAACTAAAATAAATGAACAAACAACACCAAACAGAAACAGAATCAGAGATATAGAGAACAAACTGATGGTTGCCAGAGGGTAGGGAGGATAGCTAAAAAAGGTAAAGAGGAATAAGAGGTACAAACCTCCAGTTACAAAATAAGTAAGTCACAGGGATGTAATGAACCACATAAAGAACACAGTCAATAATATTATTGCAATTTTGCAATATCACAATGGTTAGTAAATTTATTGCAGTGATCATTTCATAAGGTATATATGAGTCAATGTTGAATTGCTATGTTCAATACCTGGAATTCATATAATACAGTATGTCAACTACCTTTTCATTTACATTTTAATAACTGCATGATATCTGAATGCAATAAAAGTAAAACTTTTGAGATGGTTTTGTATAATGACCAAAAATTAGCTGGAACTACATTATTTGAATGTAACTGCCCTGAAATTGATTACCAGCAATTTAGTTGTAAATAAAGCCAAGTGCTGAAAAAGGCTTTCTTTGTAAAAATCATCATTTATCTTGGTCTTTATACCAGTTTATACTTTCTGACTTTCAACATATTCTCAATAGGTTTCTTCCCAAGCCACATTAATGGTATTTTCTCTTGCCAGTGTTCCTTTTTCTTATTAATATTTCTTACTCCTTCTTCATACCATATAGGTTTATTCTACTTGAAGTCAGTGTGTGACTTTTGACACAGTACGGTATTTTTTTTTTCCATTTGAAATACTCTCCTTCTTTGACACCTGGAATACACATTTATTTTCCACCCACATCACACCTCTCCTTTTCATTCTCCTTTAATGTTGCTGTATGTTATCTATTGCTGCATACTATTATGACAGATGTAGTGACTTAAAACAACACATTTATTATTTATCTCACAGTCTCTATGGATCAGGCGTCTCAGCACAGCTTAGCTGGATTGTGTACTTCAAGGTATCAAAAGGATCAGTCAAGGTGCTGGCTGGGTCTGTTGTCTCAGCTGAGACTGAACTAGAGAGGAACCGGCTTCCAAGCTCACACGGTAGTTGGCAGAATTCCGTTCCCTACAGGGTGAGGAACTGACAGCCACCTGGTCTCCCCCAGTGTGAACACTTCCTCAAAACCAGGCAGGAAGGGAGTCTCCTAGCACATGGTGAATTCAAATCTCATGTAACAATCTTATAGAATATTATTACATGAATTCAGTCACTTTGGTTAGAAGTCATAGGTCCTGCCTGTATTCAAGAGGAGAGTAATACACATGGGCATGGATACAAGGAGTAGGCATTACAAAAGCCACTATGGTGGTCTTTTCTTCTACTATCCCTGGTTCCCCAGGACTTTGTTTTGACCTTTTCTTTTTATAGCCAACATCAGAGTAAAACGTCAGCTGCCTATTGGATATCTCATGGATGCTTCAAATCAAACATATCCTCAATCAGTTCCTTCATTTTTCAAGCTCTTTCTCCTCTTCCAAAACTGGTCTTTATTTTATTTGTCTTAAATATTTCAGAGAATGATATCACCAGCCACTCAGTTAAATGAAACTGGAGTCATCTCTGTCCCTTTTCTCCATGTCTAACATGTTTCTAACTCCAGGGCTTCTGTCTTCATGAATTTCTTCAATATCTTGGTGATATGAAATTCTCATTACATGCTGATGGTATGATTGTATATTCAGAATGTCCCACAAAAACAACTGAAAAATACTATAAAAATAAGTGAATTTAGTAATGTAGATGAGTAATATATTTACATGCAGATATCAATAGATTTTCTATACACGAATAATAAATAGTTGGAAGATATACTGAAAGAATGTATCACTTTCATTTTATTGGAAATTGAATTTATTTGCAAGCCAGAAATACATTGGCAACAAAAAATTTACACTAAATTTAAATGCAGTGTAAGACTTATATAAAGAAAATTATAAAACTCTATCGAATAACAAATTAATCATTGAACAAAGGAAAGCCCATTTTCTTTGATATGAAAGGTCTTCACAAAAAGGTATCAATTTTTCCCTAGGTAATTTAAAATTTTCACAGAATCCAAATTATACATATTAAATGGTTTTTGTTGAAAATTTGATCCTTAAGTTCATTTGTTAAAAATAAATTGTAAAATAGACAGGGCAAATATAAAAAATAAAATCAAAGAGGAGACAAGTTAAAACAAGTAAATAATTACAGTGGTGTGGTACTAGTACAGACAACTTAATTTGATACGTGATAAACTTGGGATTTCTAATCAGTGAAGAGATTACTGACTATTCAATAAATCAAGACTATTCAACTAGATCATTAAATGCAAAAAATTTCCATATCCCATGCCATACATAAGGATAATTCTCAAATGTATCAAAGGCCTAAATATAAAGAATAAAACTATAACAGAACTAGAATAAAACTTTGGAGGATCCTTAGAGAGCCTTAGAATTGGGGAAGCCTACTTGACCATGACCATGCTTTAAAGGAACACTGAACATTTTAAACGAAAGGTTGATAATTGAAGCAGAAATTATTTTCAAAACAAAATATGATATGGACATTGCCAACAAAGTCAAAAGGCAACTAAAAGATGATAATAAAAACAATACTGATATACCTGAACAGACTGGCAAAAATCCAAAATTTGATAACATACTCCACTAACAAGACTGGCTATATGAAACATCCTTACATATTGTGGATAGAGTATATATTGGAACAAACCTAATATTGGATATTTGGCAATATTATAATAGTCCCAAATAGTTTTTATGATTACACCCCAATGCCTTATATTAGTAAACAACGTATGACAGGATATGGCTTTAGTTTACCTCATTTGTAACCTCTCCTTTCACTTCCTTTAAGAGAAATTTTTATCTCATCCTTCCTTTACAGATGCAATTATGTCTAAAGTGAAATTCTTTCCTCAAATCCCTTACCTTTCACCTAAATCCAATTCACCCTTCAAATCTCCAGTCAAGAGGCAACTTCTCCAGGAATCCTGCCTTGTTGCCCTCTCCCAGGTCCTCTCTTTTGCTCCCTCTCTGATTATATTCTCACTGCAGTGTTCTACAACACATTACATGGATCGGGAGTCAAAGAATTTACTAGATTTTCCCTCAAAGAATTTATTAGACTCTTCTATAAATATTGAATTTTGTATCCCCAAACCTAAGTACATTATGTGATGCAGAATGGAAAGTGGATGTCAGCTTAATTCATGAACTAATGAACATTGTGTTTTTGACCACCAAATGGCCCACATTGTGACATTGATTTATTTTTACTTATTTTCTATTGAGTTTATTGGGGTGACATTAATTTATAGAATTATATAGGTATCAAGAATAGAATGAAAACATACTCAGCATCACTAGCTATCAGAGAAATGCAAATTAAAACTACAATGAGATACCACTTCACACCAGTCAGAATGACCATTATAAACAAATCAACAAACAACAAATGTTGGAGAGGTTGTGGAGAAAAGGGAACCCTCGTGCACTGTTGGTGGTACTGCAGACTGGTGCAGCCACTGTGGAAAACAGTATGGAATGTCCTCAGAAAATTAAAAATGGAACTGCCTTTTGACCAAGCAATACCACTGCTGGGATTATACCCTAAAAATCCTGAAACACCAATCCAAAAGAACCTATGCACCCCAATGTTCATAGCAGCACAATTTACAATAGCCAAGTGCTGGAAGCAACCTAAGTGCCCATCAGTAAATGAGTGGATCAATAAACTGTGATACATTTACACAATGGAATAGTACACAGCAGAGAGGAAGAAGGAACTCCTACCCTTTGCAATAACATGGATGGAACTAGAGAACATTATGCCAAGTGAAATAAGCCAGGCAGTGAGGGACAAATACCATATGATCTCACCATTAAGTGGAACCTAATCAATAAACAAGCAAGCAAAATATAACCAGAGACATTGAAGTTAAGAATAATCTGAAAGTAACCAGAGGGGAGGTGGGAGGGGATAATAGGGGGAAAGGGAGGAAAGGTTTTCAGGAACAACTATAAAGGACACATGGACAAAACCAAGGCAGGGTTGAATGAGGGGAGGGAGATGAGGATGGCTGGGGCTGGGGGGGATTGATGGGGGGTAAATGCAGATAACTGTTCTTAAACAACAATAAAATAGTTTTTTTTTTAAAAAAATGTAAAACTCAACAAAATATCATCTGTACACTGCACATTGCACGTGTTACCCCAAGTAAACTCTCTTTCCATCGCATTTCTCCTTTGCCCACTTCCACCTACCCACAATGTCCTTTCCCTCTGGTTATCACCACACCATTGTGTGTATCTATATGAGATTATATAGATACAGATAGATATAGATGATATATAGATATATAGATAGATATAGATGTATTTGAGACAATATAGTATTTGTCATTCTCTGACTGACTTATTTCATTTAGCATAATAATCTCTAGGTCCATGCTATTGCAAAGGGTAAGATGTCCTTTTTTATAGCTGACTAGTATTCCATTGTGTAAATATACCACAGCTTCTTCATCCACTCATCTACTGATAGCACTTGGGCTGTTTCCATTCTTGGCTATTGTAAATAATTCTGCAATGAACATAAGGGTACACACTCATATATTCTTTTGAATTAGTGTTTTGAGTTTCTTCAGCTATATTCCCAGAAGTGGGATCACTGGGTCAAAAGGGAGTTTCATTTTTAATATTTTGAGAAGAGTACATATTACTTTCCACAGTGGCTGCATCAGTCTGCATTCCCACTAACAGTGCACAAGGGTTCCCTTTTCTCCACATCTTTGCCAGCACTTGTTGTTTGTTGATTTATTGATGGTGGCCATTCTGACAGGCATAAGGTGATATCTCATTGTGGTTTTAATTTGCAACTGCCTGATGATTAGTGACATTGAGAATTTTTTCATATATCTAGTGGCCATCCATATGTCCTCTTTGGCAAGTAAGTAAACATGATAAGTTACATAAACAAAATGAAAGGTGAAAAATCACATGATCATATTGATAGATGGAGTAAAAGCATTCGATAAAATCCAGCACCCATTTATGATTAAAACACTCAGCAATGTGGGAGTAGAGGGAGCATACCTCAACATAATAAAAGCCATATATGAGAAACCTATAGCCAACATCATATTCTATGGACAAAAACTAAACGTGTTTTCCTTAAGATCAGAAACAAGACAGGTTTGTCTGCTTTCACCACTCTTAGTCAATATAGTACTGGAAGTCCTAGCCAAAGCAATCAGAAAAGAAGAAGAAATAAAAGGCATCAAAATTTGAAAGAAGGAAGAAAAATTGTCATTATTTGCAGATGACATAATATTGTATACAGAAAACCCTAAAGACTCCTCCAAAAGAATACTAAATCTAATAAATGAATTTAGCAAAGTAGCAGGATACAAAATTAATATTCAGAAATCAGTGGTATTTTTATATACCAATAATGAATTATCAGAAAGAGAACTTAAGAAAACATTCCCATTTACTACTGTAACAACAAAAAAATAAGGTACCAAGGAATAAATTTAACCAAGGAGATAAAAGACCTGTACTCAGAAAATTATAGGGTTCTGAAGAAAGAAATTGAGAAAATGAAGAAATGAAAGCATATACCATGTTCACAGACTGGAAGAATTAACATCATTACAAATTCCATACTACCCAAAGCAATCTACAGATTCAATGCAATTCCTACTGAAATACCAATGGTATATCTCACAAATATAGAATAAATGTTGCAAAACTTTACATGGAACCACAAAAGGCCCCAGATAGCCTCAGCAATCTTGAGAAAGGAAAACAAAGTTGGAAGTATCACATTACCTGACACTAAACTATACTACAAGGCCATTGTAATCAGAACAGTCTGATACTGGTACAAGAACAGACACATAGATCAATGGAACAGAATCGAGAGCCCAGAAATAAAACCAAATCTCTATGGTCAATTAATATTTGACAAAGGGGGCAGCAGCACAAAATGGAGTAAAAATAGCCTCTTCAACAAATGGTTTTGGGAAAACTGGACAGATACATGCAAAAAACAATGAAACTAGACCACCAACTTACACCATATACAAGAATAAAGTCAAAACAGATTAAAGACTTAAAAAGCAAGTTGTGAAACCATAAAAGTCATAGAAGAGAACATAGGCAGTAAAATTCTAGACATTACTCGTACCAATATTTTTTGTAGATATATCTCCTCTGGCAATGGAGAGAAAGAAAAACAATGAACAAATGAGACTACATCAAACTAAAAAGTTTTTGCACAGCAAAGGAAACCATCAACAAAATAAAAAGGGAATCCACTGAATGAGAAACTGTATTTGTTAATGATATATCTGATAAAGGGTTAATTTCCAAAATATATAAAGAACTTATACTACTCAACGCCAAGAAGACAAACAACCCCATTTTAAAATGGGCCACATAATAATTTAAAACATCCATATTATCAACACAAAGTTTTGAGCAGCATCATAGAAAACAATTCATCTTCTCATATTCTTTTAGCCATGACCATGCAGTCAAATTGTAGTCATAATTTTCCATGACTTCAAGGAATAACCCTACAAATATGTGACACTAGCATTTGCATTTAAAATGTGATCAGCCATCAGGACCACTAGGAAAAAGACTGTAATCAGACAAAATTAAATTTGTTAACTCATGCAGTAAACAAGGACACTACAGAGAAATGTTCTTCCAGAGCATGGAGTCATCATTTTTGAGAGTGAGGTTCCTGCTGAAGGCTTATGAGGGGATCAGTTTTGGATTTGATATTGTTCCTGATGTGGGATTAGAGGAAGGGTGATTGAACTATGGATGCACTGCTGTCATAAAGGAGTAACGCCTTAGCAATACGGCATTCCCAGTAACTGATGAGAGTAGCAGAGCAAATCTGGGCCATCAGTGATAAGGAATCACTCACAGAGGGAGCCATTACGACATTTTAGAGCTATTGCATGACCTTAGGAAAAACCATGATTCGTATAAACTTTGCACCTGGCTTTGCCTGCATCTGTCCTGTTGGATTGATTTACTATAGGACTGTTCTTTTTTCAATCTGATATGGCTTTTACTTTTGAGTGATGGACATGTTTCTTTATCTTTCCACAGTTTATGATTTATGAAAGCCAGTTAAACTTTCCATACCTCATTTACATCATGTGCAAAATTTGATAATATTTTCCTCAAAGAAGTATTATTTAAGAATTAAATAATCTAAATATTTACATGCATATTATAATGCCTTCATATAACAGTTATTAAATACACCATAGCCATTATTATTATTATATTTCAAAATAGCTAGCAGTGAAAATCAGATTGTAATTGGACTCATTGTTTTCCAAAGACAGATATTTTATTAGATTCAAAAAATCTCTGTGACTGAATTTGAAGGGGTAAAAGATTTGTTAGGATCAGCAACCAAGTAGAATATAGCTTTGAATGTCAGAACAAAAAGTTCAAATTCAGTCTATGAGATTGTTGGAAAATAGGAAGCAATGTGCACACTGAAAGAAGTTTTAAAGCCCATTCCAGCTTGCCTGAGTGATATGACTATTACATTTTTGTCAAATTTGGCATCATCCACCTGTCTCATATCAGAGCATTATCTGAAATGAACAGGTGTTTCCAAAGTGCCAAGTTGTCAAATATTTCAATCCTCTTAACAAAACTGTTTTATTTAGCGCCAAACTACATCCGTTTCTTTGAAATAAGGCCCCTTACTGTTCCCATATATATATTCATATTTTTAAAAATGTATTACAGTAAAAGGAAAAAAGAGAGAATGTGCCCAAAGAAAATAACTCCAACTATCCCCAGTCTTGATTACACTTTGTAGCATTCTCTCTGAATATGCCACAATTTTTGTCTCTCCACGTTAATAAATAAAATAATCATTTTACAATTCAGAAGCCTAGATTTCAGGTGGTTCACAGTGCTTGTTAACTGTTAGCTCTCTCTTTGACATATTTCATTTCTTTTCAAGAAATAAGACTTACAATAAGAAATATAAGGTTCCCTAGAAAATGTATGATCTTTTTGGCCCAAGTCAACTTAAAAGATTTACCAAGTCCTGATTCCTTTAAATGGATGAAATCCATGGTGCAAAGTGTGACTTTGCACTCTCACCCCAAGGGGGTTTAGAAAGGAATTAGCTCTTAGGAGCTAACTTTGTTTTATCTAGCCTGTAGCTTCCATTCAGCCTTCTTCCTGTTCTGTTATAGTGAAACAACTACTCAATCTATTTATTTGTAGTGATAAGAGAATTATAGACTATTTTATCGGTTACAAAGACAGATCAGTGACCTGTGAAATGTGATCAGAATTTAGAGCATAAAGCCGTGTGCTTTAAAAATCCTACTCTAGAAGAAACGTAAAGGTCATAGGGTCTCATAGAATTTAAATCACTGTTTTGTTGTCTAATCATGCTTAAATAATGCAAGTCAATCATTTAGGGTTATGTTAGCAGACAATCAAAAAATTGTCTCTGTGAATTCTGATTTCAGTGAAATGTGGCCAACTTTCTACATATTAGCCCATGTGATAGTGGGATAAAAAGTTAAATAGAAAAACCTTTCATCTACCAGGGAGAGGCTGAGGAGGGCAGTTACTTAATAGTGTCATTCAGGACACTTCTTAGTGTCCTTGCTTATACTCAAAGAGGAATCTGTTTTCAGCCTGGACCCAAATCTGGAAGAGATTATATTTTCTGACACCAGGAGATTAAAATGATCCTCTAAACCCAGAGCAGAACATAGCACAAAGATAGGAAGTACTTAAGTAGCGAGCGGCTGAGCTGCACAGAAGGCAGGCATTCCGGGGTTAGTAGGAAGAGCAGCCAGGGAGCAGATTTAAGAAAATGTTTAGCAGGACAAAAAAAAACCCTTAGTAATACCACACTTAAAGGAAAAGTTGAGTGAGTGTACAAGGAAATATTAAAATATTTGCATAAATAAAAGCCTTGAAATAACAAAGTGATGATATGCAAAAGACAAATGTGGGGCAAGAGAAACAGGGTGGAGAAGAGAAAATTTCAGTCTGACCTACAAAAGATACCATTGCTTTAATTGCACTAGTCAGAGTCTTCCATCATTTCTTTCAAGAGAGAATACTAGAAAAGTAATATCTAAGTACACACACAAACACATGCACACACAAATTGAATATAGATGTATAATATGATACATTTAAATAGTATCAGAGATACACACAGACATGAAAGTAATACACTACATATCATATATAATGCATTATTGTATAAAGTAACATACATTTAGTATATAATGTATATTACATTCAGGTTTTGTATGTGCATACCATACTATGTGTAGAATATGTGTGTGTGTGTGTGTGTATATATATATATAACACATATATGCTATATATATACATATACACTCTGGAAATATATATTCATATACATATAAATAAAATTTTGTAGTATAGATTTAAATTCTCAATTTAAATGATTGTTATTCTTGTAAAGTTTTGGTTCTAAAATCACTTCTGCTTTTTAGTTAGAGGGATGGAAACAACAATTGATGGCTCTCTATGGATATATTGAATGCTACTAAAACATTATTTTTACATCAGCGTACATTATTTGGAATATACAACAGCAAATTTTGTAGGCACAGCTGTACCTATCTGTCAGGTTTGTTCTGATTAAGTCATTATTTAAAAGTACGTATTAAGTCAATTTTTTTTCAAAAATTATATAGAAAATTGAATTAAATCAGTACTTATAAGCTCTAATTTTTAAACTAATTAGACAGTTGACTCTAAGTAATTCAAATAAGTTCTCTTTGCCTCTGTTCCTTTATTTTTAAGACAATGATTAAATTCAAACAGAATGTATCAAGAATGACTTACAACACATTATTCAAAATAATGAAAATAACTGTTCTCACAAGGTTTTGCTTTGGTCAAATTGCAAAACAAAATTTCAAATAATTAAAATATTTGTAATATTTTATAGCCTTAAGGAAAGATATTTTCCATCATTATTCTAACTTCTATGTAATACAGTCATGTCATTACCCTAATAAAATACCTCAATATTCTGGGAAGTGGCATACTCTCTTTTGTCTTTCTACCAGCTCTTTCCTCGGCCTAGTATATTCTTTCCCCCATGTTTAGACTGGCTATCACTTACTATTTAGATTTTTAGTTTAAAACTACTTCTTCAAAGGAAGCTTTCTCTGACCTCCTAAGCTAAATGTTGCCATGTGACTGAGTTCACAACATGGACAGCAGATGTACGGCATCCAGGTGTGACTCATTAGACCACCCCTCTCCTCCTCCAACCACTGGTTAGATGTGAACTTCCAAGGTGGCACTGGAAGGGATGCACTGAAAACATAGAGACTTCATGCACCTAGATCCCCAAATCACTGCCTGGAGCAGAGTAATCCCTCTACTGTCTCACTACCCCTTGGGTTTATATAGACAGGAAAGAAACTTCTAATATGTTCAGCTCCTGGGATTTGAGAGTTCATCTTCTATATCAGTTAGTGTTGCCCTAACCAATATAGTATCCAACCCCTGTCCCGCCAGATTGTAGGCTCTTTACTTAACTATAGTACTATTATAGTCTATTAACTCTATTGAATCTCAGGGTCTAACATGGAACATAACATACTTGCTGCAAAGTTTTTTAAACAAAATAAATGGCCCTGGCCAGGTGATTCCATTGGTTGGAGATTCACCCTGTATATCAAAAAGGTTGCAGGTTCAATTCCCAGTCAGGGCATATACCTAGGTTGTGGGTTAATCCCTGTTCCCAGCACATGCAGGAGGCAACTGATCAACGTTTCTTTCTCTCTCTCTCTCTCTTCTGCTCTTTCTAAAATCAATAAACATATCCTCAGGTGAGAATTAAAAAAATAAATTAAAAAATAAATGAATAATCAGAGGCATGGTTACGCTTTTTGTAAGAATCCCTTGTTACAATGTGCCTTATATAGGAGAACACCAATAACCTTGAACAAGACAATGCTATTTTCTCCCTGTGAACTGTATTTTGAAGCACTGTGGGCACAGAATTATATTAGGCAATTTCATTAACAAAATATTCAGCATCTAACAATGTTAAGACTGTAGCTCATATGTAAAACTGACAAGTCCTTTCTGGTGGCACAAGCCCCAAGTCTTTTTCAATAAGTGTCCCTTCAGTGAACAATGACTGTGATTGTGAAGACATTTTCTGTTCTGGTCCCAGGTTATTTGCATGGTCTCCTGACAGTACCCTTCCTGCTGCTGAGTAGAGAGAAGTTTTCTAACTTCTATTTTTCTATGGATTTTGATTACCCTTCTTTTCATTCATTATCATGCATTCATAACGTTTTATTTACTCCTCATATTTATTTAGTGCCTAATATTTGCTGGCATTATGCTATATACTATAAATAAAACAATGAACTAGATTTTCAAAACTCCCAGCCCTGATGAAGCCCTTATTACCTCATTAGAAAAGTAATCACGTATTTGCACTTTACTATGATAACTGTTTCATGAGATGGGGAAGCAAAAATTAAAATGCCAATGATCACAGGACTTTCTGGGAAACATGAAGGCTTAACCATCTTTGCGGTTCTCTCTTCCAACTGCAACCCAGCTCCAAACTATCATTTACATACAGAATAGTTGCTGCAGCCTACACACACTGGGTGGAGACCAGTGGGTGAGAAATTAGCCTCGTGTTCTGCTGGGATCTGATATGAGAGAGAGATGGCAAAGGCTATATTCTGTGTGGGTGTAACCAAGGTCTATGAATGACAGCAGAAAGCCTTAGGAGGAAATGCAGGGCACTACAGTTGCTAGGCAGAACTTGCCATCAGAATCTATACACAAGAAAACTACGATGCTGGCTACTGTGAGTGTTTCTGACAGGCCTACTGGTATCCCTAAATGCTGAAAAGTTTCTCAGGGGAGTGGAGAACATGGCATGAGTCCTCACTATTCCTTAAATTAGAGACCCTTGGTCTTTGTAGCTGAAAAAATAGGCAGTAGGGAGGCTTCCTTCCAGTACTTCTGTGGAGATCTGACAGTTTGTGACATAGGGCACTGACCGCCCAGATGGCTGGACACTGCTAACTCCTCACCATCCTAGAGAGTGTCTCTGCTTAATGTACCCAGGACAGAAGACGTGAACCCACAAGGGGGATCAGTGCCAAGAAAAAAATAAAGACAAATAACAGAACACAAAGGAAACTCTGAGGCAAAAACAAGTAGGATACAAGGACAGGAGTGAGGCGTCCTGAAACCAAACAAACAAAAAACAGTGATTTTTAAATGTAAAAGTTCAGCAAAGAAATTTTGACCAAGAAAAGATTCACTATTTAGACATGAATGAATGGCTTCAAAAATCAAGAGAAAACATACTTCAAAATAAAGATATAAAAAAAATAGGTGGTAGTTCCAAGAGAACAAAAATAAGAGCACTAGTTGTCCAATTTGGAAACCAAAGGTATGGATACAAAAATTTCAGAATGAAAGAACAGAAATGCTGAGGAAGAAAGAATCATTAAACAACAGCAAAATGTTTTCCTTAGGTAAAGAAAGACTTGAGTCTTAATACAGAACAGACTCAGTGAATTCCAGTTAGGTATGGTAATTAGAGATACCCACTTATGTACATCCTGGCAGAATTCCTGAACTCGAAAAATAAACAGAAGTGTTTTACAGGATCTGGCTGAAAGGAAGAACTCTTAGACACAGACAACAGGTGGGGCAGGTAGAAGAGGGTAAAGGAGGGATAAATGGTATAATGGTGACAAAAGGAGACTTGACTTTGGGTGGTGAACATGCAATACAATATACCAGAGATTTTCAACCGCAGTGGTGTGTCACACTGGTGTGCAACAAGACTTTTTTAAACATGAATTAGTGACTATTTAGTCAGGGGCACTGACCTCTTTTCGCTTCGATTGTCAAATTAACAAATGACAACAGCCAACACAACACTAGCTGTCTGGTGTGAATGAATCAAAATTACACCTATTTTTTGTCAGATCAACCAAAAATGTATTTTTTGGTGTGCTACAGAATTCTAGTAATTTGGAATTCTAGTTTATGTGTGCCACAAGATTAAAAAGGTTGAAAATCACTGCAATATACAGATGATAGATTATAGACTTGTACACTTGAAACCTATATGTTTATTAACCAATGTCACCCCAGTAAATTCAATACAAACTTTTTTAAGTATTTACAAAGGAAAAGTTCCACACTTGAAGGTGGAAAAGCCATCGATAAGTTATGGACAGAAAAGATAATTCCCATATATTATGCCCAATGATGTAGCTCATCTATTGAACATTTTTTTAAATCAGGGTATATAACATAAATACACTCTATATGAAAATAAAAGGCTGAACTAACCAAACAATAATTGAATCAAAACAGAGTATTTAAAATGGGAAAGGTAAATAAAACAGGAAATAATGGAAGACTTAAAATTTTAATCCATTTTCATTCTAATTATATATACATATAAATAATGTATAATAATATAGTGACTAGCATATTTTGAAGATATTTTTGAAATAAAAATAATTTTTTCAAATTTATAACATTTAAGTCAAAGAATCATACTGTAAAAAAAGATTAATATTTAGAATTGTATATGTTGAATTAATCAAAATCTAGCAGTTGAAGGGAAAGCTAGTAAAAGCAAAAAGTTTTAAAGGACATCTGGTACAAAGATATTTATTCATCACAGTTTATGCAGTCAGCGAGGTAGAAGTAGTAAATATTTGAATAAATCATGATGTAGACACACCATGAGCATTATGTGGCCATTAAAAATAATGAGAGTAGAAGCTATCCTCATTGTCTTAGATTTCAAAAGGTTATTGTTCAATCAAAAGACAGGATGCAGGGTTGTGTATGCAGAATCAATGCCTTATATGTTTGAGTGTGTGTCTGCACATGTGCACACATGCACACCTATAAATACGGTTATATGAGCATTGAAAGAATTTGAAAGGATAAACACCTGGCTGTTAAGATTGGTTTCCTTTTTGGTGGAGTGGCAGGGAGTCAGGAGAAAGAGGGGGAGTAGAAATGTAAAAAAAAAAGAAAATTGTTCTAAAAATGTACTTGATTAGAAAATGATGTATTAAGTAAGCCCACTTTTGTAAAAGTATAAGTATGTACATATACATATTTGTGTGTGTTATATACAAAGACAAATAAAAAAGATACTTTGATGGAAGCTTTCTGGAGGTAGTGAGTTTCAGAGTGTGTACTTTCTTCTATATTTACATATATAGAGAGATTTATAAATATCATAAAGCCATCTTCATTGTGAAAAATTCATAAAGGGATATTAACATTACCATAAGTTGTCTTTATCGAGCACAAGCATGCTGTCAGTAACTAGACTAACAGCTTCACATAAAACATCATATTTAATTTACACAAAACTCCCACAACGTAAGTATTATTACCATATTACAGTTGAGGAATCTGAGTTTTATGGAAGTTATATCTCCCAGACAGACAATGGAGCTAATGGGGGAAATCCATGTCTGCTCTTTTAAATCCCTTAAAAGACTGACTTTTGAATACCACCTGTTTCTGTCCCCCGTTCCTTGGCGCTCCTTACCCTCCTAGGCACACTGCTTCCTCTCTTGGCAATTTCCTGCAAAGTGGTTTTATGCCAAGAGATTCTCTTTGCACGTTTTGTGCACTAACACCTCTCGCTTCTAATTCCTGTGCATTCGTGGCTTTGCTAATTATGGCACACTGTGACTAAACTATCATCTTCACATACTGTTTACATTTTCAGAGGCATTTCCCTATGTTTTTATTTTCTGTTTTAAAAAAAATATAACTGTCGAAAATGTGTGAATATACTTAATAAAAGCAAATGCCAACATAACATTTCTCACTTTTAATGTAACCTTTTAGATGTTTCAAGATGCTTGAAAGTAACCTCAGAAGCCTGAACATTTATTGCATCCATTTCTTGTATCTAAACAGATTGACAAATGGCTTTCAGGGGGGTGTGGGGGCAGTCGAAGAATCTTATTTCTTTTGTATCAATCTTTACAAATGTATTTCTTTACATTTTAACTTCAGTTGTGAACCAGAAGTTTTAAATGTTGTTTTCTTCCTGGAAAGATGAACTCAAGTCAGGGAAGTGATTCAAAAGGCCCTAAGCTCTACCCCAGAAGATCATTTAACAATCCCTAATACTTATTGAGTGCTCACCAGGTTTGATGTTATCCCAAGATAAAATCTTGTGATGATTTTCGCTTCAAACAAAGCAGTAAGACCTTTATAAAAACCTGGCAACAGACATTTTTTTTCCTCTTAACCTAGATGAAGCAGTAATTGCCCTAATTTATTTGGGTTTGCTACCAATAAAATACGTTATTAGATAACAAATATTACATTTATGAGATCATAAAGGTTGTTTCGTATTTTTATTGTTTTTCATTGTTACTTTTATTGTTTTGTAATAAGATTGAGTCATATGGAAATATAAGAATTCATATAGAGAAAGTACACTATTGCTAGCTGGTACATGTCCTACCCACGGAACATACTCTCTCCACTGATGAAGATGATTTTATTACAGCTAAAAAGCTGAAGTACAAGTATCCCTCATATCTACTCTTACTATCTAAATATTTGCTCTAATAAGATATACAAATTTCTAGCTAAAATGCCATGTTTAAATTTAAAAATACATGTGTGCTGATTTTATGAGGAGCCCAGGAGAAAGACACAAAAAGGGCTGTAGCCCTAGTTTGGCTTCTCTCCTCACAGGATCAAGTAGGATATTCAAGTTGCTGAAACTTACTGTGTATTATTTTCTTACTGTGAAGATTATTTTCTTCTTCATCACCCTTTTCCTGAGCATTAGTCTTTTCGGGGGTCCCAGTTTTTACTGCTGGCAAAAGTCTGAGGACAGTACTAACCCAGATACAAATGAGACAGTGAGAAAGTAAAACAATGGCCTTCCAGACCATCATATTCCTAACTGAATGCATGCAGTGCTTACAGAATCTCCAACAGTCCTCAAGTAAGGCCACTCAGCGACCATGACTGGAACAAGACAGAGACGAGGCCATTCTGTAAACACAAAAGAAACTAGAGATCTGCTTTTTGCAATGGACACAAATGATTGTTGCTTCTTTACAGTTAGAGTCCTGCTTTAACCCTCCCGCCTCCTAAATAAATCTGTATATATGTATATGAGATATATTAGTATATATTTCCAGGGGTGCAGTCCCCTTTGCTATAGCAAGCACAGACCTAACTTTGTTTGCAGGTATCTTCCTGGAGATAGGTGATGTTTGGTCAGTTAATATGTTTCTATATATCATTGAGTGGTTTCTTTACCTACAATATAACATATATTTATTGAACTGTAGAAGGAAAATATAACCTATATCCACTAGAGAGCAAATTATATATAAATATGCTCATTAATGAGTATATTAAATTAAATATTTAAATAGGTTTTTATTAAATGTATTGGGGTGACATTGGTTAAGAAAATTATATAGGTTTCAGGTATACGATTCTATAATATATCAGCAGTATATTTTTTAGTATGTTCACCACCACAAGTGAAGTAAAGAGTAGGTATTATAATAGATTTCTATTATGAAGAAACCCTTGATGAATTGCATTATTAAAGAAATTGTCCGCATGGGCTAGGAACACATTATTACATCTCCCGCTAAAATACAAACTTACACTATCCAAAATTACACCATCCAAATATTTACAGGAACAGAAAACAGTCAGATGTAATATTGGAGCCCCCTGAGTGGGACACTGGAAGGGGGGAAAGATACAAATGAGATGCATTTTGTGGCATTTTGTTCACTTTGAGTATCTGCAGTTGAATTACATGTGTTATAGACACAAGCAGAAATATTCTACCTGGCCAGCCACGATGTTCTGAATGGACAATTATTTAGATGGATCATCAGTAAAAGTGGGAGCGGAGTTGAAAAGAAACATCTTTATTTTGCACTGAAGTGTTAGAAATGATGAAAATACCATCTCATCAGTCCATATAACAATCTGAGAAAGCAGGAATTGCTGTCCCGTTTTATGGTAAGAATTAATGAGAAGCTCTTCACATTCCAAAGCTCTTGTAACCTGCCATTATACCGTGTTCTAATCACAGTTAATTAAATGAAGACTGTGACCTGCCTCTCCAGTGTTTCATTGTGGCTGGAATGTAAACCAAAGGTGATAAAAGTGTGAACACTTGCAGGATTATACCTTAATCCTTAAAGTCTCAACATAATGCACTTAATACAAGGATATAAAAGAAAAGGTGGTACTTTTGAAAGTTAGACATAAGGATGACGAATAGAAATATGCTGAATTTGAAGCAATGTGGTTAGGAGAAAGAAGCGGCTCAAAGTTTCATAGCCATTTGTAACCACTTTTGTTCCTCGTAAATAAGCATTCCTGAAAAGTCACAGAGCATTTTAATGCCAAGTTAAAATTTAGTTCTAAGCTAGCTTTACAACATGGCAGAAGTGTCTTCTCCATCACTTCTTCCAATTCGAGATCCCTTCTCTTTTTTGAATTACTGATACCAGGGATGTCCTTCCACATTAGGAGAATAAGTTCCTACCCAGAAAAAATGAAATCATATGCTGCGGATCTCAGCAGAGTAATCATGATCTCAACATATTCAATTAATAAGTACAATATTCCTAATATTCACATGAGGGAGACACGCAGGGAGCTACCAGTGGTTTTTCATTAAGTTCCTGTGCTTCCAACTGGCCCAACATTTGCAAAAATCACTCCCCAGGTCCCATCACATCATAAGCCACAGCTCCTCTAACTCTGCATTTACCTAAGTCCTATTTCTAATGAACAAAGCACTTAGCCTTTAATACGCCTCCTGCTGCTTTTGCTGCTGCTGTAAAATTGTATCTTTCTTCTGTCTCTGTCTCTTTGTATTCTGCACTTTTGTGCATTTACATTATACTGCTGAGTGGGAGATGTTGTTTCCTAGTCTCAATACTTTGGGCCTTTCATCTTTTGCTCTTTGCCTACAGGGCTGTGGATTTACACTGAGCTACGCCTCGTTATTCCCATCTACACTGAAACATGCTCATGTGTGTCAGCCATGCTAAGTTCACTTAAGCTATCATGAGAAAAAAAAATTTCAATCTCAGTGAGAGGAAACAACAAATACTTATTTTTAACTTTCGCTTCATGTCCACTGTGGGCTGTCAGAGAAGCTTGCTCATCACTAAATGACTCAAGGGGAACTGATGGTCCAGTCACGATTTCTAACGCGGTCAGTTGCTGTGTCCCAGGGAATGTGACACACCTCACTTCCTCCCACAGACCATTGGCCAAAATTAGTTACGTAGCCCCACCAATCACACTGGTGCCAACCAATTTAATCCTGCCTTCTTCCAGGAAAACAACGTGCTGGAAGCGGTTGGCAAACAGCATTGATGACTACTACAATAAACTTGTATAAAGGAAAACATGAACAGTTCTGAATTGCCTACTGCTGTACTTTTCATAAAAGTGCTTTATTGGGTCATGGTTAAAAAAAAAAAGCAGAGGCTTGGGTTTGTTTTTGACTCAACATACTGTTTTTAATAGACTTGGTCTTTCTACGCAGTCTTAGGTTCCCAGAAATATTGAACAGAAGGCACAGAGATTTCACATATACTCCCTGCATATACATGCCTAGCCTCCCCACTTATCAACAATGTCCTGCACCAAAATAGTACATTTGGTACAATTGGTGAATCTATATTGACACAACATTATCAAAGTCCATTAGTTACATTAAGATTCATTCTCAGTGTTATACATCCTATGAATTTGGGCACATGTATAATGACATGAATGCACTACTATAGTACCATACTATAGTATCAGTAAAATTCTTCTAAAAATCCTCTGTGCTCTTCCTATTCATCCCTCCCTTTCCCTAATGCCTGGCAAACACCGATCTTTTTACTGTGTCCCTAGTTTTGCCTTTTCCAGAATGTCATATAGTTGGAATCACACAGTATGTAGCCTTTTCAGATTGGCCTCTTTCAATTAGTAGTATGCATTTAAGTTTCCTCCATATCTTTTCATGGTTTGGTAGCTCTCTTTTAGTGCTGAATAATATTTCAATGCATAGATGGACCACAGTTTATTTTTTCACCTACTGAAGGACATACTGGTTGCTTCCAAGTTTGGGCAATAATGAATAAAGCTGCCATAAACATCATGTGTGGTTTTTTGTGTGGGCGCAAGTCTTCCACTACTTTGGGTAAATACTGACGACTGCACTTGCTGGATTATATGGTAAGAGTATGCTTACTTTTGGAAGAAACTACGAACTGTCTTCCAAATTGGTAGTACCATTTCTGCTTTCCCATGGGGTTAATATTTACTGGTAAATACAATGTGCTATGCCATGTTCTTGGTTACACCCATAGGGTCTTATCAAATTTAATATCAATCATCATAAGTAAACACTTCAAGAATCATGAGCAGAGCTCAGTTTTATTGAAGTAGGAAAGCTGTACCCAGACATACACTGCCTTCCACATCCCCCCTGTATCCTGGTATTGCAGATACAGTCCCATTCTGCATTATCCTACCTGTCTCGGTTGGCGTGCTTTTCCTCTAACACCTTTCCTGAATCCCCAACATAAGGTACCTTACCCCAACCTTAGCAGCTGGGCCACTTAGCCCCCTTCCTATTCTTATTTAGGTATCAGATTCAAAGAACCCTAGACTGGTCATTAAATGGCTCAACACCAGATCACATATAATACTAATCTTATATTGCTCACATCCTTCTTTTCTGGGACTCTTGCTTTATCTTGAAATCAAAGTCTTGTCTTTTACCCTTTCTGGCTCTTATATGCTTATATCATTCTTGGTGCTTAAATCCCTCCTTACATTTTGCTAAGTATTTCAGTATAGGAGACCATTCTGTGTGGCATGGGCCCAGCTCCCACTTGGAGATGCACAGGACCCACGCCCACGGATAGGTTCTCCCGTGGGGAATCAGGCCTGCAATGTACCTAGGCCACTTTGAGACTTGCTTTTGCTAAAACTCCCTCACCCTGAATTGAGACAGCAAGTGCTTACTGTAACTTCCTAAAGTCTGTGCTAAACCTCCCCAGTATGGAGTGTAACCGGTTCAACCACGTTTCCCTTTGCATTTGCAAATATCCCTCTTCTGTGATGTGATTAGCAGCATCCTCTCCTTTGTGTTCTGTAAAAGGTACCCACCTAAGGGGAACCTGTGCAAGTAAATGAGGACCATCCTGTAATGGGCCCAGAAAAGAAATAAAGGCCTGTCAAGGCGGGGGCTGAGGTTTTTTCTCCTCTTGAGAGAGAAGCCATGTCGTCCCTTATCCTCCACAGGACTCGGTAGTCCATGCGAATTTCTCGTGCCTCATCCACAATATGGTGGACCCCATGAGCCGGAGTCGGCATCATTTCAGTTTCTATTAAATAAAATATTTTTTTTCAGAGTCCCAGTCCTCATGCCCTTGACTATGCCATTTAGGATGCTGACTATTCAAATGCTCATGCTTTGTCCTATGACCTCCATTCAACTATTCCCGTCACTCTGTCACTCCCGGCCCTATTCCTTTGATCTCAAACCCTGGAAGTCTCTAGGCTGCTTTGTACACTAGTGACAATAGGCAAATTTTTCAAACACAGAGAAATCCATGCACGATCATCAGTGAGTCCTAGCTCACCATTAGGTGACTAATTGTCCCACAGAATGATCATTACCGTGCAAGTTCAGGAAATAACAAGCCGTCACATCATATTTCTTCGCTGACCTATTAATGTGATGAATTATATTCATTGCTTATGGAACATTAAACCACCCTAGCATTTGTTAATAAATCTTTTGGGGTAATCTTTTGATTTTTTAAAAAATTTTCCAGTGTTTGTTTTTCAAGTTTTTCCCCACTTAAGGTTTCCCTACATATATTGAAAATAAGATCGACCTTTCTCTTTCTTTTGATGATCTTTGTGAAGTTCAAAGGGCCTTTTTTCACTGTGTAAATAGGAAAAGGAGGACTGGTCAGGGAGATGCTGCCAACCTTGTTTTATTTACCCTGAAAAGGGGATTATGCAATGGAATAAGCTCATTTTGTACAACTCTGGCTTTAGGAAGCACAAAGAGTATGGGACAGAAAGTGGATAGAAGGGATCACAAATTTGAGAGCCCTACAAATCAGGGAGAACGAGAACACCATGCACTAGCAGTAGCACCAAGTGTTTTTAAAGCTGACCCATCACAGAACTGATTGAATTAACTCGAGGACGGAATCAAGAAAAGGCAATACTTCCATTAGGCTTCTCACAGAACTTCACCTACCATAAAAGCTGGCATACGTCTTCAGTCCCCAGAACACTGTGAAGCTGTGAACATCAGACTATAGGTACATCTTAGATACTCATCCCGATTACCCGTTTTGAGCCTTAGTACTGCCGGGGTTGAATGTTAAATCAGTCACTCAGGACTCAACTGGATCAGAAGTATTAGTAGCTAGTTCCTAGACCTGATCCTAAAGCACACAGGTGGCAAACGCAAGGCCCCCAGGCTGAATCCGGCCCTCCACCTTCTGTTATCCAACCTGGAATCTTGTTTCTACCCAGCCTGGCACCTTGTTTCAACCTGGCAACAGCACCGAGCTCTTGCTTAACAGTTAAAGAGTAGTTACATGTATACAGTCCTAAAATTACAGCTGGCCCTTTGAAGGCAACTGTGAGGCTGATGTGGCCCCCAGTGAAAATGAGTTTGACACCCCTGCTATAGCAGGTGGGTTCATTTATGAACAAGTAGATACACCTTTAATGGCTCAGACACAATATGAGTTTACTTTTCATCCATGTAAATTATCCAAGAGAGTTAACTACAATGCTTCTGAAATTGAAAACGTAACGGGTTTTGTGGTTGTTTTGACCAGTGACAAATATCATGCTCTAATGTCAGTCTGCACTACGTTCAAAACTTTTGACACTAACATGGAGTGATTGAGCTCTCCCCAGAGATTCAAAACCCTGACCCCACTATTTTCAGTAATATGTAGAAAATGATATCATAGCATAGTAACAACCATTTTAAAGTCAGACCTGTCTCTCAGCCTCAACACACAGGTATTTCTCAGACTCTTTAACAGTGCTGAATATAATGATCAGCAAATAAAATACTATGGAATACATAATTTATATGCTATCTATTTATTGGAATTTGTAGGTTAGATTCCTCTCACGAATGAGACAAAAACATTCTATAGGAACAAAAGTATGGACTGTTTTGCTGGGTTTACCTCAAATGGGGCATAAGGAATGAGTGATTTTTTTATTTCCTATTAAATGAGTGTGACTAAATAAGCTTAGGCACACAGGCCCATTTGGGTAGATGCACGCTCATCCTACCTGATCTCTCACGTCCTGTAAATAAAAGAGGTTCAACGCTGAAATAAGTGGAAATTGTACTGGCATGTTATTTTGCAGGCAATATCTTATTGATGTGGGCTGATGTGAGGAGGAAAGAATAGCACAGAAGTGTGAAGGTGACTCATAATGCCATGTTCGAATTATTTTCTATAAATAAGGCAGATAACACGCATCATCAGTATAGCTGAGGGAATCAGTTTTTTACCCTAGTGCCAAGCATATTATTTCACATTTAGACTATTGTTATGAATAGGAACTTTGAAGGCTCCAGTGGAGACTCAAAGTGATTTTGAAGATATGCATCTTCTCCTATACAAGACATTTAATTTTTCTTCCTTTAATGGCTGTTGATGTTAAAATACAAAATGCAGCCTGATAAGTATCTAACCCACTAAAATACGATTCCACTTATGCAGAATGATTTGGATGGTCCTGCTTATTTTTTAATGTATTTCCTTCAGGAAAGAAAAGAAATGCTGGCATTGCATACCATTTCATTTTCTATTATATATTCAGTGAATTTATCATCTTGCCATAAATATAAAAGTTAAGCAACAAAATAGAATGACTGCAAACTTTACATTTTTGTAATTTCTTCCCTAATTTTCTGGGGTTGAAGTGGCATTGCATTCCGGCAAACAGCCATTAGCGAAGACTTTTGTCAGCGAGAAACTTTGTTAAGGATTGTGTTAAACAACGAACACGCAGATTTTATGCAAAGATGGGAAGGATGACATTTTCTGTGCACTTTCCTTCTTGTTTGACCTTTAGAAAATATTTTATTTGCTCACTTTGGTTATTGCCATTGCCTCCCAAAGTCCCTACTCTCTGCCAAATTCTTTCACTCTATCACACAGCAACTGGAGTAATGTTGGGTGGGGGTGATTTGAAAAGTGCTTAAAATGTTTTAATTGCTTTCCATTTCACTTTGAAAATAAATCCAGTCTTTTTCAGTATGACCTCCAAGAGACTAGTTGATTTGTCCTCTATCAAGTCTCCAAGTTTTTCAGTGTTTTTTTCCTCCATCACCCATTATTCAGGGGACCATTCATCATAGTTTACTTGAATGGTCCTGGTGCACATCTGGTGCACAAGAATTCCTTCTGGTTTACTATTTGCCTTATTTATAATATATCACTCTAGGACTTGTTTTGATGAGCAAACTCTTCCCGATTTGCCCCATAAAGGGTTCCTTCATGCTGGCTTCTGTGCTATTTTGAAAAATCTCCAACAGTTCGGAGCACTTCTTGCCATATTTTCCATTTCCTCACAAAGTTTTCTTATTAATATATGTACTGAAATAGACCAGTATGTGTTTGGCAGGCCTCCCACTGTCCTTCCAGCTTCTTCCATGGTCTCATCGAGAGCTCTGTGATAGACATGTGCAGTTCAAGTAGCCCTCCTATCTATATGTGGCTGAATCTGGGTTGGGGGGGGGAACTGGCAGGACCCGACTTTTCTTTCTTTGATTCTTTTAAGTTTCAACATAATGAACACCACCCCGTTAAAGACAGTATGCAGGGCTCCCACTTATAACTTGAAGGGAACTCAGATCCAACTGAGCTTGAACAGGTGACTGTTTCCCCTCTACCCTTGTGGTGCGGGGTGTTGAACACTACCTCCCTGCCTGCCATTTGGGTTCCTTGACCCATGATATGGCTTGACTACCAAGCAGCCATTAGACAGTTCAGTGGAAATTGGGGAAAAACTATAGGTTAAGTAGATGTAAATTCTCTGTAGAAACTAGGGGTTTAGCAATCTTGCTATAGAGCATATATAATGTTTTTTTGACATTTATTATATGGAATAAATGTATAAATATTCATTTAGATTTATTTAGTAATGCTCTATTTATTTTTGGCAATAAGTCCAGTAGACAGCTATGCACTTAAAAAGAAGGGGACAGAAAAGGAAAAAAAAAAACATTGAAACTTTTCCTGTCAAATTTCCATTTTTCAAGAGACTCAACTTTTTGCACAGGTAAGCGGCATGAAATGTTTGTTGATGCTCAATATCCATGCAGATGACATCACTGAGCACATAAAAATAACAAGACACAAACCTGTTAAAGAGCATTGGCATCTACTTCAAATGTGACAAATCATCTTGAGAAGACAGTGCCTAAAGATGATGATTTACTATGTGCAGTTGCAGAAGGTATTGTAAAATAAAACTATAAGAAATGACTTTTGATTTATATCAAATGACTACTGATCTAAATTAATTCAATTAATTTTCCACTCTAATTTTTCTTATACATGTACCCTCAACCAAAAGAAATCACTGTTAATATGTTGGCTCCATTTCAAAAAGAAATTCACATGCAGAAACAGCCTAAGTGCCCATCTGCAAATAAGTGGATCAAAAAACTATGGTACATTTACGCAATGGAATACTACACAGTAGAAACAAGGAAGGAACTCCTACCCTTCTCGACAGCATGGGGGTAACTGGAAAGCCTTATGCTAAGTGAGATAAGCCAGGCGGTGAAAGACAAATACCATATGATCTCTCCTATAACAGATACCTAATGAACAAAACAGACAAACGAGCAAAATAGAACCAGAGACATTGAAATAAAGAACAGACTGAGAGTAACTAGAGGGGAGGAGGGAGAGGGATAGTGGGGGAAATATGAACAACATAAAAAAGACCCAGGAAGAAATTAAGGTTACCTCAGGTGAAACAAAGAAAAATCTACAGGAAACCAATAGTGGAGGGGATGAAGCCAGGACTCAAATCAATGACTTGGAACATAAGGAGGAAATAAGCATTCAACTAGAACAGCAAGGAGAAAAAATGATTGAAAAAAACGAGGAGAGCCCTAGGTAGTATGGCTCAGTGGATTGAGTGCTGGCTTGGGAATCAAAGGGTCACTGGTTCGATTCCCAGTTTAGGGCACTTGCCTGGGTTGTGGGCTGGGGCCCTGGTGGGGTGTATGTGAGATGCAACCACAAATTAATGTTTCTCTCCCTCTCTTTCCCCCTTCCTTCCCTTCTCTAAAATAAATAAAATTTTTCAAAAACAACAAGGAGAGTATAAGGTGCCTCTGGGCCATCTCCAAATCTACCAACATCTGAATCATAGGGATGCCAGAAGAAGAGGAAGAGCAAGAAATTGAAAACTTATTTGAAAAAATAATGAAAGAAAACATTCCTAATGTGGGAAAGGAAATACACACACAAGTCCAGGAAGTAGAGAGTCCCAAATAAGTTGGACCCAAAGAGGATCACACCAAAACACATCATAATTAAAATGCCAAAGGTTAAGCCCTGGCTGGCGTAGCTCAGTGGATTGAGCGCGGGCTGCGACCCAAAGCATCGCAGGTTTGATTCCCAGTCAGGGCACATGCCTGGGTTGCAGGCCACGGCCCCCAGCAACTGCACATTGATGTTTTTCTCTCTCTCTCTTTCTCCCTCCCTTCCCTCTCTAAAAATAAATAAGTAAAATCTTTTTAAAAAATCTAAAAAAAAAAAAAAAGTAAAACACCACTTAAAGGGGTATTAAAAAAAATGCCAAAGGTTAAAGATAAAAAGAGAATCCTAAAACCAGCAAGAGAAAAGCTCAGAGTTACCTACAAAAGAGTTCTCATAAGACTGGCAGCTTATTTCTTAAAACAAACTTTGCAGGCAAGAAGGGACTGGCAAGAAGTATTCAAAGTGATGAAAAGCAATAACTAGAACCTAGATTACTCTGTCCAGCAAAGTTATCATTTAGAATTGAAGGTCAGATAAAGTGCTTTATGTCTACCTGGACAAGGTAGAGATAAAGGAGTTCATCATCACCAAGCCCTTATTATATGAAATGTTAAAGGGATTTATTTAAGAAAAAGAAGAAGATAAAAAAACTATAAACATTAAAATGGCAAACAATTCACAACTATCAACAACCAAATCTTAAAAAACCAAACTAAGCAAACAACCAGAACAGGAATAGAGTAAGAGACATGTGGATCATTTGGAAGGTTATCAGCTAGGAAGGGGAAGGGGGAGAATGGGGGGAAAGGAGCAGGGATTAAGGAGAATAATTGGTAGGTACAAAATAGACAGGGGGAAGTTAAGAATTGTATAGGAAATAGGAAGCCAAAGAACTTACATGCATGATCCATGGACAGGAACTAAGGGTGGGTATTGCTGGAGGTAAAGGAGCTACCAGATGGAAGGGGACAAAGGGGGAAAAATTGGAATAACTGTAATAGCATAATCAATAAAACATATTTTAAAAATAAAAAACAAAAATATATCATCAACATCCCACCCCCCAAAAAAAGATTTGTAGTCCTGTTTCTAAGGATTCAGCCTTCTTATTGAATCAAAGTTTTGAAGATTTTGTTTATTTATTTATTTTTAGAGAGAGGGGAAGGGAGGGAGAAAAAGAGGGAGGGAAACATCACTGTATAGTTGCCTCTTGTGCGCTGCCCACTGGGGACCTGGCCTGCAACCCAGGCATGTGCCCTGACTGGGAATCAAATCTGCAACCCTTTAGTTTGCAGGCCCATGCTCAGTCCACTGAGCTGAACCAGCCAGGGCACGAATCAAAATTTTGAGGTATTATTCCCAGTTGCAGTGGTGGGTGGTTGCCTCATTTCTTGTGGCCAAGCTCTTGCTTTTATTCCATTATAGTAAGTTAACCTTTATTTTATTGCTTTATTTCTAGGTGTTTGACTGGGTTCCCTTGCCTGGGTATTCTGGAAATGTGGGTCCTCTCCTTCTCTTATTCTTACATCGTCTTCAGAGTCTGGTCAGCAATAACTGGGTCTTTGCTCCCACTGCCTGACCTCACTGATAATGCCACACTTGTCACTACTTTCTAACTATTCATCACTGATGTTCTTCTAATGCTTCCCAACTCTCTCCTACTTGCTCCTTTCTGCTAACTTTGCTTCCAAGTTAGCCGAGTCTCTAGGTCCATGTTTCCCACCACCTGCATCCATGACCTTGTCCTGACAGAGCCACAAGCTGCTTGGGAAAATATTTTGAGGCAGAAAGGGATTTTATTTTTTGACAACTTTATTCAGAGCTTTGGGCTCAATCAACTCTCCGTAGCAAAAGGTTGTTTGGTTCTGACTGATGTGGTTGTTGTTTTTTTTTCCCATTAAAATCTAGATCCATTATTAATTTTCCATAGGGTAAACATTGTACCTTTTATTTTTTGAGATAGTTCATCATTGGGCAGAAGACCTTTATTTTTGAATTTACATAATATTACCTACAGTCTATGTCATAACAGGCAAACCACTAAATATCACTAAGTGTTACATCCTTCTTCTGTAATAATTTTTGTGTGACTACCAGATAAAATATGTGAACATCTTTGAAAATGCAAAGCACAACATTTTGTAGGCTTGTATTAACAGTGAGGTCTATTACTATAATTGTTTTTGGTCCGACGGTCAGCAAAAAGACTCATCTCAGAACTTCGACTATTTAGGTAAATGTATACACCCTTTGGATCCTGCCTTGCCATCCTCTGTATACAATAATGGCAAAAAGAAGTAAGCTTTCACAGACTACTGGTGTTTGAAAGTGGAACACTGCAGCATTCTATTGTTTTAATAATGCCTGTCTTGCCTGAAGCATTAAGAAAACAATTTGAATCCCCTAGCCAAGCATTATTTTCTATCAATCTGGACTTGTCATGCCACCTAGTGTTTAAATTCTGAATAGCAGTTCTCTCACAGAGCTTCAAATCAGCTAATTACAACATTTGCTTTCATTTGAAGAAGTTTCTCCATGCTATCACAATCCTGTGGTTTCTTGAACACTGTAGACATTGTTTCAAATTAAATATAAATTGAGATGTGCTCAATATCTCCTAGATGGGTATTCGACAATGTGATGGGTATGACTTTGGAAAAAATCGTCTGTTTAGCACTTGCATAAAGCAGAACAAAAGATAATAATGAAAATATTCTATAGTAATCCCCCCAAAGCAGGCAACTCATAATGTTTAGGACCAATAGCGCTGTTGTTTATATTTTAAGTGTTTTCATGGTTGTCAATGAAAACTCCTAAAAGTCGCCCCTGTGTCCATGTTTCTGCAACGTAACATTTCCTCTTTCAGAACATGTCCTCTTTCAAAAGTCTATGTAAGTGTAACCATCAAATAAACCAATGAAATCAGGCATTTGTGAGCAGGAGAGATTTGACCTCAAAGCAAGGATTTTCTCTTTGCAAAATGCAAGGAAACAGAACATAAAAGCAAGAGACAGAAGATAACAAAAGAAGAAAACAATAAGGTTGCGAGACTGTGCCAGTAATTAGAGTAATTAGTAAAAGGGCAACGAGTCATGGCCAAGAGAAATAAAATCTAAGACATGGGCAAAAGCAGTTACATTAACGTCTCTACTAATGGAGAAATGCTTTCCCGTGAGAGCTTCTTCGTAAAAAACAAACACAAGAGGAAGCATGGTGATAACCAAACAAAAAAGACAAGGAATACATTGTGCTGAATGTGAGATATACATTCTTGGGAACCCAAGGATTGAGAAGCATTTAAAGTTGGTAGGAAGGTACTAAACCAATGTAAAGGAGGTGAGACAATTTATATATCTGACAATGTTTATATATATACACGTAAATATTTATATTTACTGCATTAGTACATATTAGCACCATATTTGTAATTTATTTTGTCTACATTTTATATTGGAGGGACTTATTATTTGCATTTGTACTTGGCTATTGCGGTACCTGGATTGAACCCAAGCACTCTTACTTGAAGATGCACTTAAATTACTGTGTCACCCTGATTCCACGGAGTGTGCGTATGTGTATGTGTGTGTTCATTCTTCCTTCCTTTTCTTTCTGTCCAGGAGATGTGCAAGTCTAGCAGTATTGAATTTGTCCATCTCCCTTCTATGTCTGCTAAGCAGCCTGGTTTTAGTTAATATCCTGGCCAATACTGTATGGTTGACGTATTTGAACACAGGTATGGATCTGTGCTGTACATGGGGGAGTTAGTCCCCCTTGTGGGGTCTTTAAGAATCACGCTCCAACGCGGCCACAGAAATTACATTTGGAGAAGCATGTGCAATTAGAGGGTTTATGAAACTCACGGGCCCTCGAGAATGACACAGCACACCACACAGGGCACCATATGGGAGGAGCTCCAAGGAAGCAGATTCACCCAAGCAGGTGGGGACCCAAGGGGGAGCGAGGAGCAGTGCACACGTGCCTTTACTGGGGGGTCAGGGTGGAGTATGCAGGCAAAAAGTGTGAGCGGAGCTCATCCTTGTGTTTTCATTAGTGGTCACAGGCAGATGACAGCAAGAAGGGGATCTTGTGAAAGCAACCAGACAGATCACACCGATATACCTAGTCAGCTGGGCAGACTGTTCACGGCCTGTTTGTGGGGACGTTGAGGCAAGAGGAAAAGACGGTCTTTTCAATTTGGAATATAATATCATGTTATTATTTTCATAATTCCATGGCCAAATAATGACTAGCTTTCACAAAATTGTTGCTACGCATGCTGTTGTTCAATAAATATTCATGGGGAGAATGCATCGTTAATGAAAGAAATGGTCTTCATTTTCCACATTGATTCCCTAATCAAGGCCTTCATCTCCTCCACACCTGCAATCCTGTCCTTCATAAGTAACACTCATAACAAACAAATAAGCCTTCATATAAATCTGCCCTTGATGTTATCATGATTTTAAAAAAGAAAATCAATGTTCCAGTTATGAGCTGCCGTATAACGAGGCATCTTGAAACTTGTTTAAACATTGATCTTAAAAAAACCAATGCCTTACTTTTCATCAAGGGTGTGTAAGTTAATTAGTCTCAGTTTGCTTGGCCTCTCACATGTGTTGGCTGGACCAGGGGTGGGGGTGGCTGAGACTGAAATAATCTGAAGCCCCAACAAGGTTTCATGGCCAAGATGGCTCATTCAGTGTGACTGGCAGGTACTGGTTGGTAACTATCAGCTGCGAGTACAGCTGACACCGGCAACTGCAGTTTCTATATGTGGCCTCTCCCATGATTCTGGCTTCTCAGGGATCAGGTAAGTCATGGACTTATGGGGGCATCACTTTGTACATTATATATATGTCTAACCACTAGGCTGTACATCTGAAACTAATATAATATTGAATGTCATAGTGATTTAAGCTTTTAAAAGAATAAGAGCTCATACACTGATGTCTTTGCCTTTTCATTTTATTAGCATTGCACTCTACCGTGGCATTTATTATGATTCCCTGCTCCCTCTCATACCAAAGCTAAATTCCCGTGTTAGACTAACACATTTCCAACCTGTCCTGGCCTTACACCTCTCTGCTTCCTCTGTACCCTCCTTCCTATAACATGTTTGCTCCTTTGACCTATGATGCCCCCACCCCACCACCTCCAATCTTATATTACAATCATTTGTTGTTTATAGACCACCAGTCTTTTTAAAAAGAGTTTATTTATTTTTAGACAGAGAGGAAGGGAGGAAGAAAGAGAGGGAGAGAAACATCAATGTGTGGTTGCCTCTCACATGCCCCCTACTGGGGACCTGGCCCACAACTCAGGCATGTGCCCTGCCTGGGAATCGAACCAGTAACCCTTTGGTTCTCAAGCTGGTACTCAATCAACTGAGCCACACCAGCAAGGGCTAGACCATGAGTCTTTTCTCTGAATATCTCCCTAACTATAGCAGACCATAATGATCTCCCCTCCAGTAGCATTAAAGGGCATTTTTTATATAATAGTTCATGGACTGACTATTTTCCCATGTGTGACTTTTATCTTTCCAAATATACTATGAATTTTTGAGTCTATGGTCTCTATCACCAAGTCAGATATTCCTTTGAAATTCCTTATAAGTCCTAACCTTCAAGAATGGTTCAACGGAAAACTGGCAATAAACTACACCATGGTCGTTTAGCCATGACAGAGTCAGGTGGAGCCCTCCATACCAAAATTATCAATGGAAATGTTAGGCTGCAGTAACTAGCTTGACCACAGTGAAGTAAAACAGAGTATTTAAACCACATACGCAGGTAAATTTTGTGTTATGTTTACTGCTGAGTCTTCTCAGCAAATTAGAAATTTATCCTATAGAGCAAACAGAGGGAGAAGCTATGAGCTATGATTTCTCGGTTTCCATTCAACAACATTTTCCTTTTGGCTAGGCTGAGACTGAAATGCCTTTGATAGGATAATTCATCCCACAATTAACAAGGAAGTGTAAGACACGAGTTCACTAAAATGGTAAGATCTTTCCCATAGCAGGTTCTGATCTGTGTTACAAAAGGTACAGGGATAAGAAGTTACTAAGTATATTGTAGGAAAGCAGGTTTCTCAAGAAAGGGAAAGAAAAGATATGAGAGGAGGTCAGGCTACCATGATCCTTGGGAATTCTGGAGTTTCACCCTTGCCCCATAACGCAGCAGTGACAAGGATGCTACATGAAGGTCCCAAGCTTAGTCAAGGAGTGGCTAAGTTAGAATGCAGAAGACAGGATGATAATGTTTTTCCTCCTGTAGTCCCAGTGATGGAAGGAAAACCCTGGTCCCTATCCTCTGGTTTGGTCACATCTTGCCCCTGTTCCTCTGAGTTTGGGGCTTGAACAGAACTGGAAGTGACTATAAATTTGGCCACTGCATTCTGTTCAAGGGAGCAGCAGAGAGAGTGACAGCTCTTGCAGCATGTGTGTGCTCACATCTGCCTAAATCCACCTGCAGTGGTTCCAGGGAGCAAGCCCTGTGGGCTCTTTCCCAGGCCAAGTAGGTGAAGAGACCCACCTTGTCACCCATTGCCACCACAAATACAGTTAGGCTGTAGCTAAGGCAAACAAATTAGGGAACTACAAAGGGAGCTACAAATTAGGGAAGGAGTGAATTCTTTTCTTCCTCACTGTATCAGATGTTGAACAGGTTGCCCATAAAAGGAAGTTTTTCTCAACACCTGTGCCTGCAGCCCCACTTGTTTGTGGCATTTTGGAGAGTACATGTTGAATAATTGCATGGTTCATTTAATCCCATCTTCATCTGCTCTCCCGGGTAAGATAAGCCAGGCCTCAGATCTGTCAGTGAGAGAACTGACTGTTCAAAAACCCTCTTTTCCCAAACAAAACAAATATACTTCCAAAATAAGTGTAGTATCTTAATGATTTCTGCCCATATTAATTTGGCTATTGTCTCACATGCAAAAAACTCCACGTACCGTATTTTCTGGACTATAAGACACACTTCCCCCCAAATTCGGGAGGAAAGGGGGATTGCATCTTATAGTCCAAATGTCACTTTACATTTACATTGAGGAAATATTATGTTATTTATGTTATTAAATATTTACCATATTTTTTCTTTATTTTTTTTCCCTATTTTCCTCCTCTAAAACCTAGGTGCATCTTATGATCCTAAAAATACAGTGCTTTGACTGAATCTATGATACAATCAAGTACATAAAAATAAATATTGTATTAATTTTAAGACAGATTTTCCTTTAAAATGTTAACATAGAGATCTTTGTGCCACCTAGCTGAGTATGCATTGTATTAGTATGAGAGGAACACAAGAAATTCCAGGTTTTGCCATCCCATTTGCATTCCAAAGTCATGTAGGTGTTTGCTCTTAAGTTTTTTAAACAGGCTAAAAAGTAATTTTAAAAGTTCTCAGCATAGAATCAGTCATTATAATGGTTGTTTAAAATTTTCAAATGCAAATATAAAACGACAATGATGTAGCCAGTCTAAGTTAAAGAAGTATCCCTTGTGGCGTGTGTTCCTTTCAATAATTGTATTTATCAACAGGTTCTGTTTATTTATGTTTGGAATCTCCTTCTACTTATTTTTTTTTATTTTCAAGTGACACATTGAATGAAACAAAGAAGCCGGGAACCCAATTTCATTCTAAGCTGAAACATACATGTAAAACAACAGCAAGAATGTTCCTTATTCTGTATCTGAGTCTAGCAAGAAGAAAGAGGGAAATGTGGTGCTCCCAGAATAAATCTCAAAAAAGATAATATGAACTATAAATGTGTATTGAGTTTCTTAAAAAGAAAACCTACAGATGATAGGAAAGCCAGTGATGTTTAAGTCTAATGCACATCTCCAAGATATCAAAATTAACTTCCTCATAAGTCATTTCTTTTCTAGAGGTTGGTCCTGTCTTTATCCAATTCTCTTGCCCTAGACTATGTATAAAAATTACCAAGACCGAGAACTGAAATATAAAAAGTAATCAATAGAACTGTTATTTCCAAGGGATTTCAAGCAACTGTTTGAATCATTGTTACAATGAAATTACTAGATCTACGCATGTTTCTTGTATAAGAATCAAAAAGTCTTAGAACATTTTCTAAGTAAAGAGCAAGTTTGGGACTGAGCTAGATAGGAAAAGTCAGGTCCTAAGCTCTGTGGAAGACACCAGAATGTTTGCATTCTTGAAGTTTTGGACTTTGGTGTGAATAAATTATTCATATCAACAATGTGCTCTGCTTCCATGGGTTTTAGGACTTCTGGAATATTATTTTATAGATAAGCAGAATAAAAGAGCCAAACGAGGCACAAATTTTCAAAATTATGTGACTTAAAAAAGGTAACTGGGTCTTAAGAGCCTAATTAGAAAGTAATATTTTTAAGAATCTTAACTACTGTACATTTAAGAATAATATTGCTAATAAATAAACTACTGAAGACTCTCTTGCACGATGCACAAGAGAGAAAGATTATTAAATCATATTTTGTCATTATTTTTTTTTACTTTTGGTGTTCTCATACTATAGTGCTTAATGTCAGGCATTAAAATGATATGGTTAGTTTAGAATCACATTAATATTTAAATACCATATATATTTAGTCAAAATATATTTTTGAAGTAGTATTTATTTAAGAATGCTTTATGCCCTGGCTGGCGTAGCTCAGTGGATTGAGCGCAGGCTGCAAACCAGGCATCACAGGTTCGATTCCCAGTCAGGGCACATGCCTAGGTTGCAGGCCGTGGCCCCCAGCAACCGCACATTGATGTTTCTCTCTCTCTCTCTCTCTCCATCCCTCCCTTCCCTCTCTAAAAATAAATAAATAAAATCTTTAAAAAAATAAAAAATTAAAAAAAGAATGCTTTATATATTCAAGCTGATATTTAGTGAAATAAAAATGGATGGCATTCAGTTACTAACTCTTTTTAATACATCATTATTTACCATTTTGAAAGAGATGATTCTGCAACATTCTTTACATTTTTGCACTCATGTTCTGCCTTAATCTCCCATATATAGTGATTTCAAAATAGATCCATTTAACTGTTAGCTAACATGCACAAATAGTCACAATTAAACTGCACTATGGTTTGCTGAGTGCAGTAAAGATAGCAAATCTCACTTTGCTGCAGAGATTCTGGCTCCATTCAAAAGACGGAAGCTAAAACCAATAATGCAGAAATCTCAACAATGATAGTATTAAAACTTATTTTTAGGGTTTAGACGAGCTTTTATCATCAGATTACTTCTCAACACGATCTTACAGTGAAGTTGAATTAAAATAGATTTGATCAACAGATGTGGTTAACTCTCGGGATAAATCACAGACGAAAATGATTAAGTATGTGGAAGTAATAACATCATCCAAATGTTTATCATATGCCCAATTTTCTGAAAATGCAAAACAAAATCCAAATAAAAATCCAAAGTGACGAAACAGTATGGAGTCAGAAAAACAAAGGAGAGTGGTCAGACATCTGTGCTTCATGTTATAATGTTGTTGAGTCAGAGGCCTATGCCCTCTACTTTGGGATTTTCACCAGGATTTTCAACCACTTGTTTATCAGGGCAACAGCTGGTGTTTCTATATTGGTGAAGGGGAAATTGCTGATATTTCTATTGAAATTTTTCAAACATTGTATTGTTTCTATA
>PVIA01000756.1:248749-363192 GCA_004024845.1 Tonatia bakeri
TTTTTTTTTTTTTTTTTTTTTTTTTTTTTTTTTTTTTTTTTTTTTTTTTTTTTTTTTTTTTTTTTTTTTTTTTTTTTTTTTTTTTTTTTTTTTTTTTTTTTTTTTTTTTTTTTTTTTTTTTTTTTTGGCTACTTCCATCCTAGGCATGTAACTGTCAGGAAAATATAGAATGATGGCCAAAAAAAAAAGTTGGTGTGTGTACCATAAAAGAGTCACAGACAACACGCTGTGGAACTTCAGCAGAGGGAGGGACAGGCTGCGAGCGGGTTTCTGGAAACACCGTGAACAATATTTGAGATGGGCTTTGAGTATTGGGTGCATTTTGACATGGATGCAAAGAATTTTATGTGCTGAGACCAGTGCTAGTAGTCACATAGAAGAGAAACATTAGAGAGTGTCTCTGGGTAAAATTAGGTTGGGCAAATTTCATTAGAGCACAAATAATATGTGGAAGATGAATAGGAGGCTAGGCTACCACGATAACATGGTGGTGGGTGGGGACAGGGGCGGGAGGACCAGGTAGATCCTTGAAGCTCAGGCCCGAAAATACACATGATAAATGGCAGGCATGAGGAGGAAACCAATGCAGGGGTGACTACGAAAGTGTCATGATAATTCCCAGATCTAATTTTGCCATTGCAGGGTATGTCTTTTTCAGGAAACATTTGAGAATTCTTAACAAAAGTAAGTCTGACTTGCTTCATTTTTAATTTAGAAAACAAACATCAACTCCAAATACCATATTTCTACTGCTCCACAAAAGTAGACATCACTGATGTAATTACAACCAAAGAGTAAGCCAGTTCCAAAAATAATCATTGGGTTTCAGTCTTTGGAAGTTCTCACTTCTCAGGCTGGTGAATGACTTCTGGGATTCTAAGCAAAATCCTCCAAAGAAGCCAACATAAGCAGCCTCAGGGGCTGCTGGAAAGCTATAGAATAGCCATGATCTTTTGGCTCTCACTCCTTTCCGTGGTGGCTGGCATGGGTAAAGCGTGGCTGTTCACTGCTATTGTATTTGACAGGTGGGCAGCTGCTTTCACAGGGTACACACTGCAGCTCAACCATTCCATGTTACTCAACAGCCCTGGATTTGTTAAGTGTCCTGATAACAGGACAGAGGCAACCATTTTATTCAGGCTTTGGTAAGGAAATGAAAGAGAAAGACGAATGTTGGTACAAAGTTGACAGCTGCCACTTAATTTATTAAGGGGTTGCTCTTGTAGGAATAGCAGTATAAAATAAATGCAGAAAAAGCAGAAGACAGTTTAAGACCAAAGAGGGATTAGAAGGTTGCATATCATTCCACTAAATCAGGGGTAATTTATAGCATTAGCGTGGACACAGACTTCCTTGAGGAGGAATAAAATTTTTTAAAAAACCATAACTTTATGGGTACTGACTATGTGCCAGGCAGCAATACGTGTAAATCCTATTTATTTTGTTAAGAGGCAAGGAAACAGAAGAGAATTCAAGAGCACAAATCTACAATGAGAGCCAGGATTTGAATCCCGATATTCTCTCCCTCTTGCAACTATGCTCAGAGGTTGCTCTAAACTAAATGTGCGTGTCCTGCCCCCCCCACCACCAAAAAACTCATATGCTCAAATCCTAACCCTAATGTGATAGTGCTACTCCTAGTAGATGGGACCTCTGGTAGGTCATTATGCCCTTAACATGGAGCTGGGGTGAATGAGATTAGATGCCTTCATTTGAGCCTGGAGACCGCCCTTGCCCCTGCTGCCAGGTGAGGACTCAGCAAAAAGCTGGCCATCTATCAACCAGGAAGCAGGCTCTCACCAGACACCAAATCTCTCGGTGTCTTGTTCTTGGACTTCTCAGACTCCAGAACTGTGACAAGTAGATTTCTGTTGTTTATAAACCACGTGCCTAAGACGTTTTTGTTGTAACAGCCCAAACAGCCTGACAGATGTATTATTCAGAAATCAAGAAGACTTTGTTTTCACCTGAATCTGTATGGTTCTGGTATAGCAATAACACAATTCTCTGTAATAAACATCAATTAGTGTCTGTTGCTTCAAAACAGTGACATTGACATGTTGGGCAAAGACTTTTTCACTGTGAACACACCTGGCATTTACTACACTCTGTCCTGAACCAAAGAAAGTAATTGCAGGATCTTTGCAACGAATGCCATGGAGCCTATACAAGGGTGGGCAAATACAGCTGCGAGGATGCAAAGCAGACTTCATTCTTGCATTACTTATTAGTTATTGTATTATTCGCCATGAAAACAACTGTAAACCTACTTTTGCCTACCGCGGGACATCTCTCAGGCATCTTTCAGTGATATGGACCATGGCACGATAGAGAAAACATAAGGACTCTCCACAGAAAATACCAAAGTGCCCTGTGGTCTTTTCAAACAAAACTGATTTTGAAAGGCGGCATTACTGAGTCAAAGGCTCTGGAAACTGTGAGGGACAATAGGTGTAAACAATTTGGCATTTAATGACAGGGGCAGGAGGGGAGGCACCAGTGATTAAATAATGCAGTGAGGACTGCAGCATCCTGGCAGGGCTGAGCTGTTTTTATGCTCAGCCACAAAGGGGTCCTGAACAAACCTGGAGATTGTGAGTTGATGATGGGACATGAGTGAGTTTGTCAGAGAGATCAGGGCAAAAGAAAGGGGAAAATGCTTTCATAACACGAGTAATAAGAAGCTTGAAATGAGAGCGAGGCCCAGTTTGCAGGGAAGTGAAAAATCTCACAATGACTCTCCATTTCACTTGGAGTAAAGGCCAGAGTCCTTATTAGAACCTACAGGGTCCTAAACATTATTGGGTATTCTTTTTCTCTCTGAGCTGACCTCCTACTTCCCTCCACCTTGCTCATTCTACTGTAGTTACATGGGCTTTACTGCTCCTCATGCACGGTGCACATGCCCCTCCGCCTGAGTAATTTACATCAGATGTTTCCTTTATGGGGAAATAATAATTCAGAAACACCGAGGGATTCCTCCTCCAGTTATATCCGTGGCCAACACCTGTACCTCGCTTGTCTCTGATCAAGTTATATTTTCCTCATGAAACCTACGTTTACAATCTGTCCTTGTCACATGCCCCAGGTCTTTACACCCAAGAAAAGTATAAAGACTCTTTACACTCTTTATACTCAAAATTCATTAGGACAGTTAATAAGATTCTACTTTTCCTCTATTCAGAAGCAAGGAAGAATTTTACTTCACACTTATAAATTCGGCTTGCCCATCTGATATACCCTGGCTAATGAAATATGAGCATAAATGACATGCATCACTTCTGGCTGGGAGCCTTTAGGAGCCAGCACTTAATTTGCCACACCCCCTCCCCACTGCCACAGGAACAAGGCACACTCCAGGTGACAGAGTGAGAAATAAAATGTGTTGTTAAAGACATTAAGATTTGGAGGTAATTATATCAGCAAAACTTATCCTCTTCTGACAAATATACTCAGTCTGTTTTCTTCTTTTTCCCGTAACTTAGCACTTTCTAACATACCATATAAAATTTACCACATCCGTAAGTAGAGTACTAAATAAGTAGATAACTAGACAGAAATTCATAAGCTTTAACCCCCTGCCAGAATATAAATTGCAGGATAAAAAGAGAATCTTTTCTGTTTTGTTTCACATTGTGTCCCAAACACTTAAACACCATGTGCCTGGAATATTGTAGGGAGTCAATAAGTGCTTGGGGGAATGACTCTATTAATCAATGGTGTAGCTTTTAAAGTCATTAGGATGCATAGTGACAATTACAAGGAACAGTAAGAATAAATTAGAGTTGTTTTGATGAGATGACAGCACTGACATCCACTAAAGAAAAAGATCTAAACCATAAGGTTTGGTAGCTGTACATGGGCGACCCAGGGTCAGCAGCCCTTTCAGAAGTGTGGCAGATAGAGCTTTTGGCTTCACTTATGTAAGCATGTAGAAGACCTCCTAAATCAAATATATATGCTTGCATGAAGATCATTAATTTATTGGGTTCAGTGGATTCAATTTGAAAGACAAGACTGAAATACAGTAGTCCTCTTTTATCCATGGAGGATATATTTGAAGACCCGTAGTAGAAGGCTGAGACCTCAGAAAGGGTCACACTACATATACCATAAGTCTTTTTATAGGTACATATCTATGAAAAGTTTTAATTTACAAATTAGACACAGCAAAAATTCATTATAATGGCTCACAATAAAATAGAACAGTTATAGCAATATACCGTCATTTCATGTGAATGCATTTCTTTCTGTCTCTCAACTGATCTGATAACCAAGATGGCTACTAAGTGGCTAATGGAGAGGAAGGAGTTGTAGAATGGATACACTGGACAATGAAATGATTTCACATTCCGGGTGGGGCAAAACAAGACTGGCACTAGATCTCACCATGCTACTTAGAATGGCACACAACTTAAAACTTATAAAACATCATTGTTTATTTCTGAAAATTTTCATTTAATATTTTTGGACTGTGGCTGACCATGGGTAACTGAAAACACAGAGAGCGAAACCACAGATAAGAGGGGACTGTTTTATATCAATCTCATGTAACCAAAAAAATAACTTAATGCAGTATGCTCTTATATAATATACATTATACTGCCCAAAAGCTTGGTCTGGGAAAGGTTGAAGAAAATTGAAATTTCAATATTTATTATCATTTTTGTATTACTAAGGTTGAAAACCTAGAGTCAATGACCTTTTGTTTAGCATACACCATAACTATTTTCTTACTCTGTGTGTGTGTTATAAGCAGGGAACTCTTTATTCAACTGTGTTTCCACCATGTTGCTTTTGAAGTGTTCTTCATCATTCTCCCTGCTTCACACTGCCCCCGCCTGGTGGCAGCAAACACCAAGGAAGGAAAAGATATTTAAAAGCTACATTTGGTGATAAACTTGTGAAATATCTGTGATATTCATGATTAACTGTGACACAAAAGAATTCCCAGTTTAAAATACAATATTTTGACAGAAAATATTTTAAGAAACTGAAAAACTTCATTCAAATAAATATGTACAGCCTGTGGCATCTTAGAAAAGGCAAGTTTCTCCATTTAAAGTGTAATACAACTAAAGAAAACATTATTTAGAAAATACGGGTCAAGTTAAGTCACTACAAAAATTATTAATAGTATCCTGTCCAATTCTAGTCATTAAGCATAGATTCTTTAGAAAGGAACAAAGGTCAAATCAAATCTAAAATTGAGCTAACCATTTTTTAAAGTAATCAAAACAGCATGGTACTGGCATAAAAACAGACATGCAGATCAATGGAACAGAATAGAGAGCCCAGAAATATACCCACACCTTTATGGTCAATTAATACTCGACAAAGAGAAGAACATACAATGGGATAAAAACAGTCACTTCAATAAATAGTGTTGGGGAAATTGGATACATGAAAAAAAAATGAAATTAGACTACTATCTTACACCATACACAAGAATAAACTCAAAACAGATTAAAGACTTAAATGTAAGGCTCAAGACTGTAAAAATTCTAGAAGAATATATGGGTAGTAAAACCTCAGCTATTTCTCATAGCAATTTTTTTTCTGTCTCCTCGAGCAAAGGAAACAAAAGAAAAAAGAACAAATGGGACATCAAACTGAAAGGTTTTTGCACAGCAAAGGAAACCATCAACAAAATAAAAAGGCAACCCACTGAATGGGAGAACATATTTGGCAATGATACATCTTGAAACAGAAGGGAATTCTAACAGTACAGAATTGTAACCACCCCACCATTCTTTTGACATTGTTTCCCTAAGTGCTGACTCTGTAATATATATCTTTTAAATAAACAGAATATTTGTATAACAATCCTAGGGGCTAGTTTCAAAAGGTACAGACTCTGACCTTCAGGCATCCCAGCTCCAGGAGATTTCCTGACCTTTGACCTTGAATCCAGGATGATGTGAATCTAAGATGACTAAGCCAGGATGATGCATATCAGACCACCACTCACCTTATTGGAATGGAATGTGCTGGTCTGCGTATAGAGAACTTTGCAATCCCTCCCTTGATGTCTTTGCTCTGTTCCCCTCTCCCTCCTTATAAAAACCTCTGCCGGGCCCTGGCTGGTGTAGCTCAGTGGATTGAGCGCGGGCTGCAAACCAGGCATCGCAGGTTCGATTCCCAGTCAGGGCACATGCCTGGGTTGCAGGCCATGGCCCCCAGCAACCGCACACTGATGTTTCTCTCTCTCTCTCTCTCTCTCTCTCTCTCTCTCTCTCTCTCTCTCTCCCTCCCTTCCCTCTCTAAAAATAAATAAATAAAATCTTTAAAAAAAAACACCTCTGCCTGCACTGAGAGGTGGAGGTATGCTTAGAGACATGAGTCCCCCATCTTCCAGGTGGCTGGCATCTGTATTAACCACTTTCCTTTACATCAGCATCTACCTCTCAAGTACTGGCTTTTGAAGCAGCAGGGAGCCAGATCTGCATTCATTTATAAAATGATAAGGGGTTAATATCCAAAATTTATAAACAACTTATACAACTCAACACCAAAACCCAAACAATCCAATTTACAAATATGCAAAGGACCTGAATAGACATTTCTTCAAAGAGGGCATACAGATGGTAAATAAACAAATGAAAAGATGCTCAACATCACAAATCATCAGACAGGTGCAAATGAAAACCACAATGAGATACCACCTCACACCTGTCAGAATGGCCATCATAAACAAATCAACAAACAACAAGTGCTGGAGAGGTTGTGGAGAAGAGGCAACCCTAGTGCACTATTGGTGGGAATGCAGACTGGTGCAGCCACTGTGGAGAACAGTGTGGACTTTCCTCAGAAAACTAAACATGGAACTGCCTTTTGACCCAGTGATCCCACTTCTGGGAATATATCTGAAGAAACCCAAAACACTAATTGTCAAGAACCTATGCACCCCTATGTTCATTGCAACATTATTTACAATAGCCAAGATCTGAAAGCAACATAAGTGCCTATCAGTAAACGAGGGGATAAAAAAGCTGTGGTACATTTATGCAATGGAATACTACTCAGCCACAAAATAAAAAAGGAAATCGTACCCTTTGTGACAGCATGGAAGGACCTAGAGAGTATTACGCTGAGTGAAATAACCCAGTCAGAAAAAGACAAATATATGATTTCACTTTTATGTGGAATCTAATGAACAATATGAAGAAATAACAAAATAGACACAGGCTCATAGATACAGAGAACAGACTGACAGGTGTTAGAGGGGTGGGGGTTTGGGAAGCTGAGTGAAAAAGTAAAAGGATTAAATAAACAAACAAAAAAAACCCTGATAGACACAGGTAACAGTATATTGATTACCAGAGGAGAAGGGGGCAGTATGGGGAGGTAGAAGAAGATAAAAGGGGGATAAATCATGACGGAAGGAGACTTGACTTGGGGTGGTGAACACATAATTCAACATACAGATGATGTATTATAGAATTGTACATCTGAAACCCCTATAATTTTACTAACCAATGGCACCCCAATAAATGTAATAATTTAAAAAAAAAGAACATTTGTTTTGTGAAGCTATTGGTTAGATCACGAGTCAGCCCTTTCTAACATATCAATCTTTTAAAGAACCGCAGTAAAAAGAAATTACTTAACCCCAAATTAATTTTTTTGTGGAGGAAATTGACAAATTGCATGCATGGGGTGAGGTGCGTGGGCAGGGCAGACGGCAAGGACACACGTTGGGAAGGGCAGTGCTTCAAGCCATTCCCAGGACATTTGCCCTTTCCATAAATACACACAATTCAGAAAATCACCCCACAAATCATAGGTAGCTTTCCTTTCCCCTTGTAAATTGTAACACTTGGACAAAAGCAGGGTATCTAGAGATACAAGAAATCACGCTTTCCAGGAAGATAGTAGAATAACTTCAGCAGAAGAAAGCCATAGGAATATGTTTAATGTTAAATGTGGGAGTTAAAACTCTCTGTTTCAATTATCAGCCCCTTGTGCCACTTTGTGACCATAAAAAGGGTAGTATACCTTTCAAGGCACAATCTCCACACCAATAAAATATGAACCTTTGACAAGACAAGCACCGATACCATCTCAGATTTTAATAGTCTATGGCTTTTCTGTCCCTAAGTAGTCCAGCCACTCTACTACTCAGCACCAGACCCCACTTCTCCCACTGCTTTAGAGGAATGTAAGAGATATCAGTGTAATGGGAAATGTTCCAATCAGCAAGTCTAGAAATTTGGAGTGCATAACGTCACTTGGTAATCTAAAAAGAATAAGAAGAATAAGAAGGAGAAGAAGAAGGAGGAGGAGGAGGAGGAGGGGGGGGAGGAGAAGAAGGAGAAGAAGAAAAACACTTGGACCCCTCACTTTGAAATTCTGACATGGTAAATAAACTTCAGTGCGCTCTCCGGGACCTCCAATACTCACAAGCTCACTAGGTGATTGTGACACCTGCCGAACGGCGAGAACCTCTGGTTTAGATCGTGGCATTTATATGCAGTGTCTGAGCTATACATTGGTCTGATTTCCACATCGAGGCATTACATAGACTTAAGGGATTTTGTTCCCTCTATAGTTTTGCTCCCACATGTTCTTCCTCTCACAGGAGAAATCTGTTTGTTAGGTAAACCTTGCACTAGTGGCAAATTATTCTTTTCAAGGCAACAGACCCTTTGCAAATTGGTAGCTACTCTGGATCTAATTTTGTGGCTTTTAAAACTCAGGGTAGGGAGGACATTACGCAAAGGTGTATGAGAAAGGTGACAAGTGCTGTGTGGGAGGATCCTAGCACAGCAAGCACAGAAGGTGCGCTGTCCAAGGTTGTATTATGGTAGAATAATGATAGTGATTAGCATTTATATCATGGGCTTTAAAATGCTGGGATTTAAGATATACCATCCTTCCCTGATAAAATGCAATGTGCATTTTTAATGCCAATATTGAACGCATTCTTGCTTTTACAGTTCTCCTTTGCTCTCCATCTACAAAGAGATGGACATCACTCCTCTTGAATAAATCAAAGTAAACCATCTCTGAATTCAATCCTATGCAATTCTGAATCTTAGGAACTTGTCCCACTCTCTCCTTCCTGGTATTCTAGTTCCCACCTCCCCCATCCCACATCTCTCCCTCATTTATGGTCATTTCTCTTTACTTGCAGATAGGTACTGGTCCTCTCATCCACTGGGGAAAAAATGGAAGTCTTACCTACATCTGATACTATCATTAATGCTCTCTTATTCTTTTCTTTTTTGTGGCTGAACATTTCAGAGGAAAGTCCAGGAATTCCTTCATCACTCTCTCTCTTTCCTCCCTCCCTCCTTTTTCTTCTCTCCCTCATATATATACACATATCTATACACCCATATACATATGCACATAGGTATACATAGACAGATATTCTTAAATGTAACAAGCTAAAACCAATGTCCTCACCTCATTCTTCATGTATCTTGCATTTCAGCTAAATGTGTCATTTTCCACCTGCCTACTCTAATCAGTGAGAATAAGTTAAGATACGCTACAATAGTAAACAAGCTGAAATGTGTGAAGTTGCAACTAATTACAAAACTTTAATGGCTTAAACAGCAGATTCATTTCTCTCTCATGAAGACGTTAGTTGAGAAATGGAGGGGCAGCCTCGCTCAGGGACTTGAGGTGGAAGAGCAGCCTCCATCTTGAACATTGCCACTTGCCAAACCAGATGGGAAAAAAAACACTCTGAAATGTCTCACACCAGTTAATTGCTCCAGCCTATAATTTACATATGTCAAGTCCACTCATCACTGGCCAGAATGACATGTCCCACCAATCCATAGGTGATCCAAGAAATGAAATCTCCCATGCGCCCAGAGAGGAAGGCCAGAAATATCTGGTCAGCGATGTAAGTAATCTCATACATTTGTTTAAAAGTATTTTCCCCCTTTGGTCTCTTTGGCACTTAATTCTCATGACATTCACATTCTGTTTCACTTTTCTTCTTCTTCAAAAAGCCCTCAAATAATGTAATAACCCTATATTCCAGTCTCTCTGCACTACCACTCTGATAGACCTTATTGACTTTCGTGTTCTTAATTATCTCTGCTAGGTTGGTGATTCCTTAATCTATATTTTCAGATCTTCCTTCTACTATTTTTACAGCTCACTAGCCAGTAGGGACATGTGAAGTAGGTGCTGTAAAATTACTTCCCTTTGTGATGGAGTCACATTATTAAAAGCTGCTTTATAGAGGTTGTAAGACCAATAAGCAAAGGCTTGAGAACCAGAGCTCTTCAATGAGAACATAATAGGAAATATCAGTTTGGAACACAGGGAAATGCGTGGCCACATTCCTCTCTTCAACTCTGCAAATAGTAGGTTACATCCTGTCTGATCAAGGAAGATTTGGACTCAAATCCAGCAAATATATTTCAGCATATACTGCATGTCCGACCTTGTGTTGAAAGTATCCATATTAACTCTTGTTTAATCCCCACAGCAATAAAAATCTAATGCTTCGTATTAAGACTATAGAGGTTTATTATTAAATAAATATAATACGTTAGATCTTAGAAAAAAGCTGAAAGCATTTAGAATTATCCACTGCAGCTAAATGTTTGGCAATTGTTATAAAGACAGAATGATTTGAAAACCAAGTTCTCTGAATCTATACACTCCCATAGCTGGCTGCTTTCTTTGCTGCAGTTCAACCCTTTTCATGCTCTGGCTCTAAAATAGCTATTCAGGATTGCAAACACAAAATTATGAATCCTTTATTTTATGGGTTACATAGGAATTTTTAAACTTACTTTTTATTACATGTTTTTTCACCCCCGTCTCTACAAGTTAACATGCAAACCCATCATATGCATATGATATGCTCCTTATACTTCAGACAGCTGGGCTCCTCACTTCAACACAATGACATTGATTTGTAAACTTTTTCCAAACTTCCATACAAAATAGTATCCCTTGATACTATTTTGTATCAGTTGCAATATAATTTAAAAACTCCATTATCTTCTCAAATATTTTGCTACTCCCACCAGCAGCCTCAGATAAAAACCCTATAAACCCCAAAAATATTGAAAAGGAGACTAAGTGACAGTTAATACACCATACATAAAGGGAGTCCATCTGTGTAGAGGACCAAATATAACTTCTGTCTGACACATTCCCACACAGCCCTTCTGCAAATACAGACACAGATTACTGGTTTCAGTCTGAGAAATTAGTGTCACGAACCCAGAGACTTTACCCTCTTCTTCTGCCTCCAATCTGTTAGACCCCCATCTGCACAGTTAGTACATCTCAGTACTACTGGTTTGCTTTCTGTACTCTCAGACTTATTATAACAGTTCCAGTAGGAGGTTTAGAGTTGGTTCGAGGAGTCAGGGACTCAATTATTTTAAAGAAAGAGTAAGTAGCTCTGGTTCTTAATTATTATGGCAGCTATAGATGAGACTGACCTTTGACATTGGAACTGGATTCCATCTGGAACTCCTAGCAACATTTTAGCCTTTCCATTTTCAGTTGTTTTACACTATAGACCCAAGATATCAATGGTGGAAAAGACATACTATTATACCTTAGATCCTCTGTATTCTCAATAAACTAGAATATTGACATCATTTTGGCCTGGTTTACTGCCCAATGAGTTTTATGCGGGTGAACCTTTAAGAAAAATATATACATATAATCATACACATAAATATTTATATCTTTGTCCATAATAAACCTAGTTTATTGTAAATTAAATTTATATTTCCTGATTTACCTACAGAAATGAAGAGCAGTATTAGTGAGGTCACAGAATGAGGGGGATGGCTAGAATCAAAATTAGAGAACTGAATTTCAGAGCCAGGAATGATAGCTTGGTTAAGGTTGCATTTATATTATATTTATTTTTGAAATATAGCAGTAAAACAGTAAAGCACACTCCTAGAAAGTAAATGATAGGATAAAACTTAACAGTGAAAACTGGTCCTGGCTGGTGTAGCTCAATGGGTTGAGTGCTGGCCTGCAAACCAAAGAGTCACCAGTTCAAGTCCCAGTCAGGACACATGCCTGGGTTGCGGGCCAGGTCCCCAGTAGGGGGCGGGTGAGAGGTGACCACACACTAATGTTCCTCTTCCTCTCTTTCTCCCTCCCTTCCCTTCACTCTAAAAATAAATAAAATATTTTTTAAAAGAGTGAAAACTGAACACATGCTATTGAATTTGTCTGCTGTGATCCATGTACCTATAGTTCTCAGTTTTTAATGTGCCTTCTGTGGCACTGTGAAAAATTCCAAAACTGATAATGACATCAAAAAGTTGAGCAAAGCTACCCCTAACTTACAGTCTCCTTGCCCATATATCCTTTTATTTTGTTGTAATGTGGCTGACATCCCAGTTTGGTACAGCCACAGATAAGTCATCTTTTCCTCTCTCTCTGGAATTTCCTGCCCCTGATTCCATCTTCCCCTCCACACTGGAATCTCCCTCCTCAGCACTGATCAGCAGTCCTCTGTCTACCCTTGCCATTCTCAATCTTATTTTAGGGTTGTCCTTTTTTTTTGGGGGGGGGCTAATGGGTGAAGGTGCAGAGAGAGTAAGAACGTTGTAAACTAAGCACTAAGTGAATGATGGTACAATTATCCTACCTCTGGAAGTATCTTTCTTATTCCCAACTGAAGGTTTCCACCACTAGAGTTATGTGACTTGAAAAAGAGGTTGGGAGGAACAGTCAAAACAAAGAGGGAAACAGATGTCAGGAAGCAAAGGGAAGTTGCCTTTATAACATTCTTAATGCAATTTCTCTTTGCAATATTGTGGTTTCTCTCTTGTCTATCCCAGTTCTTCCTACTCAGACAACCGTGTTCTAGATTGCCTTTCCCATCACTCATGAAGTCCACTTTTATCCTCCTAAATCCCTGTCCCTGCATTGCTAGAAGCCAATCTCAGGGCCATCTCCCAGCATGAGTTTTTATTAATCAGCCATGAATAATAAGGTTTATAAAATTTGAAGTGTTAAAAATGGAACTGTCTTTTCACCCAGCAATTCCACTGCTGGGATTATACCCTAAAAACCCTGAAACACCAATACAAAGGAACCCATGCACCCCAATGTTCATAGCAGCACAATTTACAATAGCCAAGTGCTGGAATCAACCTAGGTGCCCATCAGTAAATGAATGGATGAAAAAACTATGGTACATTTACACAATGGAATTCTACATAGCAAAGAGAAAGGAGCTCCTACTCTTTTGGACAGCATGGATGGAACTGGGGAGCATTATGTTAAGTGAAATAAGCCAGGTGGTGAGGGACAAATATATGATCTCACCTTTAACTGGAACATAATCAGCAAAAGAAAAAAGCAAACAAAATATAACCAGAGACATTGAAATTAAGAACAAACTGACAGTGACCACAGGGGAGGAGGGGGATAATGGGAAAAAGAAGGGGAAGGGTCATCAAGGAACATATATAAAGGACCCATGGAAAAAGCCAAAGGGAGGTAGGTAGGATAGAATGTGGGAGGTGGGGGTGTGTGGGGCAGGGGAGAGTAACGGGAAGATAATGGGGACAACTGTAATTGAACAACAATAAAAAAAGAAAAGAAAATTTTAAAGAAAAGGAAAAAATACCCTTGGGGACTGCATATATCATATGAATTTCCTTGCTGTTATATGACTACATGAAGATACTCAAGCTCTCTGAAATACTAGTAGGGCACTATAAAAATGTACAGTGTTATGATTACTATAACCATCTTTTTGCCTTCAAATATAGGTAGGGCTCAGAAATTACAGGTGTCTATATTCAGCTAAGCAGATTTCCACAGCTACCTATGGCAGGATATTGAAAGTTCTAGTGAATTTTGAATATATATAAAACTGTAACAAATAGAGGAAAACATTTACTAATCTCTTACAATTAAAACTTGTCCCAATTATTTTTATAGGATCTTTTTAACCAGAGAACAATATGAAAATCTAAAAATTCTGAAAATTGTAAAGCCTAGAATGTCACAGCATATGACAGCATACACAGTCATGAGTATTGACCATTTATCAGCAGAGCTACAGTAGGGTTAGTGCCTCATCCAATCTTTCAGTCACCCAACACTTTTTCATGAAGTGCTTTTTCTGGATAGTGCACTATACTAATTCCCATGGGAGATATATGAATACAAAAACAAGAGTCCTTATATAGTCAAGTTAGGAGAGCACACATATAGTCAAATACTATATTATATACTTGAAAGTTGCTGAGAACATAGATCTTAAATGTCCTAACCACAAAAAAAAAATGTGTTTATCTCTTTGCCCCTTTTTTACTTCTCAGCAATTTCATCACTGGTATAATTGATTCCCTGAAATTTATTTTTTTATTTGCAAAGACTTGAAGTGATTTCTGTTTTATCTGCTAGACATGAAAAGATACAATATAATACAATTTTCAGATATTAAAAAAGTTAGAGAAGACATAAACTGAATCTCAAATTGGGGAAATATTAGAAAAATTAGCCACCTTTAGAAAGGCAATGTACTAATTTCGTTGGAGGAAGGAATTCAGGAATTGAAAGGTAAGACTTCATTTAGAAGGTGCAAAATTGCAGAGGAATTTCAGTGGTGGGTGTTATGCCACAGGAAGTATGGAGTGATTCCGAATTTTATAAAGGTTAATTTGAAAGGGGCAGGCAGTTCGGTGCTGGTGATGGAGTGATGTCAAAGAAAAATTACACCAGATGGTTAAACAGGAAAGGAAGATTTTATTCAAGACTATTGCAATGAGGTTCAAGACTACCACAATAAGAGAGAGAAACTGAACTCAACTCTGCTGAACTAAAAGGCAGGAACGTTTTTAAGTACCAGGGTGAGCAATAGGGAAAGCACTGGAGGATACTGGGGGTAGGGAAGGTTGGTTAATTTGATTAGACTCTCCATGTTTGCTAATTGGCTCTTATTAAAGTGAGGCTTCTACGATTCCCACAGAGACTGGGAAGTAGGGGACCCATCTTTCTAGAAGATTTTATTTCCAAGAGTCCTTGGGTCCTTGAGAAAGACATTTCCAGGTTGCAAATGTATCAAGTTACTAATAGAAAATTCACACCTCAAAGGAGCAGAGAAAGAAATTGCAATTCCAAGTCTCTTAAAGTAAATGCTCTCAGAAAAGAGAGGCCAGGAACCTCCAGTCAAGAAGAAGCCTGTCTAAAATTTAGTCAAGCTAAGAATATTAAGGTCATCTTGGTCAGTGAGTAAAATTAGGGGTAACTGCAGGAAGGTTATTTTATAAGGGCATAGTCTATGGGAGTGGAAGAGAAGAAATGGTTGAGAAACTTTGTAAGAAGAATTAAAAGTAATTGTCCTCTTTGGAGAAGAGTCTATTCAGGTCCTTTGCTCATTTTTTTAAAATTGGATTGTTTGGTGTTTTGGTGTTGAGTTTTATAAGTTCTTTATAAATTTTGGATATTAACCCTTTATTAAATGTATCAGGGAATATGTTCTCCCATTCCATGGATTATCTTTTTATTTTGTTGATAGTTTCCTTTCCTGTACAATGACTTGTTTTATTTTGATGTAGTGCCATTTGCTTATTTTTTCTTTTGTTTCTCTTCCCTGAGGAGATATATCAGATAAAATATTGCTACAAGCAATGTCTGAGATTTTGCTGCCTATGTTTTTTTCTAGGATTTTTATGATTTTGGTTCTAAGTCTTTGATCCATTTTGAATTTATTCTTGGGAGTGAAGTATGAAGGTGGTCTAGTTTTATTCTTCTGCACATATCTGTCCAATTTTCCCAACACCATTTATTGAATAAACTATCTTTAGCTCACTGTATGTGTTTGCTTCCTCTGTTGAATATTAATCAATATGAAAAGATGCTCAACATCACTAGTCATCAGAGAAATGCAAATTAAAACCATAATGAGATATTACTTCACACCTGTCAGTATGGCTGCCATCAATAAATCAACAAACAACAGTAAGTGGTGGCGAGGATGTGGAGAAAGGGGAACCCTTTGCACTGCTGGTGGGAATGCAGACTGGTGCATTTCCATTGTGGAAAGCAGTATCGAATTTCCTCAAAAAAACTAAAAATAGAACTGCCTTATGACCCAGTGATCCCACTTCTGAGAATATATGCCAAGGAACCCAAAATACTAATTCAAACGAATATAAGCACCCTTATGTTCATTGCAGCATTATTTACAATATCCAAAATCTGGAAGGAGCCAAAGTGCCCTTCAGTAGATGAGTGGATAAAACAACTATGGAATATTTACACAATGGAATACTACTCAGCTGTAAAAAAATAAAATAAAATTTTAGCCTCTATGACAGCATGGATGAACCTGGAGAACATTATTCTAAGTGAGATAAGCCAGTCTGTGAAAGGCAAATACCATATGATTTCAGTCATATGTGAAATCTAATGAACAAACTGAACTAACAAGGAAAATGGGGGCAGACTCATAGATGGAGAGCAGGATGGCAGCTAAGGGGAGGGGAGGGGAGGGGGTGGAAGGGTCAACCAAAAAGGAAAAAGGACTCATGGACACGGACACTATGGTGATCATAGGGGTTCAGAGTAGGGTATAAGTGGACCAAATGGTATGAAAAAAAAAATATATATATATATATATAAAGTCATTGTCTGCTGATGGAATGTAGGTCAGGAATAATGACAGGGCAGGTACAAGGTGATGGAAACACCGGCATTGCAGTGTCCGCGGTGTTATGGTTGAGACATGAGACACTCACATGAACTACCGAGTTCTGTAGAGGAAAAGGGATGGCACAGCTACCCTCTCAAGGGGAGAATGCCTCAAAGCAGCCTGGCCACTCTCTCTAGGGGAGAGTGCCCTAATCCTTTCCTTCACAGGGTTTTTATTGGCTTTTAAATTGCACAGGAATACAGGTAACGTTCATTAATCATTGTCAGGCAGCAAGGATCAAACAATAGATAATATACAAAGAACTCTGAGGGCTTATTCTGAGTCAGGATCTGTTAGCTAAAGAGCCATAAAACTTTGAGGAACAAACTCATTTCCTGCTTGGACCATTATCATTTAATTGAGAGCATTCTAAACAAAGGAAGTTTCACAGGAGTTTATGTATTCTTTCTCAGGGCTGATAAGCCAGGGAGTCCGCCCTTTCCTGACAGGGCTGTACCACCCTCTATCATTGTTTCAGGCTTAACTCAAGCAGGGGAAGTAAGGCAGCCAAGAGATTAGGAGACTTCTCGAAGACAGAATGAGGACTCAGGCTATGTCAAAGCCAAGGGGCGAGGGTTCATTACCCCCTTTTGTTGTAGCCCCCCAAGTCCTTCCCTTGGGGCCTCCCACGTGATTGTGCCTGTCTTAGGTCATTCCCCCCTTGGGGAATCTTAACTGTCATTGGCTAACTGATCAAGCATTGGGGGCCAGTTATGGTAAAAGGAGCAGGAGCAGCGCTCCTGCCAGGGAGATAAGCTTTGTCTCTTTAGTGGCTTCTGGTCCAAAGGTCACTCATTCAGCCTTAGCCATGGGGAGGTTACAGCTCCTGAAACCAGGTAGGGTGTCTCCCAACAACCAGGTAAACTCAACTACTGTTCCTAGGGATGCAGCTTTAGTAAAGATGAAATTAGTAGAAATAATAATTCATTGGTAAAAGTTGAGAGCCAACTAGATGAAATCCCCAATTAGAAATACTTCTTTATTAATTTTAGTTATTACCCAGTCACGAATTAATAAATCTACAACATTTATTAGATATATTTCTGTCTAGGGATTGAGAAATATCAATTACTTCAACTTACAGTCATCCCTTGCTATATATATATTTTTTGTGGGTTAAAAACCTGTGATACAGTGAAGCCTCAAATAAGTGAACCACGATATAGTGAGGGATGACTGTAAACTTCACTGGTGAGTACCCATAGAGAATTTTATATGTTTTTAAAATTATGTAGATTTAAGAGTGTAGAAAGTGTTTAAGAGCATATGAAGTGTTTATAAGAGTGTGGGAAAGGTTAATAAGAGAGTAGAGAAGGTTTATAAGCCTTAAAGTATATATAAATAATAAAATAAATAAAACATTGCTACCTTGCAGATTTTCACCAATCTCGGGGGTCTCTGGAAGGTAACTCCCACAACAGGTGAGGGATCACTGTACTACTTTGTTTCTACAAGACTTTTAAAAGCATATTTTGTGGATAAGTAATGTAAGAATGATGCATCACTAAACCACTGAAGTAAATGGCATAATAAGAACGTCTTTTTCTCTTTCTCAGTGTAAAGGGTAGGGGGAGAAAGTAGGAACAAAAAAGGACAGAACAAAATATTTACCCATCAGTCATTTTGGTGTTGTCATATATTTACCTCATTCAATTCTCACAAAACCATGAGATATGAAGAAGATATTATTTACCCCATCCTTCAAATAAAACTGTTTACGAAGTGATATATCAGTTGCAGAGCTGACTTTTGAATCTACGTCTGTTGAAAGGCAAAAGCCAAACACCATTTGCTTAACAAGGTGCTGGGAATAGATAGACTTTCAGTGAGGAGGAAAACGAGCATGCATGAACTGATGGCCAGTTTTGCTAATCTAGTCGCTTTGTGAGATCTGTCTAGATTCAAAGCCCTTCGCTCTGCTTCAGCATCGATTTATAAATGCTCTCCCTCTTAAATACCCAATATTTGCAGAGCTATCCAGAATTTAGCTGATGGTCTTTTTTTTTCAAGGGTTAACTACTTCACTGTCTTTACAAACTTTAACTTTAGAAAAGCCACTCTTTCATCGGAAGCAGTGTTAAATTTTGATGTGTCTGCAATGATGCAACTTGGTCGCCCTCTGGAGGCTATTCTCAGGTCTGACTAACATCTCAACTGAGAAAAAGGCAGGTCTTGGCAATATAACAACTAATTTTATTTTCTTTTTATTGAATTTATCGGGGTGGCATTGCTTAATAAAATCACATAGGTTTCAGGTGTACAATTCTACAATACTCCATCTGTATATTGTGTTGCGTGTTTACAACTAATTTTAAATTCGTGGAGATTATGTACACTTGTTATACTTTTTTTTAAAAAGTTTCAGAATCATTGTGTTCAAAATGCTCGAAATGTTTTTAATAGGTCGAATTTAATATTTTAAGGCATAGCATGTTTTGTATTCCTGCCCTCCCTTTTGAAATGGAGAAGAATCATCATTCCCTTTTTATCATGGTATATCTATACTAAGACTAAAACTGTTATATTTCTTTCCCCATTAGGAGCATATGGGCAGTTATTTCTACATATTGAGTAATAAAGCATCTGATACAATACTATATACTCAGTGCCAAGAGCTTCAGTTTTAGGTAAAGAAACCCATCTCTAAATTTTCATATTGTTTTTATTTTTTCTTTCTCTCAGATAAAATGTAAGGACTTACAACTATCTTCACCAACAGAATGGCTCAAAGGGTAAAAAAAACATTGTATTCTCCACCTAGTTTGTTCTTTTTTAGTTTTTTTTTGGGGGGGGGAGGTACATTAGTGAAAATTATGTAAGCAAAGTGTTTGCCATGTATTGGTGACAGCGGCTACACAAAGTATCCAGTTATCAGTTGCTGCTCTTAACCTGGTGATTTTTTGCTTGATTTAAATGAACTTAATTCTTTAACTAATTGAGAAGGTAGAGAACTCAGGCTCAGCCATTATTTAAGGACCGTGACACACCAGAGCTGTATAAAAATCCTGTAACACAAAGGTGTTATGGAGGTCCCTTTAGAAACTAGCTCACCACTACCTTTATGCACTTTTGATAAATGTTCTGGTGCACTGTTTGGGATGCTGAAATATTTAGTGAGATGAGCACATCGTGCTTTTTATACATCTTCCGTATGTCTTCCACCAGTTATGTGCCTCTAATGACTAGATGCAGCTCCAAGGCTCTGTCCAGTATCAAAGCAGTGGCAGGCACGGCCTGTGCAATAGTACCCACTGGCCTTTAACCTCCCAATGGCCTGGTAATCACCGTTTCATACTTTGAGGCTAACAGAGGGAGCATTTCTTGAGAAAATTTCTAGGGATTCCTGGATAATGTTTGAAATAAGAAGAGGTGGATGGAAGGACAAAAGGGGAAATATACAGAAGACAAACAGAATTCATTTTTTCATAAATTTTTCCACCACAAATATTACAGGCACCACGCAAAGCAAACAGGGAAATTTACCACTTACAATGATGAATAGATAGAAGAGTAGAGATTAAGGAAGTGTCTAGGAGGTAAAATGGATGGGATTGACCATGGATTTGACATAGAGGATGATGAGAGAGAAAGAAGTCAAGCTCTAGCTGACTGGCTTATAGAACTGGTTGACTGGCAGGACCACACACTAAGATAAATGAAATTGAACGGGGGCAGATTTGGGGGTTTAGGGAGACCATGAACATTTTGAGTTTTATATGTATTTCAAATAACAGATTTAGATGTTAAAGAGACAACTGGATTTACAGAATTCAGATTTGAGATCTCAAATACACATGTGTCCAAACTTCATGGAGTTGGTCATTGAAACTGTGTTTCTATGAAATTACACTCTAAATTCTACAGTGAGAGAACATAATGGCCTAGAATTGAATTTTGAAGAATGTCAACACTCACTGTCTGGGAAGAGGAAGACACACCTGGAAAGATGATAGAGAATAAACAGCCACAGAGATCAGAGGAAAAGGAGTTTAGGGTGGGGGGAATCAAATTTCAGAGACAAAAGGATATCCTGTATACAAGTCAAGTAACTAGAAGATGAAATCTTCCCATTGCATCTGTGGGTTGAAAACACCTTATGAAGGTAATTTTTTTATTAGAGTCCTAAAGAATGGATTCTATTAGGAATGGGTTGAAAAATAAGAAGGAAATCGAAGTGAAGAGATCAAATATAGACAATCAGGTATGACCGATATATAAAAATGGCACACAGCTAATGTACAGAACTCTGTGAGTTCAGACATATCCATACACCCACAAAACCATGAACACAGTCGAGATAACAGACATATACACCAGATACAAAAGTTTCCTTGCATCCTTGTGTGTGTGTGTGTGACATATGTGCTTAACATGAGATCTACCCTCTCACTAATCTTTAAGTGGACAATGCAGTATTGTGAACTATAGGCACTGTGTTGTACAGCAGATCTCTAGAGCATAACTGACACTAACCTGTTAAATGGCTCCCTGTTTCTCTCTTACCGCAGACTGTGGAAAATATCATTCTAACCTTTACTTCTCCGAGTCTGATTATTTTAGATGTCTCACGTAAGTGTAATTCTGTAGCATTCGTTCATCTGCTACTGGCTTATTTCACTCAGCATATTGTCCCCCAGGTGCCTACACATTACCACATGAGAGTTATTAAGATAAGAAGGTCCAGCACCTTACACCCATGAGAATGATCCCTTGTGCATTGCTGCTGGGAATGGGAAGTGGCACAGTCCCTGTGGGAAACATATGTTAGTTTCTAAAAAATAAACAAACAGAACTACTCCAGATATTCCACTTCGTGGCGTATATCCAAAAGAATTGAAAGCAAGAGACTAATTGTACAGCCATGTTCTCAGCAGCATTATCCACAAAAGCCAAAAGATAGAACAACCCAAATGCCTATCAACATAAAAAGGACAAATAAAAGGTAGCATATAAATATTAACCACCCTTTAAAAGGTAAGAAATTCTGATACATGCTACAATGTGCATGACCCTTGAAGACTTCATGCTGAGTGAAATGAGCCAATATTGTGGTTTCACGTATAATGAAGTACTTACAGTAGTCAAAGTTATGGAGACAGAGAATAGAATGGTGGTTGCTAGGACTGGGGGCAGTAATAAATGGAGAGTTGTTTAATGGGGACAGAGTTTCAGCTTGGGAGATGAAAGGTTCTGAAGATGGATGATGGTGATGTTTGCACAACAATGTGAATGTATTTAATGCCACTAAATAATGGCTAAAATGGCAAATATTATGTCATGCATATTTTACCACAAATGAAGAAAAATATACAGGACGGGCCAAGTGGAAGCTGTTGTTACTGCCCCTCCAATTGCAAACAATACCCCCCAAATAGCCATGGCACGTATATCTAAGGAATTTGCAGAAACTAAAATTTGCCGATGGTCATTTCCATCACCTGCCCCATTTAAGAAATCTGTTTGGCTTGTGGAAAAGGCAAATGGATCATGGACAATGATGCTTGATTATTATAAAATAATAAAGTGTTCATTCCAAGCAAAGCTGCTGCATTTTCTGCTTTTATTTTGTTTTGGGTATTTCTTTTTTTGCTTCCTGGAGCAAACCAAAACATCTCTGGCTCCTGATAAACAGCTAGTGATCTGACACTTTCTTGTCTCCACATCAAACAGCAAGGATGATAAGAGGCAGTTTGCTTTCACCTGGCAGAGATAGAAGTACACTTAAATTCATTTTATTTTTTTATTGTAGTTTTCCATTACCATTTAGCTCCCTTATACCCCTACCCCCCAACAATCACCACACTCTTGTCCATGAAGTACACTTAAATTTTGTGTCATCTGAGTGCTATGCCGGCTCTCCTGATGTCTATAGCATCATGCTGCATAGGGAGAGTAATCATCTGACTATCACAAAAGCATTATAAGAGTTCATTATATTGATGAGATTATGGTGATTGTACACAAAAGCGCTCGAGTTGTGTAAGATTCACAGATGACAAAGAGTAGGAAATAAACTCCATGAAAATGCAGTGTCAAACATATCATAGCCTAAGTGCTGTTTCGTCTTAAAGATGGAGGCAGCCCACAGCAAGCAGCTAAGCTTCCAAAATGTTTCATGTATTGTATCTCCTTCCCCAAATCTCACTTCAGATAATTGCTGCTCATTTAAAAAAAAAACTTTTCTGTCATATCCTCATCCTTCCTTTGTGGTTCCCCATCATACTTACTCATCTGCCCTCTGTCATGTTTTTCCTTAAGGAATAACCTGGGCTATTATTTACGTACAGCAGCCTCTCTCCCCTCTCAGCCTCCCCGGCCCCAACAAAGGTCTGTGCTATATTAGAAACTAAATAGCTCCACTCCTCAGAACATTAAAAGGGTAAAGGCTGTATAAAATAGTAAATCTTGATAAGGTAAATATTTTCTCTGAATCACAAAAACATATTCTATCTTAAATAAATTCATACATGCAATAATAGAACAAATGAAAACTATTCACAAGCTACCAGAATGTCAAATTCTACATAACATGGCAAATCACACACCTACACAATCTCCTTTTCAATTAATAATTAAAACCATGTTTCATCTTATAGGGCATTGAAAATAGCATTTTTATAACTATAAGAAATAAAGGATAAACTGCATTGAAATTTTTAATTTCTATGCTCTGAAAGATACCAATGAAAAATGAAAAAACAAGCTGCAGACTAGAGAAAATATTCATGAAACACATATATTTGACAAACACTGGTGTCCAAGATATATAAGACTCTCACAACTCAATAATGAAGTAGTATTTGGGGGAAAGTATACTGATATCTGTAACTGACTTATAAATGTATGAAAACTTAGAGGGATTGATTCAAGGATACAGAGATGTACAGATAGGTAAATATATAATAAAGTACAGAAAAATATGCATTGTAGCTTATATCGGGTGGCCTCAAAAACATTTGAATGTATTTATAAAAAATTGTGTATTTATTCTTACATGTTTAAACTTCAGTCACCTTCAAAGCACTCTCCATTTGATACACCTATTGAGATGTTATTTCCATTGCTCTGAACAGTCTTTGAACTTGTTAATGTTGATGCCTTTTAGCACTTCTGCTGTTTTTTGTTTCGCCTCTTCCATATCAGCAAAAACGTTTCCCTTTGAGGACTTTCTTCATCAGGGGAAACAAAAAAACTCACTCGGGATGAGATCAGGTGAATGGGGAGGGTGGGAAGGGGGTCATTCTGGTTTGGGCAGAAACTGCTGAACACTCAGTGAAGTGTGGGCAGGTATACTCCATAATCACCCATCATGAAATGGGTAACTGCAATGAAAGTCTTCAAAATGAATGTGCTGAAGCTGAAAGCAGCCTCTCACAATAACGCCAGCTGGCACACTGATACAGGTGGGTTCCTAGAACACTCACCTAGCGGGGAAAGCCTGTACTACAAGAAGCCTGCCCTCCAGAAGATCGTTCCACTTTTTGGAGGGTACCCCCTCATAAGTAAAGGGTATAGGGTTGTCCACTATAAAAATTATTTCAACTTTGCTGTATGTTTTAAACTTTTCATAATAAATTGTTGGGAAAACAGCTTTGCATCAGATGCACATAGTCAGTTTTTAGGCTGCACTTGTTAAAGATAAATTTGAAGCCACATTATATTGTTATTGCATTCTTTTAAAAAAATGGGTGAGTGGCTTCTGGACTTTCTGAAATATGTAATGAACACTCTCTCCCGCATCTGCAGACAGAGTAGGTGCTTCCTTGACTTCTATTTGCTAAAATCTATTTGACAGTTTATCATTCCTCTTATCATCCTTGAAATAACTCTAAGGGAGTTTTTTTTTTAAGATTTTATTTATTTATTTTTAGAGAGGGAAGGGACAGAGAAAGAGAGAGAGAGAAACATCAACATGTGGTTGCTGGGGGCCGTGGCCTGCAACCCAGGCATGTGCCCTGACTGAGAATTGAACCTGCGATGCTTTGGTTTGCAGCCCGTGCTCAATCCACTGAGTTATGCCAGACAGGGCCAGGGAGTTTTGTTTTGTTTTGTTTTGTTTTTTGTTTTGTTTTGTTTTGTTGTTGTTTTTGCCAATGGTTTAAGTCACATATCAAAAACAAATCTACGTATCCACCTCATTTGTAAGAGTGCCAAAACAAGTTTCACACATTGTGGAGATGACATTCCCAAAAAACATATATCTTACTCTCTGTAGGGCACAATAAGATACAATTTTAATAGAACGGAATATAGAAATGCATCTTTGTTTCCAAGGAAATTAACATTTGTTTCCTATATTTTATAACCCAGATCAATAAAAGTGAGGTTTCAAAGGGGCAAATCTGTTTTCTTTTAACCAAGAATTGCCTCTTCAGAAATGAAAAAAAAAGTCAACAAGATTTGATTTGTGAGCAATATGTTTTTATGTTTGTGTTGAAACTCAATATTTTCAAAGTCAATTGAATGCCATAGCTCAGCCAAATTCTCAGAAAAAAATCTGAAAAAAATAGAGAAAGGATTGAGCAGTAAAGTAGAACCAGGGTAGAATATAAATGGGCAAGATAGATGAGAAGAACCGGAGGGAGAAAGGACAAATTTCTAAATGAAATTGTATATGGTCACAGTCCGATCAGCTGCCCCTGTAAGAGAATAAAAGACAGTTGTTTTCACTCTTCATCCATAGTTGAGGCTGTTTGATAGAAAAGGAATCTACCATGACCTTTAAAACCTTTCTATTATACATTAGAGATGTAGTGGTTAACCCATTGCGACGAGAGTGATATTTCCAACAGAGCTGCAAATCACTAGCTTAGAAAGCCCCATGGAAAAAGAACTACATGTCCTGTTGTGAGATCATTGCGGTTACGTACAGTGCCAGTGCCTGGTGTTTGCACATAGCTATTTGATACGGAGGACATCGACCTTCCTTGCTATTAAGTGTGCACATTCATATGGGTGAAAGCTGGTTAAAATAAACCTCAAACGAATTCTGGCTGCGAAAAGAATTCATAAAGGGGCCGCATGTGGTCTGAGACCTATGAAGCCCAACTGGAAAAAATAAATTCTGCCAGTTTTTCTTTAGCATTAGGGTGGAACTTATCATGCCAATAAAATTCTGAGAAGTTTTTACAGTTTATTTTTTAATTAGAGTTGATTAAACATTTATACACCTTATGATCATCGCTGTAAGTCTAGTGCCCATCTGGCACCATACAGAGTTATTACAATATTATTGACTATATTCCCTAAGCTGTACTTTACATCCCTGTGACTCATTTTATAACTGGTAGTTCATACTTCTTAATCCCCTTCTCCGTTTTATCGTGCTTAAAACTCCCTGCCATGTAAAGTCTTTGTAGGCAGTATTCGCACTGTAAGATAGGAGGAAAAAACAAGTAATTGGCAGAAATAGTCTCCCTTTCCAATCTGCACTCTGCTCTAGTACAGACCACTAGAATGAATTAAACCATTCAGAAATGTTTTTAGTTAATTATTATGTGTCTTGCATTGTCCTAAGCAATCACGAAATAAGTGAGCATTTGTTCAAATCATTGCCAAGTTCAATTGTCACTCTTAATGTTACATTTGAGCTGTGCAGGACACAAATACACAGTCATTCATGGCAGCTTTGCTGGCTAGTAAGGACAGAGCAATGAACAATATAGTCAAGATTCCTGTTCTCTTGGAATTTACTATGTATTGTCTATTTTACATAAAGGAAGAATAAATGAATAAGTTAATCAAAAGTTATAGATAGTGATGAGTCATAAATCTAATAAAAGAGACTATGCATTATAGAGTGGCACAGATTGGGGAAAGGGGATAGTTATAATACAGATAACAGGATCAGGAAAGATCCCTTCAAAGAATGTAACTTTGAACTAAAGCTAAGTAAGTAGGATTCAGTAACATGGAGATCTCTATGAACAATGCAGGCGGGGTAGCAGTGACTGCAAAGTTCCTCGGGGGGACAATGTAATTAGAACATCCAAGTTTCAAGAAACAACAGAAAATCAATGTGGATAGAATGACATAAATGAGAGGAAGTTTGCACAAAGTGAGAGTACAATGATTATAGGCTGGATGAGTATGTTCCCCCCAAAATCATATGATGATAACCAGAGCCCCAATGTGATGGTAGCAGTAGGCAGGGCCTTAGGTTATGAGGGTGGGACCCTAGGGATGGGATTAGTGTCCTTTATAAAAGAGATCCAAAGACCTCTCTCTCCTTCCACCATGTAAGCAAGATGGACCAGGATGTAGGCTGTCACCAGGCACGGCCTACCTAACCATTGTTTCTGAAATCGTGCTCTATCTCTGGAGATATGCCATATCTTCATATTTGCCATAGTGAAGTGCTATGTTTCCTGCTCTATGAAAATATGTCCCTCTTTCCAGCCTCAGGGACATGGATCCCTCTTCCTTTAGATAGTCTCAAAGGCTGTGCTGCTTTTTTTATACTTCTCTCTCTCCCTAGATAACCTACCATTATCCTTTCAAAGTATTTGTGCTTTTCAAAAAACAAAAAACTAAAACAGGAAAATCTGTCAATTCCAGGAAGGCTGAGAGCTTTTCACCCAAATACAAATCACCCCTTAAATAATTAAGAGCAAATGTTGACTCCATTCTTGAAGTGGTGGTAGTAGAGTCCTTGGGGAAAACAAACACAAATTAATACTTCATAGCTACAAATACTTAGCACTTCAAGAAAATAGATTCATATGTCAACAAAACCCTTGTGTTGGAGCTTCCTCAGCCTCTAATAGTCTTAATGTCTTTAGGGAGACTATCATCTGATATCAATCCTTCAGCAAGCACTCTGGAAAGTTCACTCTACTATGCAGCCCATTACATGTTGCTTGCAATAAATCTTAACATACTCAGAAAAAGAAAATGCTAGTTTAAAATGCTAATTAAAAAACAAAATTTAGTTACAGCCTAACTGTCCTTCCAAAGATCTAACTCCTGAATGTTGCTTCAGATAATTTCCAATCACTACAGAGTAGGTCACTCTACAAAAGTTATGTGAATCTCCTACATTCACATTGCCATATTTAACTATTTTTAAATAATATACAACACACACTCCACACACACACACACACAACCATACCCCTTCAATTCACATATATATTTATTTTTAAAGATTTTCTTTATTTATTTTTAGAGTGGGGAGGGGAAGGAGAAAAAGAGGGAGAGAAACATCAATGTGTGGTTGCCTCTCATGTGCCCCTACTGGGCACCTGGCCTGCAACCCAGGCATGTGCCCTGACGAATTGAACAGGTGACCCTCTGGTTCACAGTCCTGCGCTCAATCCACTGAGCCACACCTACCAGGGCCAATTCACACATATTTTTGAACCTACATACTCTTTTTGTGATTGCTGTTTATTTTCTTTAAGCCACTTTGTTATTTATGAGATGGCTTATCCATGTTAACCCGCAAAAATATTTCATTCAATTTAGTTGTTGTGAAATACTATTTTTAATAATGTACCATAATTTCTTTCTCAATGTCCTTTAGAATGGAAAGTGAAAGTAAAAATATTAAATATAACAACAGAAATTAATGACATAGAAAATAAACAGTATAGATTTAAAAGCTAACATGAAGCTCTTTTGAAAGGCTAATAAAATGATAATCTACTTCAGAGTCTTCTCAAGCAAATATACATACATTTGGCCAAAAAGTGCATTACGTTTTTTCTGTAAAATAAAAGACACATTTTTTATTTTCACCAACAACTTTATGATTTGGAAATGTTGAGCATGTTGTCTATCTCCTGTTGTTAGCTTCCAGTGGGTAGAGGCCGTGGGTGCTGCTAAACATCTTCCAAAGCATAAGACAGCCCTGCAGCAAAGAATTATTTGACCAAAATGTCAATAGTACCAAGAAACTTCGCAAACCACTTTTGACACATTTGATCAGTCACAGCACCTTCTCCGTACACTGCAAAAATCTCTTTTTGCATTTCAGTGGTGTTTTTACCTGTGTTGAAGTAATAAAGCATAGTGTGCCAAAAATGCTGCATATTTTCTTCCATCTTCAATATTAAAATCACTACACAAAAATTCAGCAATTTTGATGTTGTTTTTAAATGTACACCGATAATCATATCGCTGTCACAATACAATCTAACAAAATTGTTTCAAATGAAATTAAAGACAACTAAGTCCTACTACAGCCATCATATGGAAAAAAGTAACAGACTATACCAATGACATATTTCACAGATCTAGAACAAACATTTCAAAAATTTATATGGAACCATAAAAGACACAGAATAGCTACAACGATTTTGAGAAAAAAGAACAAAGTAGGAGGGATCAAAATACCAGATACCAAACTATATTACAAGGCCATGGTAATCAAAACAGTCTGGTACTGGCATAAGAACAGACACATAGATCAACGGAACAGAATAGAGAGCCCAGAAATAAACCCATGCCTCTATGGTCAATTAATAGTGTTGGAAGCAACCTAAGTATCCATCTGTAAATGAATGGATAAAAAAACTGTGGTACACTTACATAATGGAATATTATGCAGCAGAAACAAAGAAGGAGCTCCTACCCTTTGCAACAGCATGGATGGAACTAGAGAGCTTTATGATAAGTAAGATAAGCCAGGCAGTGAAAGACAAATACCATATGATCTCACCTATAAGCAGAACCTGATCAACAAAACAAACAAGCAAGCAAAATATAACCAAAGGCATTGAAATAAAGAACAGACTGACAGTGACCAGAGGGGAGGAGGAATGGGATAATGGGGAAGTAAGGGAAGGGCCATCAACAAAAATGTATAAAGGACCCACGGGCAAAACCAAAGGGGGTAGAATCGAGGGTGGGTGGTGGGGATGAGTGTGGCAGGGGGAGAGAAGGGGGGGAAATAGAGACAACTATTCTTGAAAAACAATAAAAATTAAAAAATTTTAAAAATAAAAAAAAGGAATGGACTTTTTGGCCAAAGGGGTGTGTGTGTGGGGGGGGGTGTGAGACAAGGAACCAATTTCAGGAATGTAAAGAGATCACATGTTATATATATATTATATGTCTGTTTATGTATGTGTGTGCTACAGACTTTACAAAGGAAAAAGTTAATGTTTTGAAATAAATTTCAAATTTTAGAAAATCACAATTCCCTAGAAAAAATATAACATCAAAAGAAATTCAAACAGAAATGGAAATTTAAACTGTACTTAAACAATCATTAAAATAAAAATAAAAAAAAAAACAAAAAAAACCCCCCAGAAATTTATATATACATTTATGCATTATAGAAACTGAATTGGTACTCACTAGTCTTACCATGAAGAAAGCTAAAATTCAAAAGAGATTCACTAGTGTGTTCTAATAATCACTGAAAAAAGAAATAATTACAATCCTACATAAACTCTTCTGAGAACAGAAAAAAGAGGAAACACTATTATTTTTTATATGTTTTTAACTTCAAGACAGGAAATAACAGTATAGAAAAGGATAGTTAAAACATTGTTACCCAGAAAAATAGATGATAAACATAATATAAGCAAATTTAATTCAACATAAAAAGCTAATTTCTTAGCAGGCAAGCAAAGTTATTTTACATGACAAAATTAATTAATAAAATTAACCTTGCAGAGATTAAATTTAAAAGGTCTCATAACTTTAATAGTCATTCATGATTTTAAAAATACATTAGCAAATCTTAGTAAAATAGAAGTAGAAATTTTCTTAATTGAAAAATGGCTGTCTATCACATAGTAACATCATAGTTAATGTTGACATAATTAAGGATTTAATTTAATATCAGTAACATCAGTTCTATACAGGGCGTACTGGAGATCTTAGCCAGTACATAAACTCAAAAATAGAACTAAAATGCTTAAGGATTAGAAAGGAAAAACACAACTTGTGCTATTTATATGATACTGTTTTTTGTGCAGAGAAAAATACAAAATAATGTACAGGAAATTGCTAGGGTTTGTAAGAGAGCTTAATAGGATTTCTAGATAAAAATCAATAAATATAAATTATATTTTTATAGAATATCAGCAAACAGAAAGTGATATTAAAAGGAAGTAAATTCATTCAGATAACACCACAAGTTGAAGTACTAATAATCTAACAAGATGTGCCAAATCTCTACAGATAATATTATAATACTTTTTCTAAGACCTTGAAGAAATAAAAATTGAATAGAGATATATTCTATATTGATAAATTAGGTGTCTTAATACTGAAAATATGTTAATTCTCTAAAAATTTATAGAGTAAGCAAAACTAAGAAAATATCAAAGATTTTCTTTTGGTTCTGAAAAGCTTGTTCAAAAATTTATAGAGAGTTAGAAAAACCCAAGAATGACCACTACATTGGAAAAATAAAATAAACATGGAAGGACATGTTCTACCAAATATTTAGATTTCATACAAAGCTATAGTAAGCAAGATGGTTCAGCATTCACATAGACACACAGTAAGGACCAAAAGAAGAGTACTGAGATCCAAAAAATAGACCACAACATACGTTAAAACAAAATCATAGATAGATATAGGCAGACAGACAGACAGATATAGATGGTACCTCTGTATAGTACAGAGGCATCACTGCTGATCAACAAAGAAATAACAAACTTTTGATTAAAAAATGCTGAGTAGTAGGGTATCAATAAAGAAAAAATAATTAAAATTGGATCATACTGTAAAGAAAATTATTTCCACATGCATTAAAGGCCTAAATGTGAAATGTTCACAAATATGTTTTGAAAGACAATATAGGAGAATATATTTATGTCACAAGTCGAAATGCCCTACAAGGTGAAAGAGTACAAACCCTAAGAGGAAAGAATAGTATATTTACTCATATTAAATTAATATTTTCTACCAAATGAAAACATAAAGGTAGTTAAGAGATAAGCTATGCCACAGACTTTGAAAAGATTATTGCAACATATAAAACCAATAAAGGACTACTATTCAAAATATAAAAGGAATTCATAAACAAGAAGAAAAAGCTAACCCAGTTAAAAAAAAGGACAAACATTTCAACCCTTTGAAAAATAGAAAATCTCAAAAGTCAATAAGTATATTTAAGATTGTAACCTTAGCCCTGGCTGGTGTGGCTCAATGGATTGAGCGCTGGCCTGTGCACTGAAAGGTTACTGGTTGCATCTCATGCCTGAGTTGCAGGCCAGGTCCCCAGTAGGGGGCGTGTGAGAGGCAATCACACACAGATATTTCTCTCCCTTTCTCCCTCCCTTCCCTTTTCTAAAAATAAATAAATATTTTTTTAAAGTTGTAACCTTACATGTAAATTAATCATTAAAACTAAAATGCAGACCATAATAAGGTATCACTTACACACTCACTAGATAGGAAATATTAAAATAAGTAGTAATAACTAATATCAAGGGTTTTTAATATGAGAGACTCACTACCATTGTTGGAAGTGTAAGCTGATTTGACCACTTCTCATTACCTTGTGCTTTAAGAATATATTTTGCCTGTGACTGAGGATTTCACTCCTTGAACTTCCCTGTAACCCAGCATTCAGCTCCCTAGAGGAAAGTGTTTTCCTGTGCATATGTTAAAATATAAATAGCAGCATTGTTCATGAAAACTACAAGTTGAAAACAACACAAATACCCATCAACAGCAGTGTAGGAATGTGCACATAAGTGGTAAATCTAAAAAGAAAAGCAATGAATGAGTGAACATAAAAGTTAGGTGAGTGGTTATTGCTTGTGCTAAGGAAGGGTTTTGTGATGACGCAAGGTGTGGAGAGTATTTTCACTGATGGCAATGCTCCATTCCTTGAACTGTATTTTTGCTTCAGAATTGTTCATTAATTGCACATATATTTTATTCATTTTCTATATATACTAACCAAACAAAACAACTATTGTGTCCACTAGCTAAGGATCTAAGTACATAGAAATGCTGCTACAGAAGAATACTTATGTCTCTGCAGCAATGCTTGCTCACCACAAAAGCTAAAGGACGAAGAGAATTGCCTTTCCTAATTTTCAATTCCAAATCTCACAGGAATGCATTGAGTTTGTGGAATTTCTTTCACATCGTGATCCCAAGATGAAAAGAGGCTCTGGGATTTTCTTAAATTTTCTATGCTCCCTACAGTTGAGGAAGGCACACTAGAAAATTGACCAAATAGATGCTGAATGCCAACCCACTTATTTCACTCTAGGAGTAATCTTGGATGAATCAATTTTAATACCACTTGAACTATCCAAACATGTTCAGTTCTTTTAAGACTGTTAAGAAATGGGCCTGCCAATGAGATAAGTAATCTTTTTTCCCCTTGACTAGGAACAACAGGGTACACAAATTCACTGAAGTGTGTTCAAAATTCACACCTGCTAAATGGCATTTTCAAAGTGATTTCCTTAAGGTGATCTTGCCCTTAGAGAAGTAACTTTTCTTGCTTTTTAAGACTACTTAACTGCAGGCCCAATTTTATTATTTACATGTACATACACCGGAGAACACTCCTATCCACAGCCACTTTCCCACTAATCACTGGAGAGTTTTGATTCAAGTGTTACTCTGAAGAATTTTCTCATAGGAAAAATAATCTTACTGGAAAAAAGAACTTGTATCCTCTTTAGATTTAGTTTTCCTATGGGTTTCAAATAATATTTATTCCATCCTTAAGTCTAACACTCACACACAAAAAAATTCCCTGACTATGCTATGCCAGGTTCTGAATGCTGAATTTGGGATATGATGAAACAATGAATAATACTTTCTTCCCCAGTACCCTATAATACACTAATACACACACATACATACGTACATACATACACATAGCCTAATTTTGTCATTCTTCTAGAATACCAACACAACTGAATAAGCTTACTAACTTCAGTATTAAGATATCATGATATAAGACTACTACTTGGAAATCATTGACCTCTGATGGTTCAATCACACTGAAATTCTCCACAGACTCTAGAGTTCTACTGTTGTAGTTCTCCTCTTCTATCAGCTACCACCTGCTCACAGAGAAGATCATTTTTTATTCAGAATGTGTAACTGCACTGTAAACATTCCTCCTCTTCCTAGGTTACTTGAGAGTTTGTAAATTTAAATCTCATCAGTGGAAAATGTTTTTCTTTAAAATAGGAAGTAAAGTCAAAATTACCCTTGATCCTCTTATATCAAACATAATGTACAGTATCCAATAAGTAATTTGTCTCATTTTCTCTAAAGCTTCTTTAATGAATTTCCATTACCCATGCTCTCAATTAATTATTCAATGATTTATTTGAGAATAGCAAAATATTTGAACTCCTAAGCAATGTATTCTCTTTTTTTTGAGATTTTATTTATTGGCCTATTGGACTTCTGGCCAAGATGAAGGCATAGACAGATATACTTTGCTTCCACACACAACCAAAAGAAGGAAAACAACAAGCTTAAAAACAAAAAATAACCATAACTGACAGAAAATTGAACTGTATGGAAATCTGACAACCAAAAAGTTAAAGAAGAAATATTCATCCAGACTGGTATGAGGGGTGGAGATGGGCAGCCAGGGTGGAGAGGATACACAGCAAGGTGGTGGCTGGAGGACCAGGCAGGCAAGGCAGCAGCTGGTGGTCCCAAATTTGCATGCAGATAAACCACTAAAAACAACTGGGGAGTGAAACAGACCTCACAAACCAGGGTTCCAGTATAGGGAAATAAAGCCTCAAAGCTCTGGCTATTAAAGACCTGTGGGGATTGTGGCAGCAGGAGAAACTCCCAGCCTCACAGGAGAGTTCATTGGAGAGACCCACGGGGTCCTAGAACATACACAACACCGCCCACCCAGGAATCAGCACCAGAAGGGCCCATTTTCCTGGTGGGTAGTGGGAGAAGTGACTGAAAGCCAGCTGAGAGCCAAGCAAGTGGCATTGTTGCCTATCATATCCCTCTCCCGCATACAGCACCACAACACAGCGAATGGGTTATCCTACCCTGGAGAATACCCAAGGCTCTGTCCCTTACTGTGTAACAGGTATGTGGAGACAAAAAATATGGGTCAAATGAAAGAACAGATCAAAGCTCCAAAAATGGAACTAAGCAATGAAGAGATAGCCAACCTACCAGGTGCACAGTTCAAAGCACTGGTAACCAGGATACTCATAGAAATGATTGAGTATGGTCAAAAATGGAGGAAAAAGTGAAGGCTATGAAAGTGAAATAAAGGAAAATATACAGGGAACCAACAGTGAAGAGAAGGAAACTGGGACTCAAATCAACAATTTGGAGCAGAAGGAAGAAATAAACATTCAGCCAGAACAGAACAAAGAAACAAGAATTCAAACATATGAGAAGAGGCTTAGGAACCTCCAGGACAACTTTAAATGTTCCAACATCTGAATCATAGGGGTGCCAGAAGAAGAGGAAGAGCAACAAATTGAAAACTTATTTGACCAAATCATGAAGGAGAACTTCCCTAATCTGGCAAAGAAAATAGACTTACAGGAAGCTCAGAGAGTCCCAAAGAAGTTGGGCCCCAGGAGGAACACACTAAGGCACATCATAATTACATTACCCAAGATTAAAGATAAAGAGAGAATCCTAGAAGCAGTAAGAGAAAAGGAGAGAGTTACCTACAAAGGAGTTCCCATAAGTCTATCAGCCAATTTCTCAAAAGAAACCTTATAAGCAAGAAGGGGCTGGAAAGAAGTGTTCCAAGTCATGAAAGGCAAGGACCTACATCCAAGATGACTCTATCCAGCAAAGCTACCATTTAGAATGGAAGGGCAGATAAAGTGCTTCTTAGATAAGGTAAAGTTAAAGAAGTTCATCATCACCAAGCCCTTATTATATGAAATGTTAAAGGGACTTATCTAAGAAAAAGATTAAAAATATGGACAGTGAAATGATAACAAACTCATAACTATCAACAACTGAACCTAAAACAAAAACAAGCTAAGCAAACAACTAGAACAGGAACAGAACCAAAGAAATGGAAATTACATAGAGGGTTATCAGTGGGGAGGTGGATGGGGAAGAATAAGGGAAAAGATACAGGGAAAAGGTAGCATAAATGGTACATACAAAATAAACAGGGGAGGTTAAGAATAGGGAAATGGAAAAACCAAAAAACTTGTATGTATGGCCCATGGACATGAACTAAGGGGGAAGAAAGCTGGTGGGAGGAGAGGTACAGGGCAGAGGGGAATAAATGGGAAAAAAATGGGACAAGTGTAATAGCATAATCAACAAAATATATTTATAAAAGAATTTATTCATTTATTTTTAGAGAAGGGAAGGGAGGGAGAAAGAGAGAAACATCAATGTGTGATTGCCTCTCTGACACACCTAACTGGGGACCTAGCCAACAACCCAGACATGTGCCCTGACTGGGAATTGAACCAGCAACCCTTTGATTTGCAGGCCAGCACTCAATCCATTGAGCCACACCAGCCAGGGTACAATGTGCTCTTCCTCTCAGGTACCCAGTGGCTGTCTTTTCACTAGTTTCAAGCCAGGTTTCAAATATAGCTGAAACCAAATATTATATCAACTGCAGTGCCCCACCAATTTTGCCATATCTTTTAGGGACCTTTCCTCCTTCTTCATAAACAATCTCATTTCCCTTTAATCATGCATTTTGGATAATGCAGATACACAAACCACCTTTCCTAAACTTCTTCTCCCCTCCTCATACTTTGCCCAATGACACCTAGTGAAAATTTTCTATGGGAAACTGATAAATTACAAGACAGAATTAACGTAGACATTAGTGTTAAACCTCTACAACCAAAATTTCTCCTGCAAATATCAATAGTCTTTATTTTATGTTATGATAAATACTGTCTCTTTTCTCAACTAAGATAAGGCTCTCTTCTAGGAAGCATAAATAAGCAAAAATTGGAAGAAACAAATCTTGGCTTAATGCATAAAATTTAAAAGAACAAACCATATGGCACTTTTTCTTGAGGACATAATGAAATAGCAGTGTAGTATTCTAATGAGAGAAGTGGAATTTAAAAACTGAGTGGAGAAAATTTGCCATCAAAATAGTGATAATCTGACTTCTTTATTTTAATGTCTGACATCTAAAACCATTCAGGCAATGTTTGCTTGATAGCTCTTGAACTACCAGATAGTACGAGAAAATACAGACCTTTTCCTCCAAAGTCTAATGCCACTTTATTAAGCACAAAATCCCAATTTAAAGACTGTGCTTCAAATAAATCAAATCCCAAAGTTTCCAACTTTTAAACAGTCCCTTCAGTTTCATGATTATTCATTTCCAAAGATTTTTTTTATAGTCCATGAAGCTATATTTTTCACCTAAACTGTATGTTCCATTAAAATAAAAGTATATGGGGGTGCTAAGTGGGTCAAGATCTTCTCATGTTCTATCCATGTATGTCATGCAAAAACAATTTAGATAACCACAATGCCAAGTTTATTATCAGATTATGAGTCTATTAGAAAATACACATTGGAGGACCAAGTTATCAAATGGTTTGATTGAGAAATTTAAACTTGATAAAGTAAAATAAAAATGCTTAGTATTTTTTCAGTAACTGCTATCAGGAAACTTTAATTCTATTGCAGTCTGAACAAAAGCATTTCAATTTCCCTTAATTTTAAAGAATTCAGTAAATATATGGATATTTTATGTACTGTTATTATGTTATTATTATTATTTTCAAGATATTTGGTCAAGGCAACAGCTCCAAGTAGTCATAAAGTTTCCCACATGCTGTCTTCTAAGTCCCCATTCTGTTTGACTATAAAACTGAACTTATAGTAAAAAAAAAGAGAAAAAGTAAAAAAAAAAAGGCAGACCCTACTATCTAACTACAGGCATAACTGGCTGTCATAGTTACCATATGACCCTGGTCTTGTCCCTCTGATATCAGTGGCCTCTGATAATATGGAATGGGCCCATGCTTCAGCATGGGAAGAGTTTATGGTTCATACTCAATCTTGCCTCTTTTACCCCAGAAGTCCCCCAAATGGAAGCCATATCTTACTTTAGCCACTGTTAGTAGCAACCTTGTCCAGCTATTTTTGAGCTACTGTCCCATCACACTGAGTCCTCTTTTAAGTTCTCTGAGAGTTACAGTGAATGGGGGGATTGGTACTTCTATTATCTCTTATGCAGAAGCACTCTTTCTTATGCCAGCTTTAATCTGCCACTAATCCCATCTAGTGATTTGTTTAATCCCAAACACTGTAGCATTCATCTCTGGAAGTTAAATTTGATTCTTTTTAACAACTTCCATATCCTTACGTAATTTTTGAACATATGGGGTACAATTGTAATAGCTACTTTGATTGCAGTCCTAGATCACTTTCAAGTGATTGTTCTCATCATTATAGCTTATCTTTTTCTGTCTCTTTGTATGCCTGGTAATCTTTGGTTAAATGCCACAAATTATTAATCTTACCTGTGGTGGTAGTGAATATTTTTATATTTCTATAAATATTGATTTTTGTTCTGGAGTATAGTTAAGTTACTTGGAATGGTTTTCACCTTTGGGGGTCTTGCCTTTAATATGTGTTTTGCTCTAAAAAAACTCCATTTGTTAAGTGTTTTTGTATCTGTTTTGTAGATGAGAAAATGAAATTCCCAGAGAAAATGTAAAAGCCAAATAACTGGATGTGGTTGGTTCTCAAAAATTATTAAATAAGTTGAATGCACATCCCTCTGATTCTAAAGACACCATGGTGCCACCATACACAATTTTCCTTTGTTTTTAATTATCTCACTTACCAGCCAGATGAAGAGTCCCTAAAAAACATGTCAAATATAAAATTTGACTACTGTGCTAAAGAATAATTTTCTTACCATTGACTCTGAAAAAATTTACTATTCTAATCCAAGCTTTTCACTTAAAACTGTACATGGTTATAATATATGAGAATACACAAAAGTTACTTTGAAAAAAATATCTATTGTTATACTTGACATTGTAAAACATTTTTCAGTCCACCAGGAAGAACCAAACATATTCTAAAATATTTATTTGCAATAATGTAATATTTATTTGCAGTAATGAATACATAGTTTTCATTAATAACTAATAAAGCGAAGAACTCATTACACCACTGATCAAGAAGAAGTACGATATTGAGGTTCCTACCTCAGACATGATTTTAATTTTCATGTTCATACTTTTAGTTTAATTCAGGAAAAAAAAGTTTCATTTTACTCTTTGTAACTAGAAGAATCCCCATTCTGTATTCAAAAACAGTAACAAGACAAACCAAAGGCCTACTTCAGATAAGACCACAAATTATCAAATAAACACATACATATATTTTATAGATATATTTATATTATATACTTATTTATATCATATAAAATATATTTATATCTGTATAATATAAATATATTTCTATTATATATTATAGTATGCATTATACATATTATATATATTATATTATGTATTATGCTATATATTATATATTATATAATACAAAATACATTATACATAATATATGTAATATAATTATATTTATATAATATAAATGTATTTATATATGCGTGCATATATATTCCTTCCTTACTGTCACTTTCATAATATTACAGAGAAAACTATAGCTTACATGGTATTTATTCATGAAGAAATTGTAATGAATATTTCTCATTCCTCATTCCTTTTCTCCCAGTATATAAGCTGCATATATAAGTTATGGAAATCTCCATTTCATGAAGAAGAACCTGTCTCTCATTATAGAGACTGAAGATTAAAATATTTGATCTCTGAGCATCCCTTAAAGCTATGGGCTAGCATGTGACCTTGGTTCATCCAATCAGTTATATCTACTCAGGAGTTCTGACTGGAAGCTACTAATAAGAAGAAAAGATTGGCTTAGACTCTATTCTGGAAATGGGACATAGAAAAGTACTTTCAGTATCCAGAAGCATATCAGTGATCCATATGATCTGTAGCATCCCACATCATTAATATTTGTAGTTTTAGCCGCAGTGTCTCTGCCCACAGACTATAGCAGTAGGTTGTTCCTTAGACCAATTCTACCATGTGATTTTTGGTCATAATTTTAAGCTTTTAAACTCTGATTTTTGGTTCTTAAACCTTCTAGAGATTGCATAAACTGCTTAATATCTTTTTAATAGTGCCTCTTTCCATTTAAGGCAGAATAAGTCATCGTTGCTCTAAAATAAAAATTGATCCTGGAGGATATCTGAGACAACAAATCATTGAGAAAATAGGAAAAATTACTATCACTTATCTAGTCTGGTTTCACTGAAGGCAATAGATCTCCATTTGGCAATAGGAACAAGACTCTGGTGTCCCATAGCACAGAATGAGAAAGTAATTCAAAAATGTATCCTTGCATTCTCCTGGGATTTAATGTCCATTAATGACATAACTAGGAAAAAATCAAGTAGTGACTTACATTTAAAAGTATGAAGGTCATGAATACTCCAAATTGGTAGAGTTCCATGGCTGCTTCTTTCTTTCCCATTGTATATTCTTGATTCCTTTGACAAAGACCAATTGACTATACATGCATGGGTTTAACTCTGGGTTCTCCATTCTGTTATTTCAGTCTATATATCTGTCAGATCTCTATGGTTTTTTGTTAGATCATTAATGAGCACTAAATCTCAGGACACTCTAAGGATAATTTTCTTTTTGCCAGTACCATACTTTTTTGAGTACTTTAATTTTAAATATTTTTTGAAATCAGAAAGTGTGATGTCTTTGGCTTTGTTCTTTTATCACAGAATTCACAAATAGTATTAGGAAAACTAAATGTCCACATGCAAAAGATTAACATTGGACTTTATCTTACATCATACACAAAAATTAACTCAAAATGTATTAAAGACTTTTATGTAAGACCTAAAACCATAAAAGTCCTAGGAGAAACCATAGAAGAAAAGCTCCATGACATTGATCTTGGCATGGTTTCTTGCATATGACACCAAAAGCTTGAGCAGCAAAAGCCAAAAAAAAAAAAAAAAGTGGAAATACATCAAACTAAAAAACTTCTGCACAATAAAGGAAACAACCTACAACATGGAAAGGAAGCTTTCAAATGAGAGATAATATCTGCAAATCATATGTTTAATAAGGGTTAATATCCAAACTATATATTCGACTCCTATGTCTTAACAGTCAAAAAGCAAATAGCCCAACTTAAAAATGGGCAAAGGACTTAAATACACACTTCTCTAAATATGACAAACAAATGGCCAACAGATATCTGAAAAAGTGCTCAACATCAGTAATCACCAGGGAAATGACAATCTAAACCACAATGACATGCCATATCAAACTTATTAGGATGGTTGTTAAAAAAGGATAAGGAGGAGGAAAAGGAAGAAGAGGTGGAGGGGGATAAGGAGGGAGAGAAGAAAGAAGAGAGGTGATGGGGAGGGTGGTGGTGGGGTGCTGGTGGTTGCGGTGGTGGTGGTAAGGATGTGGAAAAAACGGTGGAAATATATTGATAAAATGATGCAGCTGCTAAGGAAAACAGTATAAAATGTCTTTAAAAATTAAACATAGAATTACCACATGATCCCGCAATCCTACTTCTGGATATATATTCTAAAGATTTGAAATCAAGGTCTCAAAGAGATATCTACACTCTTCATTACAGCATTACTCACAATAGCCAGATACAGAAAACAATATAAATTTGCCTTGATGGATGAATAAAGAAAACATGGTATATAAATAAAATGGAATTAATATTCAGCCTTAAAGGAAATTCTTCCATATGCAATAACATCAATATATCTGGGGGAAAAATTATGCTAAGTGAAATAAGCCAGTCACCAAAGGACAAATGCTGCATGATTCCACTTATATAAGATATCTAAAATGGTGAAGTTCATAGTAACAGAGTAGAATAATAGTTGCCAGGGGCTTTCAGGAGGGGAAAATAAGGAGTTTTTGATCAATAGGTATAAAGTTTCAGTTACGCATGATGAATAAGTTCTAGAGGCCTGCTGTACAATATGTTCCCTCTAACGCTATACATTTAAAATTTTGTTAAGAGAGTCAATTTCATATTAGGTTTTCTTACCACAATAAACAATTCTAATAATAATACCAAATTTCAGATAAAGACACTGGGATATGCCAATATAATGAGCACATCATGCTTAAGTCTTACATTCTCAGCTCAAGGCAATGACCAAATATGCATTATTGACTTTCTGTGAATACGGTAAAGGTCTTATTTCTTGCATCCACAGGGGAAGACATAAAAACACTCAGTGTTGAATTCTGAAGACTCCCTGCCTCATTACAAGAGTTTAGTTGGAATCTTAAAAAAGGGAACTGATTGAGAAAGAACTTGAAATTCTTTGTAGTGGAATGAGAAGATAGTGAGGGCACATTCTAATCAGGGATGTCTGAAACTCCTATCCTCACTCAGCCACTTTTGCAGGATGAGCAGTCCACTTTACAATACATGTTGAGATTATTTTTGACCGTAATTGAAGGCATGTAATGACTTTGCCAAGACCTAGAAAGTGGAAGCCCATTTTTGCCATCCCAACCTCTTCAGCCTTCATTGTATTGACTGTCAGGAGGTCCAATGCCACTACTGCCCACTGGTCAGGGTAACTAGTCATGAAGATGAGGTAATAAATGTAGCATTTTGACTTAAGTTGGCTTCACAGTAGCATTAGCAGGGCCCCAAAGTTCCATGGATATTTTATTAATTTCTTAGTATATCATTGAAGTGATATACCCAGCCACAAGCAGAATCACTATCTTGGTGGCATGTCTGAGGGAATGTTCATTATTTGGAAGGGCCTGCTGGAAGTCCCTGGAGTTTCCTCTATCTACTATAATATGTTAAAAGCATAACTACATCCCTGAGAGAATCAAAGTGATTAGTTCCACCATGGAAGAGTTGACAGATTTAGGACTGATGATTTCTATCATATTTTATAAACTTTTCAGTTTGTCTACTGCTGAAGTCAGAGTATTTTGGAGTGCAACAAAGGACTACTGTAAATTTTATTGGCTAGAGAGAGCAAATGGGGTCTTCAGTCTGTATGTGGTCTCTTTACTAGAACAAATCAATAAGGTTCTAAGAAGCCTGCTTCTCTTTCTAAGGAATCGATAGCTGTTAATTAGGCCCATGCTTTGATTCCTTTACTCTAAAAAGCTGAGAACATTAGGACAATTTGTTTGCAGCTTACAAAGCAACAATATTTCAGTGTTTTGTCTCAGTCTTTTCACTCTATACCCCAGCTTAGCTCGTAGAGACCTTAACCCTCTGATACCACACTCATGCTCTGCTGATGGCATCAAGCTCAAAGAACCTAGAGATCAATAAAGACAGTTTATCCTAAGTATCTTGGCAATACCATGTATCTTTGGCAATATCTTGTGCCAAAAACTAAGGCATAAATTGCATGAACCACATCCATTCCCTATGTTTTGGAATCTCCCACTGTATGAAGCAAATCCACCTTCCACTATAGAAGCTAAAAATCCCAAGCACTTGTTTTCTCAGCCTCCTTTGAAAGTAGGGCAGTGTAGCTTGCATTGGTGGTTCAGTGGTAAAAAGTAGGGCAGTGAAACAGGAACCGGATTGTATCTGTTAGATGCATATGCTCCAAATTTGGAATTAGAAGCTGTCAGTGAGTGAAAAACAGCAATTGCAGAATCTATTCTGGTCACACAAAAGGACAGTAGTGGAAACAACATCCGATTTCCAGAAGCAGTGGCATCTACTATTCAATGTTTTTGAGCTCAGCATTACAATCTGCAGAGTCATCAAGTAATACAGCAGTAGTGACAATCGCGTGTCTTTACCAAATCAGACTGCAAAATGAGTTGACACATTTTTCCTGGCTGAATAGTTTAGGCCCACAGTTCTCTGACTCTCCAAGCAATTCTGTGAGTTACCCTGTATCATTATAATAAATTCATTTTCTTCTTAAAGTTGGCAAAGTCAAATCATGTTCCTTAAAACTAAGTGTTCTATCTGATGTACATAATTATCAGTAAGTGAGCATTTTCAACTGTCCTTATCAGACCCTAGAGGAGAGTAAATAAATAGGTCACAGAGTCTGCCGGTACATATACTTGTAGGGGAAAATGTGAAGGGTGCCACACTACACACATGTAACAGGAAACTATGAGAGCACAGTTAAAATTTGCTTTTCTTATGCTCCTTGTGATTTCTTCTTTAATTTGTGAATGATTAGAATAAAATGCTTAGTGCCTCAACTTTTGGCTCTGTTTCTAAAATCATTTTTGTTATTGATTTTTAATTGAATATCTTAATGGTTAAAAAACATTTTACTGTATTTCCATCTTGGAAATGTGCTGAGACTTGCTTTAAGTACAGTCATGTAAGAATTTTATAATACAGTCTATGTGTACTTGAAAAGAATGTGACACTTGTCATTGTTAAGCAGGGTATTTTGTATATTGCAATTTAATCAAGTTTGATATTTGTGTTAAAAACCAATGAATTGTTCTCACTCTTTCTCTGAGAAAGTTGTGTTAAAATTGCCCACTATGATTGTGGATTTACTTTATCTTGTCAATTTTTGTTATATGAATTGTTAGGAATATTACATTTATTATATTGTTTTAGAGACAGGTAAAATAATTAGATGAAGTATTAAAATGCCTGTAACCTCTACAAACTGATGGTTTCAATGTGATTTAATCAATCTACAAATATGTCCAAAGTTACTTAGAAGAATGGTTTCTTTAAGTACTTCATAAAAAGGATTTTATTTATCTGCCTTTAGACACAGGGGAAGGGAGGAAGAAATAGAGGGAGAGAAGCATCAATGTGTGCTTGCCTCTCGCACACACCCTACTGGGGACCTAGCCCTCAACCCAGGCAAGTGCCCTGACTGGGAATCGAACTGGCGACCCTTTGGTTTGCAAGTTGGTACTTCAATCCACTGAGCCACACCAGCCAGGGCCAGAAGAATGGTTTTTAAATTGCACTCCTTGGAATTTGGGGATTTTAGTCAAGGAGACTTAATCGGATTTTATATAAAAAAGAGAAGGGTGCAAATAAAGTATTAATAGTACTGATTTCATATTTTGTAAATATATTGGGATTATACAGAAACTTTTGTTTGAAGAATGGGATATGTTATTTTAAACATGGATACCACTGACTAATGCATAAAGAATATTTTGAAATATAGAGATTAATAAGCTAATAATAATAACAGTAGTGCATATTGAGTATTTCTTAAACTCAGGCACTATTTGGGTGGTTTAGAAGCACTAACTCATTTCATCCGAATATCAATCCAATGAACATTATCTTCATTTTATTGATGTAGAAACAAGGCACCAAATAATTAAAAACTATCCCTGTTAATGAATGAAGGAATCATAATCAAACTCAGGCTGTTTCATTCACTCTTACCCACAACATTAATTCACTTTCTTAGGACCTCCATGGGATAGGATAACAGACAATCTTGAAAGCCAGACAAAAGAAAAAAAGTAGACTAAATGGAATTTCTGACAATCAAGACAGAAATACAAGGTAGCACTAAAATACTCATCTGGTAATAAATGTAGAATGAATTATATATACCAGTAGAGCCTAGATTTGAATATTGGGGCTCATTCACTCATTCAACAAGTATTCATTAGGTCAGTCACCATCCTCTGTACTTAGGCTACATTAATGAACAAGGTATATAGAAAAGTTTGCTGGCCTGGCTGGTGTGGCTCAGTGGATTGAGTGCTGGCCTGTAAACCAAAGGGTCACTGATTTGATTCCCAGTCAGGGCACATGCCTGGGTTGCAGGCCAAGTCCCCAGTAGGGGGCGCATAGGAGGCAAGCACACATTGATGTTTCTCTCCCTCTCTTTCTCCTCCCCTTACCCTCTGTAAATAAATAAATAAATAAATAAATAAGTGAATAAAATAAAAACTCTGCCCTCTTATATATCTAATGGACTCAGAGACCTAAATAGTTTGGGTAGTTTCCTAGACTTAAGGGCATGGCATAGGAGGTTAGCAATTAGCCTGCAGAGTAAAGAACAGTTAAAAAATATTCAAATAATTTTTCATAGCTAAAGATTATGGCAGATGTGGAAGAACAAAAAGTCAGTAAGGAAGACTAATTTTGGAGGGAAAAAATGATTTTGAATAGCTGTCTTTGAAGGAATAGCAAGACATCCATTTGCATGTATTTAGAAGGCAGTTAGCAATATAAAGCTGAAGCTTTAGTAAATGACATAAATACCAGAGCCATTTGTCATCAAAGTACTATCCAATCCAAAAACAGATTTTATTTGGAACCATAAAGTTGAACAAATATTCTGATGGAGGAGAAGCAGCAGACAAAATATAAAAGTTTGGTGAGTTCTCCCCAAAAATGACATTGGAAGAATCAAAAAGAGGCACTCAAGGTTACAAACTTCCTTGTTGAGTATATAAGAAAGAGTGATAAGTTAGTATTTAGTCACAGAATTCAAGGGAAAAGTTGAGTCAAGTGTGGGCAGCGAAATATCAAAAGCAATTGAGGTTTTTAAAGTAAATCAGACAAAAGAAAAAGCTTTGAATTGAGGAACTATAAAGCCACTATTGATGTTAAAAGTAAAATTTTGGTGAACTATGGAATGAAAAAGAGTGAAAAGAAACGGTAAAATAATGCATATATGCCATTTGCGTTACATATATCACAGCACATAGGATGAAGGGTCTCCTTCATTTTGGTAGTAATGGCATCAAGAATATTAAAGGATTTTGAAACCACAAATGGGTTCATAGAGTAAATTTTACTTTGTTTTTAGAAAGCTTTGCTTCAAATAGCTTATGGATATCCCAACTAATTCCTTACTCTTTCCACTACTCTGTGCTTCTTCCAAGAGAGTAATTAAAACCTGCCGTTTATTTTTAACAATGTTTGTTCATTTCCCCAGCAGTTTTGTCTCAATCTACTATCTTTTACTGTCTTGCCTTAGCCTTCCAAGGATATTTCAGTGCAGGGGGAATATAAGAATAATGCCGGACTGATTTGTAATTCCATGTCTTCAAACACATTTCCCCCATAAAATGCAGTTAGGAGTCATTAAAAAGAAAGAGTAACAAGTAAGAAATCCCTCTTTTAAAAAGGTTTTTTTTTTAAATCCTTTGTTCTGAAGGGTAGATGGGAGTCACTGACAGCATCCATTCAGGTATTTGCTAGGTGTGTTTTTCTTTAATAAAGTTCCCAGTCTTTTGCATTAGCTTTGTTCCAGTATAATTGTGCCCTCTACAGTCTTATCAAGTGAATGAAGGTGACTTTAGCTTGAAAGAAATATGATATCTCTGATATTCAGTCCACACTCTGAATTATCAGACAACAAAGTAATATTTGGTTCTTAATAAAAATGCCCTTGACCTATTTAACTCGAGAAACTCTCTAAAAGATAACTAAATTGAATAAGATACATTACTGGTTGTGTGATTACCACGGGAAAAGAAAACAAAGCTTTGTGTAGATCTAATTTTCTCCTTCAATACTGAAAGCTTTATTATTGGTGATAACATTGAATTTTACCTGAGCCCTGTGTGTGGTGGAGGCAGAACACTTTCCTTTCCTCTTCTAGGTTCTTCCAGCTGGTCAAATAATCAAATAGCCATGAGACAGATGAGCAAGAAGAAATAGCCAAAATTAAATATGTACATACATATGGAAACCCCACATACAGCAGAGGTTCAGAGTCAGAAAGCTACAATGAGTCATATGTGACATTCTGAGCTGAGGATAAGGTAAGGCTCCTTGGGGCTTCAAAGGGGAGAAAGGTCCTTCAAAGGATATAAGAAGAGTAGATGTTTGGTAATTAGAAGTTTCCTCTGCCCTATAGACAGATCATAGAGAGTTATTTCTGGTGATAACTTTTATTATGGGCAAAGCCCAGAATTTAAAGTTTTTTTAAAGATTTTATTTATTTTTAGAGAAAGGAGAAAGAGAGCAACATCAATGTGTGGTTGCCTCTCATGCACCCCCTACTGGGGACCTGGCTCACAACCCAGGTATGTGCCCTGACTAGGAATTGAACCAGTGACCCTTTGGTCTGCAGGCCCGCACTCAATCCACTGAGCCACACCAGCCTGGGGCCAAAATTTAATTTCTTCAAGGACAAGGTAAAAGTTTCTCCTAAGCCTGAAGGTTCTCAAATGCCTTCAGCTCAAAATAATTCACATACCAAAGTGACACATCTTGGGGAGGCCTGTTCTGAATCTCTTCACCTATAATACTAGAAGACAACAAAGATATTCCTTTGCCCTCTGTCTTATGCAAAACAGCTTATTGGAAAAAACCACCCTTGCCCATATGACTTAAAGAAAACTCACACACATACACAAAAAAGACTTACACATACCTCCCCTTTTTTACCTATGGCAAAGCCAGGCAAAGACCCTCTAAATTTCTACTTTTTGCCTCATAAATTATCAGCTGAACAATTTTTAAACTAATCAATTGAAATGAAATGCTTGATAATCACAGTGTGGCTAAAGTTTTACTCCTTCATCCAGGCCCCAGAACTCTGACTCACTGTCAGCCTGAGCCAACAATATAATCTGTCTGGAAAATTAGGATGAACTCATGGTAAAAATACTCTCTGATCTACTCTCCAATCAAGCCACTCTTTCATCTCACTTCCACATATCCTATTGTTTCCAACCATGTTTACTCCTCCCAATAGAAGGGAGCTCCTTTTTGCCTAAACTTTGAGAGACTTGCAGATCATATAGTCACAGCGTTCTCCCTATTGCAAAAGTCTTCGCCCCTTTATTGCAATCCCTATCTTGAAATTGCACTTTTGAATAAGGTCTCTTCTTATGAAACTGGGATTTGTTTTTTATTTGATATTGGCCCTGTGGGTGGAGGCCCCCCCAGCTAGGAAGAATTAAATATTGCTACATTTCGATATATGAGTGTAGTGATATTGAGGGATTGAGAACTCTTAAGTATTAAATAATTTGGAAAACAACTATGGGTCATTTACACAATGGAATATTACTCAGCTGTAAAAAAGAAGAAAATTGTATCCTTTGCAACAGCGTGGATGGGCCTGGAGAACATGATGCTAAGTGAAATAAGCCAATCAGAGAAAAACAAATACCATATGACTTCACTCATATGTGGAATCTAACCAACAAATGGAACTAACAAGGAAAATGGGGACAGACTCATAGAGAGCAGGATGACAGATGAAAGAGGGTTTTGGGGTAGAGGGACTGAGCAAAAAGGAAAAAGGACTCAATAACATGGACAACAGTGTAGTGATTGTTGATGGGGAGGGGAATATATGGGGACTAAATGGTAATGGGAAAATACAATGAAAATTTAATTTAAAAAAATAAGTAATTTGATTTATTCAATGAATTATCAGTGTTAAAGATTACATTAAGAGTCCACAAAGACACAGTCAGTTAAGTATCTGCTATGTGCTAGGGTCTCCTCTACTAGGTCACAATTAGACAAATCTGTTTTCTCAGAAAGCACACAGGTTAGTACTAACTAACAAGAGACGAGTTCCTAAAAATGTACACAAAGCATTATGCGTATTTTTGATAAAGTCATTTACTATGAATGCCTAGGGTAGATCGCAGGAAAATGATGTGACAGGAAAGTTTTACAGTAGAGGTGGCATCTGAGACGAGTATTCAAAGACAAATAAGATTTTTGTCAAATGAACAAACTGGAGTCTGCATTTGGCAGTGGGAACATGATCATAAAATATTATGTAATACCATGGCTTGTCTGGGTAGGAAAAGTAGCTGGAATTGACTCAGTTACAGAGCATGGATATAAGACAATTGAAGGGGAGCTAGAAAGATGAGCATATACAAGGCAGCCTTTTGCAACTATGAAGACTGGAGCATGGGACAACTCTACATACAAAGTCTGTCCAGAATAAGTCCAGCCATCATTCATATAATGAGAACAGCTTGCACAAATTGATATAACCTGGCAGTCAAGAAGAGTGGACTGGAATGCACATGTGTAAACAGTGATGACTTTACCATGTGAGTCAGTGGGGGCGGTAAACACTGTTGAGTGAGCATGTGTACTGTGTGGCCGTCACATTCAAAATGACTGAGTGAGTAGAGATACGAATCTGCATCAAGTTTTGTGTTAAGCTTGAACATTCCACTGTGGAAACTATTCAGGTGATTCAGAAGGCCACGGCTATGGGCAACTGGTGATTGGCAGGTTCATAACAACAGGCTTGCTCATGCATCACATCTCATGCACAGTTTTTTGGTGAAACATCAATTCATCCAGGTGACTCAGCCCCCCTAGAGCCCAGATTTGGACCCTATAGCCCAGATTTGGCCCCTACAGCCCAGATTTGGCACCCTGCAACTTCTGGCTTTTTCCAAAACTAAAATCACTTTTGAAAGGGAAGAGATTTCAGACCATCCATAAGATTCAGGAAAATACAACAGGGCAGGTAACGGTGACTGGGAGAACTGTGTGAGGTCCCAAGGTGCCTACTTTGAAGGGGACTGAGGCACCTGGTCCTATGTACAATGTTTCTTGTTTCTTATATCTTCTTTAGTAAGTGTCTCTAGTTTTCATATTACATGGCTGGACAGACCTCATATTAATGTGAATGATACCTCCCAGAGTTGTGTACAGCCCTGAACAATAGCTCTCAGCAGGTACCAAATTTGTAGAGTATTTTTATGCCAAATGTATATGTTAGGATGTTTTGGGGAGGAAATAATAGAAAACAAATCTGCTCCTAACTTCAAGAAAATTTTTGAAAGAACACCAGGGGCTCGTAGTACTGCTGTGGGGCTGGAGAAGAACCAAAACTCTTTGGCAGATCACAGACAGGAAGTTAGAGATCCTTGCTCTGGCCAGGAATAATCTGGCCAGAATGCCTCTAACTAATGTGCAGAATACTACCAGCATAATAACTGTGAAATAATTCTAGGCATCTCTCATTGCTGCAGCATTTTGCTCTGTATTCAATGTTGTAGGTGAGAAGCTTTGATCAAGCCTGAGCTGAGATCTTATTGGGAAAACAACATAAATTGGAGATAATCTCCCCAAAATAAAGAGGAATTAGATACTAGACAGCCAAATATGACAAATAAAAAAAAAACAAGCTGAGCAATTTGGATTTTGTTTTCTAAAGCAAGGGTTGGCAAATTTTTTCTTAAAGGACCAGATAATAAAACTTTTAGGCTTCAGCCATATGGTCATTATGGCAACTAATCAACTTTGCCCTTGAAAGCAGCCATGCACAATATTATCAATGTGTTTGGCCATGTTCTAATAAAACTTTACTTACAAAATAGATGGCCACCATAATGGTTTTAGTTTACCAATGCCCCATTCTTAGGGATGAGAAGGCCTTGGAGGATCTTAAGTCTTTGTGATACCTGATGAAATGGCCACTTCTTTTTTGGTGAAAGGAAAGACAATAAGCATTTTTATTATCCAAATTCTAGAGAGAAATGATTCCGCATAACGGTGGAGACTACTAGCTGCCAAAGCGGATGTGAAGTGACTCTTGACAATAGTCTCCCGGCCTATACCTGATCAAGGCTCTGAGACTCAGGTGCAAAACAACTGAAGTAGGCAGAAGATGAACTCTTCAGGAAGAAGAAATGGTGCAGGAGGCCGGGCCACAGGTCCTATTGCACACAGATGTGGAGGGAACCCTCCTCCCAGGGGTGAAAAAGACAAAGGCTCCTCACGTGGGCTTCAGCGAGGCAGGCAGCTAGCCACAGGGTCCAGTTGTGGCCCGAGCACAAGGTTCATGAGGCGCAGCAGACGGTATATCTTCTCATGATTAACAAGTCTTATTCCCTGTCCTCAATGAAGTTATAATGCAGTAAGTAAGGCAAAACCAAAGCTTATAATCATCAAAATATTTTATAGGACAGGATAAAGACTTAATTTGGAAGTATTCCCACTTTCCAAAATTGCCCTCAAAGTTATATAACTTCAGATCCAGTTGGTCCCATCCCTTCCTCTTCTGAAATATTAATGAAATACTTGGGAGAAGCTCTGCAAATCAATTTGAAGTTACCCTTTATGAAAGGACATTTACATTACAAGGGGAATCTCCATCTGTAAGGGTGTCTGCCTTCACTGTCCCAGGCCAGCCTTCACCATCCGTGGAGAAGGTACGGACTCAAACCTGCATTAACAACCATACACTTGTTTACAGTAGTAACTTCCTGTAGCTGACTCTCCTCTCCACACCCAGCATCTCCTTTGGTCCTTAGATGAAGATGGTATTTAAGGTGGTGGCTTCTGCCATTATAGGGAGTTACTCATTTCACTGAGTCTCTCCCATGTATACAGGAAGTATACATATTACTAAACTTTAATTTGTTTTACTCCTGCTAATCTGTCTAATGTCAGTTTAATTATTAGACCAAACGAAACAACCTTGAAGGCTAGAAGAAAAAGTCTCCTTTACAACAATACCTGTAAGGAGATATACCCCAGGAAAGAGCTCCTGTTTATTCCCTGTTAGAAGAGTTCTTTGTTTTGATACCTACAATACAGATAATATAATTATTTCTCAGTCAAGTGTTCTCCAGTCAATGCTCATAGAGTAGGCAGATGGGCAGACATGAGCAGATCAGGAACTATAGGCTAGGTATGGAATGTCACCAGGGCAGAAAGTCCCAGGAGCCTAGCAATGGGCAAAACTAGAGGAAACAGCTGTTATAAGCTAGGACCTCACCCCCGGGGTGACCTTTCCTCCCCTAGCATGTTGTTAGTCATGAGGTTTAGACCCCCTTAGAGGAACAAGGAGCCAGAGAATAGCCTCATAGGATACCCATAATGATAGGGGACTCAAGAGTTGGAAAATCTTAGTTTAAGATAAATAGTTAATAAGCCTAATAGGTAGTGCATAGGTTAAAGCTATTGTTTCAGGAACAGCAGGTACAGCCTACCCTGGCTCCCAGGAGACAGAGACGACTTTCTTGGGTACCACTAAAGACCACTGCCTGGGGCACAGCTGGAGACATCCAAGCCATTGTGTTCCAGGGGAGACAGGCACCACCCAACTGAGGGACAGTTCACTTCACTTTCCTCTCTGTTATAAAAAGCCTGGCTTGAAAGGAAATGTGAGATGGTCCATTAGGGTTCAAACCTGCCATCTTCTCAGATCTCTGGCCATCTGAATAAAGAGCCCATAAAGATTCAATCCCTTCCTCTGCTTATTGGGTCTACTATATGACAAGCAGCATAAGCACCAGCTTTTCCAGTTTCAATACAAGGAGGGAAGGCCACAGGACAGGCACTTCCCTCCCAATAGGTCAGCTTAAAAAAGGAAGTAGTTAGGTTCTCCTGGCTAAAAAATAGCCCTTGCCAGCACCCTGGGGCAGCTCTTCGCTTGCTGAATAAACTTTCTTTTGTGCTTGAGTTCTTGGTTCTGAATTCTTTCTTTGCTGAACTCAAGAACTGAGGTCCATCATTTGCCACTAACATCTGGAGCTGTTACTTGAATTCTCTTAGTCACCTTCCTCAGTAAGTCACCCTCTAAAGCATGGGTGTCCTCCAACCCACGGCCCATGGCATGCATGTGGCCCAGGATGGCTGTAAATGCAGCCCAACACAAAATCATACATTTACTTAAAACATTCTGAGATTTTTTTTAATTATGTGTCACAGCATATTTAATGTGTGGCCCAAGACAACTCTTCTTCCAGTGTGGCCCAGAGACCGCAAAAGTTTGGACACCCCTGCAATGCATGCCTGCACTGTCCTTCCTCAGGCCTGTATTTCTGCTTTGTTTTTTTCTAAGCTCTAAGGGTCTCCATGAGACCTGTAGCCAGAGGAGCCTAAGCTGCAGCAACTCACCCGGGCTAAGCCCCTGAGCCTGTCTCTAAGGAATCTTTGCCTCTGTAAGTTGTTTCTTAAGTCCATGCTACCCAGCATGGCCAACTTCTTCCTCTTCATACACTCAATCTCCTTTCTCAGGAACTACAATCAGGGAAGTAATGAACACCAGCAGTTCATTAATTCCTTTCTGAGAATCTGAACAAAACCTTTTGCTAGATAAATGAGAGCCTGAACACAATTATCTTCAAAGATGAGGGACATTGCCACCATCCAGCTTGAATTTCAGGTGTTCTGAGGTGATAAGAATCTATGTAGAGGTGACAGAGGGTATCCTTCAAGATGACCAGGTGCCCCATATGGAATTCCAACACAACTGTAATTAAATAATTGACTTGTCCAAGGATGTGCACATAACGGGTGGTTACCTAGTGCTCCAAGTCCTCATGGCTGCATTATTCAGTCAGGGAAAGAAACCAAGACACATAGGAGGTTGAAAGTGATTTAGGAGGTCACAGTTCCTTGGAGTTCAACTCATAGGCAGCCCACTTCAGCCCACTACCTGGAGTTTGGTTCATACTCTATAGATCTCAAAATAACACTGAAATTCACATGGGAATTCATGCCTACAAGGCCAAAACTTAAAGTAGTTCCCTGACTCTGTCCCCTATCCTACTTCCTTATCTATCTTTCTCTTCCATATGTCCTAGACTACTGAACTTCGGGTTTGACAGACCTAGGTAGGCCTAGGAGGAATGGAAAATCACCAGATGGGAAATTACACTGTGGGAAACTGTAGCCTGGGAAAATGCCTGCCTGGGAAACCACCTGCCACAGGACAAACAGATACCCGGCTAAGACTGGGGTCTGGGGTCGGCCTATCCGGCATAACAGGATGCAGCTTTAACTTGAGCCTGACAAGCTGTATCAAGAACAATGGTCAGCAGAAATAGCACCCAGCAATCAGCTCTAGCCAATCAGATTCTGACACCCCAGCCAGTTATCCTTCATGGGTTTTTGTGCTTAAAAACCCTGCCCTAAGAACAACCAAGTGAGTCTTAACCTCCCTGGGTTGGCTCCCCTTTTCCCTCTTATCCCCTGCTAATAAACCCTGCTCCTTAGCTCACTGCGTCCATCTGGTTTCTTGAGTGACTCCGACCTAACAGGGCTCAAGATACATACTCGCTACTTTTTCTTTATGGACCTCCTGATTTCCTTCTGCAAAATGAACTCTCGTAGCTCTCCCTGGTCTTATCTGTTGCCAGGGGTCTTGCTGCATCTACCCCACCTCTTGGCACTGCCAGACTCTCTCATGGAATCTCCCAAGGCCCATGCCTTTTTCTACCTGGCCTCCTGAGACCAACTCCAGCAGATGGCCTGCTTGATAGCTCATTGCCACAGCGATCACTGGCATGACTCTTGGTTACGAGCCTTACTTTTAGCCTACCACTCCTTGTGTATACCTTTTAGCCTTCAGAAGACCCTCTCTTGGCCTTTTAAACACTTCACCCATCTCCTATGGGTTTCCTTCCTTGGACCATCCCATCTCTCACCAATTTTCCTCTATAAACAATCCTAACTTTGGCACACCGGCAAATTTTTCCTATGATTCCAACATCCTTTCATACTCAGGGATCTCTGGTAATTTGTGATCTTCCTAGAAAAGGCCCAGGGTGCTGTTTCTGGCTGTCTGGCCCTGCTAAGACAGGTATATATCACCAGGGATCTTCTCCCATCCCTCCTGGGTCCCATGTCTTTTAAAACACCTTTTCTGCATACTCCTAAGACCCCTGGGACCAGGGAAAGGGACTACTATCAATTCCCTCTATATTCCTCTAACCAAATTTTCTTCACTTTTAACTTCCATAAAGAGCCTCAGGGACCCTCCCTTCCCCCGTAGGGGTGGCTGCCCTATGCCTACTAGGCCTCTTAAAGGACAGGGCTCCTGGGAACACTAAAGACAGAGAAACAGGTCACTAGCCCACTACTGAAGACCAGAGTTTTAGCACAAGTTTTCTACCAGAGGCAATGGAGGTACTAGGCACTCCTTGTATGGGAAGAGATGAAGGGGATGCTTCTGGTAGGCTGGCTAGACCAGAGGTCATCAAGCGGGGACTCCTCACTTGAGGAAATGGGACACATTCTTTAGTCACATGAGTTAAGGCCACCTGTCTGAGCGAAGTAAGTCCAGCATCAGAGGGCCTAGCTACCACTGTGATCATTGGTAAGGTTGCCCTCAGAGCACAGGGTAAAGACTCTATACCTCAGGTAGCTCCCAGGTGACAGGGTACAGAGAACCCACTCTCCCCTACTTCAGGACAGCCCAGAGACTTGCAGGGACACCTGTAACTCTCAGCTTGTTACTTATCTGTCTCTTCATAACATCATCTGTATGGAGTTAAAGTCCACCTATCTGAGTGGAGTAAGTCCAACGTCAGCATGCCTAGCCACCACTTGACTGTTGGTAATGAAGCAGGAGACAGCATAGGAAAAACTCTGAGACTGCAATACTGTCACTGGCCAGCATTTAGCACCCTGGTTGCCAGGAAACGCCTTTTTCCAATTAGGTGGAATAAATAGTAAACCAAGGCAGGGAGGAGGAAGGAGACAAGTCTCACAAGCTAACTCAGCAGTCCTGAGCCTGTTCTGATAACATTGCCAGGTGTTTCAGCATCACAAGAAACACTATATTAACAAGAAAGAAAGCCTTGAAACTGTGCTTTCATCCCAAGGCCTGAATGTGGGAGAGGGTCCTGGGGCCCAAAGAAAAAGCCCATAAAACAACTTTGGTTAATTGCCTACCTCTGGTCCCTATCTGTTTTAGGAGGGAGTCCTGATGCTTACAGAAAGTCCATAAATAACTTTGGAAAGTGCCTCAATTTTAATTAACTGTCAGGTATTTGTTTTAGAACAAGATGGCCAAATGGGGTCTGGAGCAAGATAAGAATTCAGGCTAGCAATCTCCCAGGAAAGCTGGCGCCACGTTTACCCATTAAATCAATATGTAGCGTTTTCCCTCCTATCCCACCAACTATGTAAGTCCTGAGAACAAAGGACTCACTCTCTTCCTCTCCCGGGGACTCAGGATGCTCTCTCTCCGGGGCTCTTGGCTCTTGGACCACAGGGCCTCTGGCCACCCGGCCTCAGGCTGCCCAGGGGCTTGCCACCCTGGTCTTCAGCCACTCTTGCTTTTCTCACCCTGCTTTGCTCTGAAACTTTCCCTTTCACCCTCTACTCTACCCGGTCCTGTTCTCTTCCATGGAAACGAGCCACTAATAAACTGATTACATACTGCTAGATTTGCTGATATGTAATTCTTTACATGCGTCAGCAAGAAGAACCAGGTCTCTCCCGTCAACAGTAAGGCTGCCCTCAGAGCACACAGTAAGAACTCCATATCCCAGGTGGCTCCCAGGTGGCAGGGTACCTGCCCTGTTTTACCTCAGGATGGGAAACCAGCCCACGGTGCCTCGGGATACCCATTTTGGGGTGCATACAAACCAACTGTGAGAAATTTGACCCCGAGTCCCTCAAGAAAAAGAGGATATTCTTCTTTTGCTACATGGCTTGGCCCTGATATAAATTGGGTAATGGAGAGGTTTTCTCAATCAATGGCACCATTAATATTAGTACTATCTTATAACTAAACCTATTTTTGCAATTTCCAAGGAAAATGGACAGAGGTTCCATATATCCAACCTTTCTGGCTCTCAGGGACAACACTAAGCTATGTATTACCTATAAAGTAGATCTCTCTGTAATTGCTATACTATACTCAGCTGCTGCTTTATAATCCTTCCTCCACCACAGAGCCTACAGAAAGAACAATGCAACCAGATGAGAAAAAACATCCCAAAATGAGTTGGATTTCTCAGTCCTTTGTCAACATTTAGCTGGCAATGCAATTCTTGAGATATTTAAAAAAAAAAAACTGTCTTTGTTTTACAAATAAAGGCTTTACAGGGCCAGAGGTGTGGCTCTAGAAACAATTCAAAGCCCACCAATTCCTTTTGCCTTCCCCAAACCTCCCCTATTCATCTTCATAGGGGACTCAAGAGCTGGAAAATTTTAGTTTAAGGTAAATAGTTAATAAGCCTAGTAGGTAATGCATATGTTAAAGCTATTGTTTCAGAAACTGCAGGCACAGCCCGTGCTGGCTCTTGGGACAGACAGTTGACCGTCTGGGGCACAGCTAGAGACTTCCTAGCCATTGTGTTCCAGGGAGAGACAGACTACCACCTGGGGGACAGCTAACTGCTAGGGTGAGAATGCTGTAGTTTTTTTAAATCTAATTTTCCCTGAATTTCAAAACCCCTCGCCACTTTGTTCTCTATTATAAAAAGGCTGGCTTGAAAGGAAATGTAAGGTCCATTAAGGTACAAACCCACCACCTTCTCAGATCACTGGCCATCTGAATAAAGCACCCATAAAGATTCAATCCCTATCTCGGTTTATTGGATCTGGTGGCTGACAGGCAGCAGGAACACTGGCTTTTCCAGTTTCAATCTCAAAAGGCTTAAAAATAACTGGCCTTTTGAAACCAGATGTCCTTCTAGGATGTGCTTGCATTTCTTTCTCCTGTACCTTTGAGATGTAAATATCTGGTCTGACCAATTAAAAGTAGGCAAATTTTCATCTTTAATCTCTTCCCTTCCAACTCAGTTTATAGTGATGATGCTCTAGTCAACCTCTAGACTTCTGGGTGCACCACTTGCCAAGTCTGAAAGGAGACGTGAAGAGGAGAGACAGCTTCACAAGACTTCAGATATCTAACAGACAAATGATCATACAAAGACCAAAGCAGCAAGATTATCATCCTAAGGAAAAACTGCTGGACTTACGCTGCAACATTCAGAAGGAAAGCCAAGATGTGAGAGAACTAAGTGTAAAGCACAGCTATATTAGTGGCTCCTATTTAAATGATTGAGGTTAACTAAATAGGTCTCTGGAATGACAATTGCTATACAACGTTACTTGCAGCAGAGTTGGGCTATAACCAGGGCCAAAATAATTCGGGAAGCCAGAGTCATTTACGCTCTGAGCTGATGTCAGGGAACACCAAACTTCTGGGGCTATTAGCTCATGTGTTTCTGTACGTAAATTTAGAAAGATTATACAACTGTCTGAATCTCCATATAATTTGCATATTATTCTAATCATAAGCAACCATGCTCTCTCTCTTAGGTTAAAGCAGATGGCCTCAAAATTAGGTGTCATTTATTGTTGGTACCACTGTCCAAGTAAGCAAAGACAGAAATATGGGAGGAATTCTGACCCCCACCTTTCCCTCAGTCCTCCCTCCTTCCCACTTCTCCTTCTATCCAAAATATCAAGGTTAGGCATTTGCTTCCTATATATCTCTTATTAATCATATCCACTGCCCTGATTCAGATCTTCAGCATCACTAATATAGGCTGCACTCCATCCATTTCTGCCCCTTCCATCTCAACTGTCACCCCTCCTATTCATGATCAACACTACTACAAATATTATTTATATATTGAAAATTTGTTCATCAATTATCTGCTAAAAAGTTTAATGTCTTTCCATTGCACTGAGGAGAAAGTTCAGCTTCTGAACATAGCATAAAAGGTCTCCATTTTCTTGCCTTGATCTGCCAATTTAGCTAATCTCTGTTTCACACTAAATACCAGTGATTAAAACCTTCTATGCTTATTGTTTTACAACTATTAGCAGTTGTTATTTGTGCTATCAAAAGTATTTTCCTTTTTTATCCACCTAGAAAACTCCTAATCATCCCTTAAAACTCAAATGCAGAAATAATGAGATCAGAAAAATCTATTTTCTTTTCCACTCAAATCAATTTTTCCTCAAAACCATAACTACACATGTAAAGTACCATTGTGCACCTCAGCTGTTCTACTCTTATCACAATAGGTTCTTTAAAATGCATTAATCTTTCTATCTTTGATATTTAGTGATATGTTTGATTTAATAAACATTAAATATTTGAATTGACGTGAATTACATTGACTGAATTAAATTGATGGCTCTCAAGAACACTAATGATTGTTAGAGTTTCCTGGATCAAGAGTGCAAATTCCTGCTGAATTTTCATAATACTGCTAGTTTTCATTGAGGCGCGGCAACCATCAAGTTCTCAACAGAGTTCCCCCCCACACACACACACAAAAAGTAGCTTCAGTAAAAGATGTCAGATACACTCAGAAGTGTATAAAGAGACAGGGTGTTCCAGTGATTCTGTTCTCATCCAAAGACTTGCTGAGATTCAATTCAGTGAGGAAAGATTGATTTTCTAGTTTAAGTTAAACGAGGCATCAAATAAATGTCAAAAGCATGACATACACTTAGATTCTTCACTGTCACACCAATCAAGTTACCATCTTTCCATCTTTTTTTGGAACAAATACAAGAAAGCCTGTTGTGAGCCCTGAACAAAACAGCAACTTGAATTTACATGGCTCCTCTAACTCCCAAACTGTGCGCTGACAGCAAATTTATCCCCCGCAATTTAATAGACACGTGTAGACATATTTTCCCCTCCCATGGGTTAGTTTTATTTTTACGAGAAGTATTGTTTTTCACTCCAGAATTTAGACACAATGCCTTGTACCTGAAAGATGTTTAAATATTAACCTTTCATTATCAAGACTGATATTAGATTAAAAAGCCTAAAATTATAGTATTAATGTAACCCTTTATGAAAAGTTAAAGGGATACATTAATATCACTCCACACTAAACTTCTAGCACTTACAAGGGAAAAATGCAAATTATGGCATGACATTCAAAAGACATGTGAAATCTAATTTTTTTTAAAACAACTCTTTATTGAAGTGTAACTGACATGTAAAATGACGAGTATATTTAATGTATTCAACTCAGTGAGTTTGGGAACAGGTATAAACCTGTGAAATCATCACCACCATACATATAAGCAGTCTGTCATCTCCCAAAGTATCCTCCTCCCCCCATTATTCTAATTTTGTGTGTGTGTGGTAAAACCTTACCCCTTTGCAAGTTTTAAGTATACACTACAATATTGTTAGTTACGGGTACTATGCTGTATAGTAGATGTCCAGAACTACTTCTTACATAACTGAGACTTTGTACGCTTGAACATCACTGCCCCATTTCCCCCTCCCCTAGCTCCTGGCAAATACCATTCTATACTCTTTCTGTGAGGTTGACTCCAAGATTCCACATATAAGTGAGATCATACGATATTTGTCTTTCTATGAAATCTTTATTCCATCTTTGTATCAGTGAAGGCAACAGTCTATTGTACATAATTTAAGATTGAAATAAGGAAAACAATGAAAGGACATTTTTTTAAACAACTTTCTATAATTCTGGTTGAGATCCATTCACAAACCCTACTGTGCATTTCAACTGCATGAGACAGACTCATTTCAACACCATTCCTATCAGTTTTGCTAAGCCCCTGAAAATGTTAACATGCATAAGGAACACATGAGTTGAGAGTTGAGAGGCTTCTTAAATTGGATCTCCTTCTTAAAAGGGTCCCTGTTTCCAGATTCTTAATTAGTTGGTAGAGGTTATAAACCATGAATCTGTATTTCATGAACTTCTGTTGGGGAGAATAATTCCTCACATAGTATTTTGAGAAACTCTGTCTTAAGTGAGGATTTTTTAGGTACTGGTTTGCACAGAATACCTGCTTCATTCTTATTATCCTGTATAGTTATTAATAGTGTCTTTTTTTCTCTCTCAAAAGTTTCCTGGCTTGGAGATAAACTATAGGGTCATATTAATCTTAGGACATAGGGCATCTTTAAGTTATCCATAAGTTTAAAGATTCGGTAGAGTTTAGGCCAGCTCGGGAACCAGAAAAGCAGTTGATGCTTTGAAGGGTATGAGGCTAAAATGACTTGATGCTGTTACAGAGATAACTAATCTTCCAAAAGTACCTAAAATAGTGACATTTTCTCCTTGAAATCCATTGTGCCAGAGACCTAAGCAAGCCACTTAAACTTGCTCATATTGGTCTCACTGGGATCTACCCACACTCCTGATATTTCACTTTCATATGTGAAAATTTGAAAAGCCATTTGAATCACAGCATTCCATTCTTGTTTTCTCACCTGTTTTCATCACAACTGTAAGCATTTCTGTCTTATGAGAAAAATTCTTACACATAGGAACCAGGATACAAGTTGATAGTGACAGACCTAGGTAGGCCTCGGAGGAATGGAAAATCACCAGGCGGGAAAACTGTACCGTGGGAAACTGTGGCCTGGGAAAATGCCTGCCTGGGACACTGCCTGCCGACCCTACCCAGGACAGACAGATGCCCGGCTAAGACTGGGGTCTGGGGCCGGCCTATCCGGCATAACAGGACGCAGCTCTAACTTGAGCCTGACACGATGTATCAAGAACAATGGTCAGCAGAAATAGCACCCAGCAATCAGACGCTGACACCCAAACCAGTTACCCTTCACAGGTTTTTGTGCTTAAAAACCCTGCCCTAAGAACAACCGAGTGAGTCTTAACCTCCCTGAGTTGGCTCCCCAACCTCCCTAGGTTGGCTCTGCTTTCCCTCTTATTCCCTGCTAATAAACCCTGCTCCTTAGCTTGCTGCATTCATCTGATTTCTTGAGTGACTCCAACCTAACAAACAAATAGGACTTCACCATCCCAGCAATTCTGATCCCAAGAAATCCATGACTGCCTAGGAATTAGTACAATGTGTATGTTAGCCCCTATCTGCTCTTACCATGTTCAAATATCTGCAGATGATTTTGTGATTAATAAAATAACTGCATCTGATATATTCCACTTTGCCCACAGCAGGAAAAATCATAAGAGCAAATAATCATTTAAATTTCCACTAAGCAGCTCAACACCCCATCTCATTATTGCAAAGAATGTCTCCTTCTTCCCCCCGAGCACCACGACACAGCCAAAACATTTTTAGAGAGCTGTAATTCACATCAAAGGGCAAATACTGGTGGCTCTCACCCATGATTAGAGTAGAAACCCAGATGTCACAGGAACACTCTGTGGCCACCATTGGCAGTTGGTTGCCCAGAGGGAGGACTTATTTTCCAGTGAATATCTGGAAGATCCAAAGAGGTCCTTTGCTTTAAGGCTGTTTTCCCTATCATCACTTACTGAGCCTTCCAAGTTTCTTGAAGTCCAGCCTCACAGAGCGTGTGCAGTCATAGGGATTCCACACCAAAATTTACACTGGGATCCAAAGCCTCAGCAACTTGAGTGAATTTAACCAGAGTGTAATTCTTTCCCCTAAGTGTCTTAACATGGAACATTTTCTATCACTGCACCAGACCATAATTCCCATTCTTCTTGTGTTACCACTAAAATCCTATAAAGAGAGAAAAAAAAACAACAACTTTATCCTCTACTAAACATTACCTGCTTGTTTATCTGTCTTCCTGCAGGCACAGTGAAATTCCATTTCCCTGTTTCCCATACATGTAGGTGTGGCCGTGTTACTGGTTTTGGCCAATGGAGTATCAAAAGACATGATGTATGTCAGTTGTTCTGTTCTGTGTGGTCTTATACCTTCTCTCTTTCCCATTCTTCTGTCTAGATATTGATACCCAGGGTGAACCTGAAATTCATATTTAAAAAATAAGGAAGGAGGCTGGGTCCTGAATCACCAGTTATAATAGGATATCTGATCAGAAACAGCTACATCCCTTATTTACGCGAATAAAGAATAGCTTTCATTGTTTCAAACTGCTGAGATTTTAGTATTTATCTGTTACATATCTATTACTATTTTAACTAATATGCCAACCTGTGGAGTTTTTACTTTTAAGATATTGGGTAAGGATAGCCATGCTCATTATAACAAGTTTTCTTAATTTCGAATCTTGTGGGGAGAAAGGGTTTGGGATTTCTCACCTTTTCCTTAAGAAATCGTCTTAAGATAATTTATCATACCCTTTCCAGAAAACAATGGATTTCTACCAGTTATCATAATACATGCAAATGTATTACAAGATTTTAGTGAGATCATTGTATTGTTTCCATGAATGTATGCTAAAAATTTAACCATTCTCTTACACATTGTGTCATTTTAAAATGTAAGGCATTCGAAAATGCTCAAAATGTGAGAATTGCTGAAACTAACAAATTTTAGAAATATACTTTATGCTGATATAATCACATTATTATTTTTTGGTATATTTTATTTGTTTAGAGTATATTTTATTGATTACGCTATTACAGTTTTCCAAGTTTTTCTCCCTCTATCTCCCCTCTATCCTGTACCCCCCAGCCCTCCAGCTGCCCCCCCCCAGTTCATGTCCATGGGTTGTACATGTAAGTTCTTTGAGTCCTCTGTTGCCTGTACCATTTTAACCTCTCCCCATCTATTTGATGCCTACCAATTACCCTTCTTCCCTGTACCTTTTTCCCCCCTCCACTGAAAACACTCCATGTGATGTCCATTCTCTGATTCTGTTCCTGTTCTAGTTGTTTCCTTAGTTTTTGTTTTCATTGTTTGTCTTTTCTTTTAGGTTCATTTGTGGATAGTTGTGCGTTTGTTGTCATTTTACTGCTCATAGTTTTGATCTTCTTTTTCTTAGATAAGTCCCTTTAATATTTCATATAATAATGGTTTGGTGATGATGAACTCCTTTAACTTGACCTATCTGATGGAGAATTTAAAGTCCTGGTAATCAAAAGGCTCACAGAACTGATTGAGCTTGGTCAAAAAAATGAAAGAACAAATGAAAGATACCCAAAATGAAATAAAGCAAAACATTCAGGGAACCAACACTGACAGGAAGGAAACCAGGACTCAAATCAATGATTTGGAACAAAAGGAAGAAATAAACATCCAACCGGAACAGAATGAAGAAACAAGAATTCAAAAAAATGGAGAGAGACTTTTGAACCTCTGGGACAACTTGAAACAGTCCAATATCCACATTATATGAGTGCCAGAAGGAAAAGAACAACAGCAGGAAATGCAAAACTTATTTGAACAAATAATGAAGGAAAACTCCCCCAGTCTGGTGAAGGAAGCAGACTTCTAGGAAGTCCAGGAAGTCCAGGAAGCCCAGAGAGCCCCAAAAAGTTGGACATAGCCCTGGCTGGTGTAGCTCAGTGGATTGTGTACGGGCCTGCAAACCAAAGGGTTGTTGGTTTGATTCCCAATCAGGGCACATGCCTGGGTTGCAGGCCAGGTCTCCAGCTGGGGACACATGGGGGGCAACCACACATTGATGTTTCTCTCCCTCTCTTTCTCCTTCCCTTCCCCCCCTCTAAATAAATAAATAAAAATCTTAAAAAAAAGAAGTTAGACCTAAAGAGGAACACACCAAGGCACATCATCATTAAGTTACCCAAGATTAGATATAAAGAGAGAATCCTAAAATAAGCAAGAGCAAAGGAGACAGTAACCTACAAAGGATTGCCCATTAGGATATTAGCTGATTTCTCAAAAGAAACCTGAGGCAAAAGGGGCTGGAAAGAAGTGTTTTTAAGTCATGAAAGGCAAGGACCTACATCCAAGATTACTTTATCTAGCAAAGGTATCATTTAGAATGGAAGGGCAGATTAAGTGCTTCCCAAATAAGGTCAGATAATCACATTATTTTTAGCTTGGAATTTTGTATAGTCATCTTCTTAACAGTGCCTTTTTCTCCCTCCCCAGATCAACCAATGGAACCCCTGAAGGAGCTCTATAGAGTCAGATGGCTGAGTGGAGTACAATTTGAAATAATAAAAATGATGGTAGCCTGTACAGCCATTATTAGCCACTGGACACTACCCCAAGCACCTAACTCATCTCAACATATTTAATCTCTGCTAGTAATGCATGAGGAAAGTACTATTGCTATCTCCATTTTATAGATGAGAAGACAGAAGCACAAAGTCACATAACTACCAAATGTCAGGGATGAGATTCAAACCTAGACCCATTTAGAGGAGGCCACTCCTTCAGTTTCAGTGTCACTTATCTAATAGAAATACATTGTATCTAAGGAGAAAAAAAGAACAAGAGAGGTTTAGTAACTTTCCCAAAGTCTCAGAGTAAAATGTTAGCAGGATTAGACCTAAAACCCACTTTGGGAACTCATAGTACAATATTGTTTCATATGAACCACTATGCAATTGAAATCTGGACATTGGCAATTTTTACTTTATTTACACTTGTTTCTTATTTTATTAACTAAAAGGGATTTATTTTCTCATCTTCAACAATTTTTTTACACGCTTTGCATTACTTCCCTATCCTTCCCACTGACCCTTCCAAATCAATATTGCTTCCCAAACTACACTTTAAAAATACAGATGCATCCAAATTTACTTAATAATGTACATTTATGTCAAATTCTTTATCTAAGGAAGATGGGCATTAATAAGTCAGAGTATCATTGAAAATTAACACTAACTATATAATGAATGAAGGAATGCAGTAACTGTTCAGTATTATGTTGTTGGTTAGGTACCAGAAAATGATTCCAACTCTAGAAGAAAAGCTACTCTTCCATTCAGGGAAAAATGAAGTAAACCTTGGTGCCTAGAGTATTGGCTATTAGACACTTTAAAGACAATATCACAAGCCCTGGCTGGTGTGGCTGAGTGGATTGAGCACCAGCCTATGAACCAAAGGGTCGTTCATTCAATTCCCAGTCTGGGCAAATGCCTGGGTTGCAGGCCAGGTCCCCAGTAGAGGTTGTGCAAGAGGTAACCACACATTGATGTTTCTTTCCCTCTCTTTCTCCCTCCCCTCCCTTCTCCCTAAAAATAAATAAATAAATAACATCTTTTTAAAAAAAAGACAGTATCATGATAGTATGGTCCCTTTCATGTATGCATATATTCATTAATAGCTGCTTTGCTGGTTTTCCTGTGTGTGTACATGTGTGTGTTTCCGCAATAGTTATGATTACACCAAGCCACATACACTGCTGTGTATGGTATTCAATTTTCATCTAAAAGAAGTACAAGAAATACAAAGATATATAATCCATGCATGTTCAATATTTGATTACATATTTTAAATAAAAACAAACACTGTTTTTGAAGTAGTGACTATTGGAAAGTGGGATTTGGGGAGATTCAGCTTTGATTTTATAAAAGGATTTATCTTTACTTATTACTTGACCATAGCATTATCAAAACTCTGTAGGAGATATTACTAAAAGTGTAACATAGTCTAAATATTAGTCTGTAACATTTTCATTATTACTTTGATAAGATAACTTTTAGGAATACATCTGGTCACATAGTATTTATAGCTATACAGAAACTCTTTGATTCCTGGTCTTGACATTTGGAAATAGGTTTTTCTTTTTCTATGCAATTATTTGGTGGTATGTAATACTCTCCATGGGGTTTAGCAACAGATAGGAGAGCATAAGCGGCAATCTTAACTGAAAGTACAGCCCTTGAAGTCTTGCATGCATGCAACACAAACCTCTGAGGCCTGGGACATTCATCAGCTTGTTTAAGAGACCAGAAACCAAATATAAATAGATACAGATGTGTACTCGACAAACAGCTTGGCCAAATTTGCTCCTAAAAAAAAAAGCGGTCACACATGTTTGACATTAAATAGCTAATCAGAGGGTGGTTCTCTGAAAGTAGGCCACAATTTCTAAATATCCCACTCTGTGTTTTTAATCTCAATTAATACATCTCCTGAGGACAAAACATATTTGATACAAAACATCCATATATAGGGAATGGTTGGAGAAACTATTTTTTACCTTACATTTCAACAGGGTGGCAGCTGCGACTATATGCCATGTCACTGGCAGACAAAATGACCCTAGGAGAAACATAGGTGGTATCTTCTGTCCCTTGGGATGATAGGGATAAAGATCACTTTACCAGAAAATTGAGAACAGGGGTGGCCTCTAGACATAAGAAAAGAAGGGAGAATTGACAACCATGTAAATTCTTGTTAATTCACAAAAGCACAATCTTTCTGACATGAATGACATGGAACAGAACCTCTTCTTTCATAAAGCTATTGATGCATAAATGACTTGGATTTGAAATATTCAATTAAAAGGTCTAGTGTTGAGAACCTTATTAAAAGTTCTGAGGAACCTACTGAACTATCTAACTGGCAAGAAAGTAGACTTGAGAAGAATCATCCTTAAACTCTGGTACACATTAGAATCACCCAGGAAGCTTTAAAAATCTGGATTTTCTGCCCATACTTCCCAGACCAAATAAATCCTAATCCCTGCCAGTGAGACTCAGGCATTAGTGTATTTTAGAACTTCCCAGGTGATTCCAACATACAGCTCACTTGGAGAACCAGTGTTTTAGTACAGCAAATAGTTGTGTTTTTTTTTTTTATTTTAATCTTTGTTGTATTTTGTTCTATTGCCATTTGGTGTCCTTATACCACAGGTGCAAACACAAGACCCACAGGCAGAATCTGGCCCTCCACCTTGTTTTATCTGGCCCAGCACCTAGTTTCTACCCAGCAGCAGCACTGAGCTCTCGCTTAACTGTTAAGGAACAGTTATTTATACAGTCCTAAAATCACATTTGGCCCTTTGAAAGCAACCACGAGGCTAGTGTGGCCCCCGGGTAAAATGAATTTGATACCTCTGCCTTATAACCTGCTCCTGCCAGCAATCACCACACTGTTATCCATGTGCATGAATCCTTTTTCCTCATTCCATCCACTCCCTACCCTTCCCTGGCCCTTAGCTGTCATCTGCTCTCCATCTATGAGTCTGTCCACGTTTTCCTGGTTAGTTCAGATTGCTCATTAAATTCCACATACGAGTGAACTTCCTTTTAGTAATTTTCTAGTACAGGTTAAAGAGTGAGTTGAGTTTTAGCAACAGATCAGACTGAGTTTGGCATCTTAAGCATCTTCCCTAATTCCTACTTGTTTCTTTGTCTTTTAAGTAAGGATCATGATTCATACCCCATTAGGTATCTGTGAAGGTTATTATGCTTAAGGTATTTGAAAAGGAAAAGTTATTAAAAAATGTAGTTACTTTTCCTTTATCCATATATTTATACTGCCACTCATGACACAGGATCCATTAATTTTGTTTCATCTTCTTATTCTCTTGTTTTCTGCCTTCACCTCACTGATGGTCCACCATGTGCATTTTAATTTTTTTATCTTCTTCCTCATTTTACCTTTGTTTTTTTTTCTTGCCCACCTCTCTTTGCTAAAGTTCTACCTCACTGATGGAACTTAATGTAGACTTTTGAGAGCTTGGTTTTGGGTGCTTTGTGACAATTTTAGCCCCAAATTAATACCAGATGGATTTCAAAAGTTCAGTTTTTTCTTCCTCCAGTCTTCACAGCAGCCAATCCAAAAAGAACACAATCATTTCAGATATATGCTTTCGCCACTAGGTGGCGCTGAATATGCATTAGATAGCTTATGCTTAAGTGACTTCATCCTCACCCTGCGGGCACCAAGTTTCAAATTTGTCTAGAAACCTTAGAACATTTAACAACTCAGAAGGGACTGGTGGGAGGGTTGGGAGTGGGTACTGTTAATATAAGAGAAATGAAACTTGAGTGTCATATAGCTATAATGTTTGAGATTCAGTACCACTCATCGTGTTGAGGAGGTAAGGGTCCCACACTCCACATAAACAAAAAGAACTGGGTTGGTGGTAACAGAATTGTAACTAGCCCACATGGATTTGTGAGTAAAATGGTTAAAATACAACATGTCTAAACTAAGCTACTATTACTAGCTAGTATTTAATCGTGTTACATAGAATTCATATTTCTGCTTAGAGAGGAATGGGTTGCATTTTCAGTTCTGATTCAAAAGTGGAATTCCTTCTATGATCAAAGGAATAGGTTTACAAGACCCTTTCCATGACTTCAGAAAAGAAAAACTGATGATTAAGAAAGGGGACAGAGCAGAAAAATGTCAAGCGGAACAGGCCAAAAAGCTAAAATGAACAGGAAAGGTCACAGGAGGATTAGTCTCAGTAATATTTGTTTAATGTCTGAATTTGAAGCAATTTAAGAAAAGCAATGAGAAAAGACTGAAGATTTTCTGTTACTAACTTCCTTAAACAAGGAAGCTACAATTCCAGCAGAGACAATGTAGAAGTGTTACAGAACAGACCCAAGAGGGGAGGTGTACGATATACTATTATCGAAAGGACCTCCCTTTTGCTCTGGGGGTACCCCCCCACTAGGTTCACTATGCCCGCCCCCAGAGGAAAGGTGTCTATCAATGCCAGAGATTTGTTAAAAGGAAAGGAATTATTTATTTAAAAGCTATACAGACTTACATTAGTGACTTAATGTCTTCATTAAAATACTAAAGTCCTTTAGGATACCCACAGACGCACACAGCCCTTCCTTCTCCCCTCTGCCCTAGTCCGGGGTACCGTATCTCAGGAAAAGAAGTAGAAGTCCGTGATTCGGGCTCCCGGCGGCATCAGCTGGGTCCCCGCCACGATCTCCAGTTAATCCCAAGCCATGTGGCACCTTCTCAAGGCCCACCAACAAGAGTCCTTTCACCCCTTTTCTTCCAGGCAAAGTCTCTCCTGTTTCCTAAGCCATGTGGCAAAAGGGAGCACCCCAAAGCCACGAGATCCCCTCTGCCAAAGCCACGTGGTTCTCCCCTCAATGGCTGCCATGCCTGGCTTTTAAATCCCCGCGCCAATCTTCCTCGCAGCCCCATTTCCGACTCCTCCCACAATCAGGTACACCTGCTGGCATTCCTGTATTCTTCCGGCTTTTCTGGGCTGACTTAGTGAGTCTGGGCAGGCGTGGTCCCATGTCATGGAGCCAGTCATCTCCAAGCTCTCACGCAGGCGCTGTAACCAGAGGGAGTTGCCTCCCAGTTACATCCTGGGTAGAAGTCACTCCCATCCCCCTGGCTGGAAGCATGGCCACAGCTATTTAACATATCCGTGAAACCAGTTAAAGGCTATAGATATGTTAAATGACCACGCCAGAGGTTAGCTGCAAAGCTGTTGCTGTACAACACAACTCTCAATGGCCCTGTTCCATGTGTCCCATCCCCCAGCTCAGACTTGTGGGGGTGAGGACATCCTATATATGTTTTTCTAATATTTCCTGGACACCTTGAGTTCTGGACCCCATTACAAATCCCTATTTGGGGCCCCCCTCTTGGCTGCACCCTGTTACCAAAAAATTGTATATAATACATGGAAGAAAATCAAAAGCAGTAGGACATATGCTGGGTTAAAAAGAAATAGTATAACTATACCTGCCAGAGACTTTACTAACTTCTAATGTGAGGATATGGAATGTAATATCTTAATTCACCATACACAATTCCTCCTCTCCCTGCTTCACTTATATTTATTGAGCCATTAAAATAAAGCAAGCATTGGCCCTGGCCAGGTAGCTCAGTTGGTTAGAGTGTTGTCCCAATATTACAGAATGCAGCCAAGGGGGGGCCCCAAATAGGGATTTGGAATGGGGCCCAGAACTCAAGGTGTCCAGGAAATATTAGGATGTCCTCACCCCCCACCACAGGTGTGGGTTAGGGGAAGGGACAAATGGAGCAGGGCCATTCAGAGCTGTTTTGCATAGCAACAGGTTTATAGCTAACCTCTGGTGTGGTCATTTAACATAGCTATAGCCTTTAATTGGTTTCACGGATATGTTAAATAGCTGTGGCCAAGCTTCCAGCCGGGGGGATGGGAGTGACTTCCACCCAGGTTGTAACTGGGAGGCAACTCCCCCTGGTTACAGCGCCTGCGTGAGAGCTTGGAGATGATTGGCTCCCGGCCATGGGGCCTTGCCTGCCCAGACTCACTAAGTCAGCCCAGAAAAGCCGGAAGAATACAGGAATGCCAGCAGGTGTACCTGATTGTGGGAGGAGTCGGAAATGGGGCTGCAGAGAAAGATTGGCGCGGGGATTTAAATCAAAACATGGCAGCCATTGAGGGGAGAACCACGAGGTTTTGCCAGAGTGGGGACTCCCACGGCCATTATGGAGGGAGGACCACGTGGCTGTGGCAGTGAAGGAGAGGCACATGGCTTTGCCAGAGTGGGGACCCCGGCAGCTTTAGAAGGGGGAGCCACCACCCAGCTTTTGCAGAGATCCCGGCAACACAGTTAATGGTGCCGGGAACCGAGGGAGGCCTACCAGCTGAGACGGATTACTGGAAAGAACCGGGGGCTGCCTGAGCCATGGACTTCTATTTCTTTTCCTGAAATACGGTACCCCAGACTGGGCAAAGGGGGAAGGAAGGACTGTGTGTGTTTGTGGGTGTTTTAAGGGACTTTGGGATTTTGATGAAGACATTAGGTCACTACTTTAATTTTGTATAGCATTAAATAAACATTTCCTTTCCTTTTCACAAATCTCTGGCATTGAGAGATGTCTTTCCTATAAGGTGGCAGACATAATTAACCTTGGAGGTTCCTTTCGGTAATAGTATGTTGCCTTTGGCCCCCCTTGGCCCCTTGTGTTCTGTAACACCAATACAGCAAGGTTATGGATTCCATGTTTACTCAGGGCACCAGAGCACATAGAAGAATCAACTAATGAATGTACAAATAAGTGGAACAACAAATTGATCTCTCTCTCTCATCAATAAAATAAATAAACAAACAAAGCAAGCAAGAACTGGCTTAGATATTGGCGATACTGCCAAAAATAAGCATTTATATAAGTACAAAGGGGAGCAGAATTTGCCACACCAAAATATGCTTCTTTGGCATCAAGGTTATGTTAAGTTTGTTATTTTTAAAGGAATATCAGACACAGAAAAAGTTCTGAAAACCTAGAAGTTACACTTGTTAGGTGTATTTACATGTATAAGGGAAATCTCCATTTGTAAGAGAATCTGTCCACTCTCCCCACAAACCAGGAAGAGGATGACTCAATCTCTAGAACCTTATCAAAGGGGATGGTGCATCGCTTAAATCTGCATAACAACTTTACCCGTTTGTATGGCACTTTCTCTGGTAACCTTCCATAACTGACTCCCCCACCCTAACGTCTTTCTGAGATGCATTTAAAGTGGTAGCTTGGGCCATTTGGCGGAGTTACTCAGTTTTCTTGGGCCTTTCCCTTGTACGCAGGAGGCATATATGTTATTAAACTTCGGTTTTTCTCCTATACACCTGTCTTTTATCACAGGAGTGTCTCAACCAAGAACCTAGAGGGGAAAAGGGAAAATTCAGTAGCAAAATTAATAAGGGAATCCCACACATTTTACAAAATCCTAAAACTGCCACAGGCAAAGCAAATAATTATCACCATTAATAAAGAGTACTCCAGAATTAATAGTAATAGGAAAAGGAAAATAATTTTCCCTCTACTCTTCTGGGCTCTTGGCTGATACATCCCTGTAGTCAAAGACAGATTAACAGGAGAAAAACAAATAAAAGTTTAATAAATTGTAAACCTCCTGTATACATGGGAGAGACCCAGGAAAACTTAGTAATGATAGGGGACTCAAGAGCTGGAAAATTTTAGTTTAAGGTAAATCGTTCATAAGCCTAGTAAGTAATGCATATGTTAAAGCCATTGTTTGAGGAACTGCAGGCACAGCTCACCCTGGCTCTGAGGAGAGACAGATAACCTCCTAGGGCACTGCTAAAGACCACCACCTGGGGAACAAGTGGAGACATCTAGGCCATTGTGTCCCAGGAAGATACTGCCCACCCACCTGCCCCTGGGAACAGCTAACTGCCCAGGGCGAGAGTACTGCAGTATTTTAATCTAATTTTCCTTGAATTTCAAAACCCCTCACTGCACTTTGTTCTCTGTTATAAAAAGGCTGGCTTGAAGGAAATGTAAGATAGTCTGTTAGGGTACAAACCCACTATCTTTTCAAACCCAGCATCTCCTCAGATCATAGGCCATCTGAATAAAGCGTCCACAAAGATTCAATCTCTGTCTCTGCTTACTGGGTCTGGTAGGTGACATGCAGCATGCATGCTGGCTTTTCCAGTTTCAGTAACTCCCTCAAATGACTGAAGCCACCACCTTAAATACCATCTTTGGTTGAAGGCGAAAGATGTTAGGGGGCATCAGTTATGGGATATTGCCAGGAAAAGCACAGTAAACAGGGTAAGTTTCTTATGCAGACTTAAGTTGCCTTCTGCATTAATAAGAATTTCTAGAGATAAAGTCACCTCCCTCTTCCTGGTACAGCGGAGGAAATATCAAGTGGAGAGTTCCCTTACAAATGTAAATAGATTCTATAAAAGGTAACCTCTATTTGGTTTTCAGAGCTTCTCACCTGTCTGCTGTTTTTTAAAGTTACCCATCCTAAAAAAATCCTTATGCCAAGGAGATATATTTTGGACCACTGATTCCTGTGGCCTTCCTTTCTAGCAATTCTTCCATCATTGCAGATGTTTTGCAATCATCAGGCTCAAGGTGACTCATGCCTGGTGCTACTTAATGACAGCTCATAAACGGTCCTATCAATGCCTGCCAAAGACCTTTCAGTACTGCAATGCAAACTGAGAGTTATGGCAAGGGCTGGCAGTGACTGTAGTCTTTCCATCCAAGCTCTTCCTAAAAGACGCAATAGGCCAAGATACGTGAGAGGAAGCAGACACAAGAAGGAGAATTCTCAGTCAGAGCAAGGTTGGAGGAGAGGGATAAAAACTACCTGTGAACGACTTTTACTATACTAAAGACATAAATATTATTGACCAAGTCAGAAAGGAAGGAGAAAATGGTACATCTTGGGCTTCTTTGGCAGTCTTTTGAAAGCAGGCCTTCTCCTTCACAATCCCTGTCCGGGCAAAGTTAGATAAAGGATGCTGACAGGGCTGTGCAATATCATCAACACTTTGACACTGAAAGAAAGAAATGTAAGAGAGTGTATGAAATTCAACTGCATTGTTACTGTGTATATATTTGAATATTTGAAGGGGATTTATAATGGAAAAATGTTGAAAATGGAATCTGCCAACTCCTGGAATTTTCAAAGGGAGCAGGGCAGATTCTATCAAAGTCACAGTTTTCTCTACTCAGAGAAGTCTTCCCCAGCCCCAACCCTATATCCTCTGCCTTGACCTCAATTATGTTCTCTAGTTTCAATGTACAACATGTCAGTGACCCATTTCTCACTTTAGCCACCAAATTTTATGAGTGGTATATCCGATCAAGGTCATGTCTCCTGTTTCCAATATGTTCCTCACCCGATATAAAGATTGCTCTTAAATATTTGCTGGTCAAGAACTTTTAATGGACTGCATATATTTACATATATATACGTACAGGGTGGGGCAAACAGAGTTTTTTCTTGTTTTATTAATTATTGTATTATTTTCCATATAAACAACTGTGAACCTACTTTTGCCCCACCCTGTGTATGGGTATGTATGCAATCCATTCAAAGTTGTGTAGATGTATATATATGTTATGTATGTCTTTAAGAAAGACTACTAAAAACTAAGATGATTTATTCTTTTCCAACCCACTTATGCCAGTTCAGGGTTGTGGGTGGCCAGAGCCCATCCCAGCACAGGACGTATCACACACCCACAATCACTCACACAGGGACAATGTGACACACCAGTTCACCTCACCTGTACATCTTTCGGATGTGGGAGGAAACCAGAGCACTCAGAGAAAGCCCATGCCAACGGGGGAAGAACATGCAAATTCCACAGAGACAGTGAGGCCTAGACCAGGAATCAGGTTTTTTTTCTCATCAACATTATAATCAAACAGTGTTGAGTGAATCGATGTTATTCAAGGATCTCTTATATATATATATCTCCCCAAGTTCTTAGCCACAATTCAAGCTTCTTCTTGATAGAGACTAATCTATCTTTTCAGCTTTATCTTTCACTAGTTCATTAAATAATCCATATGCTCTAAAGAAAAAGATGCATTGTCAAACTTAATTTGCATTTCCTTATATGAATCTTTATATTTCTCATCCTGTACCTACACCTGCTATATTCTTCATTTTCTATGTTATCAAGTCATATCTATGTTTTTGGTTTTATACCCCTTCCTGATCACTCAAGATAGAATTAGTCCTTTCTTCAATAAATTCCAATAGCATTTGCTTATAATACATTTGATACTATACATTTCATTAACTTTTAGTTATTTTTGAAATCATGAAATCATAAAACCATAGAATCTTCTAGATAAAATAAACTTAGAAAATTCATGTCTCCATATATCCATAGCTTGTGTCAGGGCCCACGGCAGGCTACCCTGAAATCTCCCACAATGGCATTATTTGGAATTAAAGTTACTTAAACAACCAGCTCATGAAGAATACCCTGACCTCTCCATCTGTTCCCCCTGAAAGCAGGACATAAATCTCCCTCATGGAAAGTGCCCTCCCTGTACCTAGAAGCTAACAAGAGAGACAGCGCTATCACCAGAGGTAGGGAATTCAGGGCCAAGCAGCATATGTAAACAAACCTTGTCATTTTTTTTTTTTACTTATTTACTACCCAAAGCCCAAACTTTGTTTAGATTCCTCACTAATGAGCACCCAAATCTATGTTTCTTTGTTCTGTTAAATCTTCCCAAATTTATCTCTTTGTCTAAAAAGCTTTCTGCTTCACTCATTTCTCTGAGCATCCTCGATGATCTCCCATGCACATGCATTCATTTGTTTTTACTCCTGTTAATTTGTCTTACGTCAACTTTATTTTAATCAGGCCACAAGAACCCAAGAGAAATATGGGGAGAATTTCTCCCTCTCTGGCACTTGCTTGATGAAAAGAATCAGTAGGAAAGATGCTCATCAAAAAAGACAGGTTCCTGGATGCTGTCCCCACTCTATGTAATCACCATCTTCAGGGTCTGGGGATCTGTACTCTTAACAATGATCCAGGTAAATTCATAAACACTCGAATTTGGGAAACATTGGCCCAGTCTATTTCCCTGATTACATAAGCAGGGTAACTGAAACCCTCTGCCTCTGGATAAGCACCTTGTCCAGAGATCACATGGGTAGTTACAAGCAGGATCAAAACCAGTGCTCAGGTAACATGTTCTTTCCAAGGCTTACCTATGCCAAAGAGAGAAACTGGGTCTTTGGCTAGCCCATCCCCCACCCCCTGCCCCAGTGGTATTTTGCATAATAAATTGCACATAACCACTTGAAAAAATTAGCAGCGAATTAATTTTAGGGATAGACTGCAGACTCTATGTCAATAGCATCCAAATAGGTAAATAAAAATAATAATACTAGCAGAAGTGGTTATAACTGCACACACATTTGAAACAGAGGGAAATGAATACGTACACTCCTTATTTTGAATTAAGTACTGGCACTTTATTCCTGAAAATGCCTTCCCAGTGTTCTCTTGCCACTCGCCAGGGACTATAAAATATTTTAATTTCCACTCGATGCCTAGAAAATACGTACAATGAGTTCCCCTGGTGCAGTCTGTGAACTTGATGATGAGATACAGCGCAGCCTGATTAAAAAAAGTCTAGTCCCTCTGTCAACACTGGAGGGAGCTATGAGATTTGGAAAGATAAAGCAAACAGAAGAAGAAAGAAAGAAAGAAACATTATGGCTGCCCGGGCACATCGCTGTGAGAAATAATGAGCACTCCTCCCCTTTTCCAAATTGTTATGTGGGATTATTTCATTAACAATTCAGCCTTTACGTTTTTGTAGTGCTGTTCTTTAAAAAGAAAAATAAAGCCCAATTGTGCCTTCTTGGCATCAGCATTTTTCTGTCTTTTCTGGGTCCCTGCGCTTGTTTTGATCTGCCAAGCTTAATGCCATTTGATAGGATGAAAGCAGGCCATTCCTGGGAGCTGATTGCTTCGAGGGCACTCATCCATTTTATGAGGAATTTTTATCCCTTTCTAGTACTTCTATCTTCTTTGCTTTAGATAACAGAACAAAAATGAATATATTATAAGGTCTGAAATCCTGTCAGAAGAAAAAAAAATAACTCTTCAAACTATCTGACATTCTGAGATGTAGACAAAAAGCTGTGTTAAATACAAGAAGATAGTTTGTCTAAAAATAAAAGTGACTACCATTTAAAAAAAACTTACCACATACTATTCACAAGTCACAATAACAAGGACATACATATGAACATATGTGTTCTTAGTATTTCATTTAGTGCCCACAATCTTTAACAGTATTTTACTTAATAGCCACAAAATTGCCATCAGAGAGGTACTTTTATTTCAGTTTTACAAATTAGGAAACTGAAACACAAAAACTTAAATTTGTCAAAATGAAAATGTGAATAAATAGAGAAGCCTTGATTCAAATCCTGATCTGCCCGACTCCATATCCTATGCAGTAGCCTTTTATTAAGGCCGTTTATAGATGCAACCTTATTAATTTCACATGGGAGCATGTAAGAACTAGAGGCTATCTAGCCCCACTTGAAACTACTTAATCAGAATCTGTATTTTAACAAGTCCCTAGCACAGCTCAATAGCCAAAAAAAAAAAAAAATCCAATTAAAAACTAGGCAGAAGAACTGAATAGATGTTTTCCAAAGAAGACATACAGATGGCCAACAGGTACATGAAAAGATGTTCAATATCACTAATCACCAGGGTAATAGAAATCAAAACCACAGTGAGCTACTACCTTACACTTACCAGAATGACTATCAACAAACAACAACTATTGGTGAGGTTGTGGAGAAAAGAGAACCCTTTTGCACTATTGATGGGAATGTAAATTAGTGTAGCCACCATAGAAATAGTATGGAGGTTCCTCAAAAAATCAAAAATAGACCTACCATATGATCCAGCAATTCCTTTTTTGGATATTTATCCAAAGAAAGCAAAAACACTAATACGGAAAAAGATATGCAACCTATGTTCATTGTAGCATTATGTTTTATTAAGTGTATTTTATTGATTGTTATTACAGTTGTTCCACTTCTTTTCTCTTCTTTATTCCCCTCTACCCTACACCCGCCTCCCACCAACACTCCCCGCTCTTCGTTCATGTCCATGGGTCATACTCGTTGTAGTATTATCTATAATAGCCATGTATAGAAACAACCTAAGTGTCCATAATGAATGAATGAAGAAACTGTATATACAGTTTCTCATACCTCATTTCATTGAGCTTCATTTTATTGCACCTCACAGATATAGTGATGTTTTTTTTTTACAAATTAAAGGTAAGACCCTCCACCAGCAAAAAATTATGACTAGCTGAAGGCTAAGATGATGGTTAGCATTTTTAGCATAAAGTATTTCTTAATTTAGGTATGTACATTGTTTTTTTAGAGGCATGCTATTGCACATTTGATAGACTATATTGTAAACCTAAACTTTTATATGCATTGGGAAGCCAAAAAAATGTGACTTGCTTTATTGTTATGTGTGCTTTATTTCAGTGGTCTGCAACTGAACCCACAGTATCTCCGAGGTATGCCTGTATATATGCAATGGAATATTATTGGCCATAAAAAAGAATGAAATCTTGCCATTGGCAACAACATGGGTAAAGCTTGAGGGCATTATGGTAAGTGAAATAAGTCAGACAGAGAAAGACAAATCCCACATGACCTCACTTAAATGTGCAATCTAAACACAAACAAAAAGCCCAAGCTCTTATTTACAGAGAACAGACTGGTGGGTCAGGGGTGGAGTGTGAAATGGGTAAAGGGGTCAAAAGTACAAACTTTATAACTAAAGTGCCAGCTTTAGTAATACAATAAATAAGTCATTGGGATGTACTGTATGACATGATGACTACAGTTTAAAAATACTCTATTGTGTATTTGCAAGTTGTTAAGAGTGTAAATCTGGGAAGTTCTTATCACAGAAAAAGAAAATTTTAAAACTTAAATACAAAACTAAGTGCCCTGGGTGATTTTTAAGTATGTTAAACTTTAAGAAACACATTTATAAAGGTCTAGAGTGCCTGTCCTCTTACAGAGCTCAATGACTTGTTACTAAATTTAGTAATCCAAGTTTTATAAACTAATGATAGCTCAAACATCATGTTAGGCCCAAAATATGACTTTAGAAATCAGAGCAATACCTTTATATCATTCATGTTATTTTATTTTTTTTAAGATTTTATTTATTTTGGAGAGAGGGGAAGAGAAGGAGAAAGAGAGGGAGAGAAACATCAATGTGTGGCTGCCTCTTGCAAACCCCCCACACTGGGGATCCAGCCCACAACCCAGGCATGTTCCCTAACTGGGAATCAAATTAGCGACCCTTTGGTTTGCAGGCCTGTGCTCAATCCACTGAACCACACCAGCCAGGGCCTATTCATGTTATTTTAAAATTTAGTTAGAATATGAAATTTTGGGAATATGTGATTGGCATGCCTCTACATATTCAGGGAGTTTTTTTATTTATATTACATTCTATGAGTTATTATCTATAGAAACTGTGTAAAGAAGGACTTAAGAGTTGAATATGACTGTCTTAGAACACAAAATAAACTCAATTTAAATATATATTTAATATGTAGTTAAATATATAATATATAATATACAATAATAGGTAATTATTATTTATATATATTAATGGGTGAATTAAGATCACCTCTTCTTCTTCTCTCCCCTTTACCATTCCTCACCAGTCTCTCACCGTCCTACATCTTCCTTCCCTTGAATACTGAAATGTTCTACTGCTTCCTTAGGAAAGTCAATACCAAGATCTTCCCATATTGCCTAATCCCTCATTCATCCATTAGGGGAGAAATGGAGGAAAGCTCATGGGGCCTGAGAACGATCAACCTCGTGTAATAATGAAGAGCTACTATTAGCTCTATTAGCCTATTAAAAAGGCTTCTATTAGCCTTTTCATTTTAACTAATGTGCTGTTCTCCTTCCCCATGGGAGAGCTTGATTCTAATAATAAACTCTCCAAGAATATAAAGAAATAAATTGAAATTTTGTAAAGAGTGTATATATTCTAGGGAGACATGACCCGTAGCACTTAGGAAGTTTCTTAATGAAAATGAGGCCTAGAGGCCCAGAGTCCCAGCTGGTGATGAACCTAGGCCTGTGTTCTCCTGTGCCTTCTTTTCTTGCAACATCACAGATGCTGCTGTGTCCTTTGCCAAGGACTTCCTGGCAGGTGGAGTGGCGGCAGCCATCTCCAAGACAGCGGTAGTGCCCATCAAGCAGGTCAAGCTGCTGCTACAGGTGCAGCATGCCAGCAAGCAAATCACCACAGATAAGCAATACAAGAGCATTACAGATTACATGGTTCATATCCCCAAGGAGCAGGGAGTCCTGCCCTTCTGGCACAGTAACTTGGCTAGTGTCATCAGATACTTCCCCACCCGGGCTCTCAACTTTGCCTTCACAGATAAACAGAAGCAGATTATCCTGGTGGTGTGGACAAAAGGACCCAGTTTGGGAGCTACTTTGTAGGGAATCTGGCATCAGATGGTGCTGCTGGGGCCACCTCTTTGGGTTTTGTGTATCCTCTTGATTTTGCCTGTACCCGTCTAGCAGCTGATGCAAGCATAGCTGCAGCTGAAAGATAATTCAAAGGCCTTGGTGACTGTCTGATTGAGAGCTACAGTTCTGATGGGATGAAGGGCCTGTACCAAGGCTTTAGTATGTCTCTGCAAGGTATTGTCATCCACCTAGCTGCCTACTTCGGTATCTCTGACACTGCAAAGGAAATGCTCCCAGATCCCAAGAATATTCACATCTTCATCAGCTGGATGATTACACAGTCTGTACAGCAGTGGCTGGGTTGACTTCTTACCCGTTTGACACTGTTCATTGCTGCATGATGATGCACTCAGAGCTCAAAGAAACTGATATCACATACACAGGCATGCTTGACTGCCACAGGAAAATTGCTTGTGATGAAGGAGGCAAAGCTTTTTTCAAGGGTGCGTGGTCCAATGTTCTCAGAGGCATGGGTGGTGCTTTGGTGCTTGTCTTGTATGATGAGATCAAGAAGTTCACATAAATTATTTTGTAGTTTTCCCCCCACCCCGTGAACAGGCATGTTGTAGTATGTAACATATCTTGAGCATTCTTGACAGACTGTTGTTGGCTATGTATTTGTCAATGGCAACTATTTACTGGTTGATAATGGGAAGCAATAATATTCATCTGACCAGGTTTCTCTTAAAGACATTTCCATGGTGATGGCAGGACTCAATTATATTTTTTATTTCAGTCACTCCTGATAAACAACAAATTTGAGGAAATAAAAAATATCCAAAATACAAAAAAAAAATGAGGAGCTGAAGAAAGGAAAGTTTAGTTTAAAAATCACCCTTCAGACTATACTCTATGATAATTTATTAGGGTTAGTTTCAAATTGCCATGCCTGCCTATGATTTATGTTTGTTTTTGAAATGCATGAAATAATCACCAAATAAGATCCTTTCAATGAGAAATACATTACTGAAAAAAGTGTATTATTGTTTAAAAAGAATACTATTTTTAATTTGTTAATATAACCTTCATAGTTCTAAGTAATCAGGAAAATGGGGGAAAGTAGGTAAATATAATGGGCTAGAGTTTTTTCTTTCATATCAAATTATTTTAAAGATATTTATTTATTTATTTATTTATTTATTTATTTATTTATTTGAGAGAGGGGAAGGGAGGGAGAAAGAGTGGGAGAGAAACAACGTGTGGTTGCCTCGTGTGCCCCCTGCTTGGGACCTGGCCCGCAACCCAGGCATGTGCCCTCACTGGGAGTCAAACTGGAGACCCTTTGGTTCACAGGCCAGTGCTCGATCCACTGAGCCACACCAGCCAGAGCTCAAGTCATTTTAAAAAGGAAGAACCCAACTGCTCTGTCTAGTCTCTCTTATCTCTCATTACTCTCCATTTTCTTTCCTTTCTTATTGCCATTTTCCCCTGACCACACCACTTGATCTGCTTTCAAGATCTTTTAATGCAAGTAGCACAAAAAGTTTCTTTTCATCATTCCTGAACTTCTGGTGGATATTTACATCATCGTTTACAAGAAGGACATCAGTCAAACTCAAAACGTTGTGATCATCACAGTCATTGCAATGAAATGTTGATGCCCAGCTGACAGAGGTAATAAATTGACTTGGTTCAGCTAACCTGGGAGCATGAGCAAATTTTAAGTCCAGGAAAAGGAAATATCACAAGTTTGAAGACTTCTATTGTTCAGCATGTTTTATTTATTTATTTTTAAAAATCAGGTAAAAGCACAGTGCTTGAACAGAAGGAGTCAACAACTTTCTATCTGGAAATAAAATCATTTCGTAATGCAATGTCGCCTCCTTCATTTTTTCATTGTTTATACTGCAGAGTATTGACTAAAAAAAAAGCCTTCAGTAAACTTCAGTTTGCTTCCAGATTAAGAATATTAGAAGCTGAATGTAATATTAAATAGAAAGCAGTTTGACTCTCATATTTTATTGATGCAGCATTTGAGATGCAGAGGAGTAAAGTACCTCTCACATAATCACATCAGTGATTGTCGAATCGGGCCTAAGAATGCACATGTCAGCTCCCTGCTATTTTGATCACACTATGAACTAAATTATGACTCAAGTTTTTGCTTTATATCCAGTTTCTCATGAAAAGAGAATTAGGACAACATAACGAACATTAAATCCAACCCATTTTTCTGCCTTAGTGGATGAGATTTATATTTCTTTCCAGTAAAGCTCTTGAGAAATGGTGACAGAGTGAGTCATAAATTGCAGTTCAAAATTAAGGTACACGAGACTGAAATCAACGTTGGCCAAGGAGCTGACCCTGATAAATGAGCAAATTCATCTTATTCAACAATAGGAGTCAGTAAGGCAAGGCCTGAATTCATTTCAACATGAGGATTAAGTTACAAAGTACAAACCAGAACAGAATCAGGATGCAAAAAAAGACTGAGAAGGCAAAGAAAGGCAAAGACCATATGATCTCACTTACATGTGAAATCTAATGAGCAAAATTGACAAATAAAATAGAAACAGAGGCATGGATACAGGGACAAACTTACAGCTGTCAGAGGGGAGAGGGGTTGGGGGACTGGATGAAAGAAGGGGAAGGGATTAACCAAAAAACATACATGTATAACCCATAGATGCAGACAAAAGTGTGGTGATGGCCAGAGAGAAAGGGGGTAAGTGGAGGTGGGCAAAGTTGGGAGCAAAAAGAGACTTTGCTTGGGGCAATGGATGCACGATGCAGTGTGCAGATGATGTTTTATTGAAGTGTATACTTGAAACCCATATGGTTTTGTGAGCCAATGTCACCCCAATACATTCAATTTTTTTTAAAAAAAGGACTAAGATGGACCTCAAGAGTGTGTTATTATAATGCCACTCATCAGATTTGACCTGAAAATGTTCTTCACTTAATATCTCTTTAAAATAAGCCATAAACACAGTTGCCTTAGAAAGCAGTCAGTTAATTCAATAAGAACATGAGACTTCAAGGTTAAACAAAAAACAAAAGAAGCGAAAAGAAGAATAAAAATATTCTGAAAGATCCCTCTTGCAAAATGAAGCACGTATTTTATTAAGCAGGGAAACACAGGAAGTTACCTATAGCCTTTTATTGTGGATATTTAGTATAAAATAACTATGTGCCTGACTCAAGGTATTCATGATTCTGGGAAGATATGCTACTCATTCTCCATTTGTTCATACATTCCACTTGCTTCGTTTTCTGCTTTTCTCTAATTAGCCCCTGTCTTGAAAGATTGTCTCATTCACACTGCATCTCCCAGGCTCTTGTGGCTTCCCTTTGAGTCCAGATACAGAGGAACATTAATTAGAGACAAGTGAGGAGAGGAAAGGGTGGGGAACATTTCCTCCATTCCTTCCCTTCTCCAGAGCCATGTGTTGGGCAATTTCTGAATACCATGATGACTAGCTGTCTCACTAGGCAAGCTTCATTCCAAGATGGTAATTCTCACAAATTTTCGTAGCACTTTTCCACCTCTTGCCCTTCAGCTCTCGAGGTGATAAAACCTTCATGCTGTTCCTCTTCCTCATCTCTGAATACCAACCATCCTTGTTAAATTTAAATTTACTGGGGTGACATTGGGTAAACTTTGCTACCTCCCAACTGCCTTCCCTCTGGTGATCACTATATTGTTGTTGTATCTATAAGTTTTTGTTTGTTTTTTTAAACAGCTTTATTGAGGTATAATTGAACACATTTAATGTATCCAACTTATATTTCATATACAAATTTATATTTACATTTACATAAAAATTCACATATTTAATGTATAATTAAAATGTGCATAGTTAATACATTTAATACATGTTTAATGTATACAATTTGAGGAGTCAGTGCATATGCATACAGCCATGAAACCATCACCACAATTAAGGTAATAGGCATATCCATCATTTCCAAAAGTTTCTTTGCATCTCTTTGGGTTTGTTGTTTTGCCCCATTGTGTTTTGTAATAAACTTATGTGAGATCTACCCTCTTACTATGTTTCTATAATGCATAATACATATTTCTAAATGGAAAAGGTCTTGTTAATGATAAGCACTATGCTGCATTACAGATCCCCAGAACTTATTCATCTTGCATAGCTAAGAACTTATACCTGTTCACCTGTCTTTTCCCCAGTCCTTAGCAACCATCATTCCGCTCTTCGCTCCTACGAGTTTCATTATTTTAGATAGTTTGCATAAATGGAATGCAGTATTTGTCCCTCTGTGACTGCTTTATTTCACTTCACATAATGTCCTCCAGGTTCATCTATGCTGTCACTCACGGCAGGATTTCCTCTCTGACATAATTCAAACCCAGTTTTCATGATGAATATATGACTTGTTCTCATGAAAGTAATTTATAATACAAAGGCATAGAGTCCTTTGAATGGATAAAAGTCCATATCACCTTTAATACTTCTGCCATGTATAATGTTATTTTTTTTAATTGGGACAAAATGTTCATCAATTGACCTTTACCTTGGAATGATTTCTCTTATAAGAATTTGTGTAATTAAAAGCTAAAATCCTTTTATATTGATGAAGTAATTAAAGGGCTTAAACAACTAAAAACGTGTTTTATGTGTGCCTTAGTAGGCCATGACATATTTTTTTTTAATTTGAAAGAAAGTAAAGAAGTACATAGAAAACTAGACACCTAAATTAGCTACTACAAAACAATTAGCAAAACTATCACTTGGAGTGTTGTAGCAAATACTGAGTCTACCTAATAAACTCATACATCTGGCTAAGGAGGTGTCTAGAAAGAATAAAACAATTTAATTGATTTCTTTAAATGCCTCTAATAATAAATGAGAAGATAAAAATAAATTTAAAAAGGATTTGTTTAGTTTTAGAACAGATCGTAAACAAAATAGAGTGCCCATGACAGCCCTTCTAGCTAAGAAAAGATTATTGACCTTAAAACACAAAAGGGCCAGTTGTTTTACTGGCAAAATGGGTTTATTTGGGAATAGCAAAGGAATTGAAACTTGGAACGAACCAACTATGGCAAACCATAGACAAGTCCAAAGAACAGAGGAAAGGCGTTGCTTTTATAAAGAGTTGGGAGGGGCTATTTCAGAAGCATTCAGGGTGGTAATGGCTACCAACTGGCTGAGTATAGCAGTTTCTCATTGGCTGGGCTGTAACCAAGAGTCCAAATGTGAAGGCAACCAGCTAAAGAGGTGCAGGTGACAGCTGAGGTGTTTTGCTGGGTATGTCCTACCATTTGGGATCTGGGTGGCAGTGTATGAGAGCACTGTCTTCAGGGCTTCCTGACTCAATTTTAAATGAGGTTTCCTTTATTTGTTTAAAGATTTTATTTATTTATTTGTTTGTTTATTTATTTATTTTTACACAGAGGAGAAGGGAGAGAGGAAAAAAGGGAGAAACATCAATGTGTGGTTGCCTCTCGCATGCCCCCTACTGGGGACCTGACCTGCAACCCAGGCATGTACCCTGACTGGGAATCAAACTGGTGACCCTTTGGTTCATAAGCCAGCACTCAATCCACTGAGCCACACTAGCCAGGGCAGGTTTACTTTATTTTTAACAAGATTGAAAAATAAATAGTAGCCTCAGAGTAAAGAACAAAACCTGGACAGTACAGTGTAAACAAGTGAAGGATATAACTATGTGATCCTTTTTTAATATCTCAGAAAGATTTCAGAGTATTCCTCACTAACTCTCTTTGAGAGGTAACCCACATCAGCCTCACAGGTGGCCCATGGTAGGACTTGTCATCCAAACAAATGTGGGTGTGTCTTTTGTTCAATGGAGTGAACATCCAATAAGAATCATAGTTAACCTGACAGACAGACAGAGAGAACTTGTGCTGTTACAAGCATCATCAGTTTAGACTAAAAGGGATAGAAACAATTTAAAATTAGAAGTCCTGGTACCCTCAACCTTTGCACACAGGAAGCACACTCAGAAATCTAATCATTTACAGACACAGGCCATTTATTTTAATGAAGATCAGATGAGTCAGAAGGCTGAACTAAGATACTAGAGGACCTAACCAAGGACCTGGACGCATGTGTCTGGTTGAATTTTAGAATTACTGTGGACTATTCCTCCTCTTGAATAAAATTTTCACTTAAGGCTAGCCTGAAACTATCTCAATATTGTATGTTAGATGTGAGAATGGCAGATAACATGTCTCTTTCTCCTACAGGCGTTCTGATTAAAAAAGGATAAAATTCCAGGAACTGTACCTGAAAAGTCTATTTTGTGCCTAGACCTAATTAAAATAATAAGGTTATGGATGTTTGTACATTGCCATAAGGGGATAAGATTTTGGTGGTCTTGGAAGGGGGTGAATATATTTTTTCATGTGAGAAGAAAGTAAATATTATCTGTCCAGAGGACTATGGTAGGTTAAAATGGGCTGAAAATCCTTCACACTTCTTTCAAAGAGAGATTCTTTTTTCTCTCCCTTTGAATCTGATCTGACCTATGGTTACTTTGACCAATAGAATATCCTGGAAGTGATGCGGAACTAATACCATATGCTGGTCTGGGCGTAGACTTTAAGGGGACCAGTGATTCTACTGTGGTATCGAAAACTTCAGTAGCTATGTAAGAAATCTAACTGGACTAGAAATCTGCCAGGCTAATGACAAGAAGTGGCTCTGGGAAAGGGGGGTTATAGATGGGAATCAGCTGACACCCAGCAGCTCCAGAAGGGCCTTCTATCACCTAGCTAATTCAGCTAATAAAAGGGAGCAAAAGCAAGTCCTATTGTACCCTGTCTCAATTCCTGTGCCTTAGAATTGTGAGATAAAATAATGGTAAATCATTAGTCTCAGCCGCTAAACTTGGATGTAGGTTGTTACAAAACAGTGGATAACCAGAGCACATATTAATTACGTGTGGAAGACCTTGTGGCTTGCAAAGTACACAAAATGTTCACTGAAGGTGAAAAATGCTTAGTAAAATATTGTTTTCTATTCCTGATCATTGTCAAGTTCATTTATCAGAGTGCAATCGACATGATTCATCAGAAAAGATGTCAACAATTTGATGAAATATGCATCAACTTGATTATGCATTCTGAAAACAATTTTTAAAATGAAAGCGACATCACATGAACCTCATGAGATAGAATGTGGGGTCAATTAATGAAGAAGCAGTCAATTTTAACAATCTGCATTATATTTTTCTATAATTTGGAATCACAGATCATGACACATTTGACTCAGTTAATTATTTTTTTTCAAGCAGAAAAGGGGACCCATATTGAGTTTCTGATTTCAATTCAAGTCTTGTTGGTGGCTCTCAATCTCTCTTTGCCTGTTAGTATTATTGATTACCCTATCTGTTCAAGATCTGTTTTGGTATTCTGTTTGTTTTTGTCTCCAAGTAGGCAGATGTTTCTAGCCTACATGAATCAGCATTGCAATGTATTTCAAGTTATATAATTTTATCTATATGTATATACTTTTATCCATAATTACATCTAGGTGTTTAGTTGTATATTGGAAAAGGTTCATAACCCTTGGATAGGTTATGAACCTCCATTTAAAAAAATGTTTAGAGCTGTTTTTTACATGGTCTCAGCTCTGGAGATAGGCAGGTCTTTGCAGAACATTGTGTGGTTGGTAAGGCACCCACATGCACACACGGAAGGCAACTAACTGAAGCAAAGAGTAGTTAACAGATTCCAGGAAACCATTAATGTAGTTGGTGCCATACTTGCCACTTTCCCAGACTGTCAATCTCTTGGTGCTCAGTTTGTGGGGCCCAAACTGAACTCTCTAAAGCCCAGGCCCAAGCTGAACTGTTTACAACCATGAGTTGTGGACGTGTTCCTCTCCATCTGGCAGGCATGATCTCGGTGAAGGTGGACAACCTGAACAATCGCAGACCACAACCATCAGACCACAACCATCAGTCTGTGGAACATTTTCAAGAAGTATGGGGAGACTGGTGATGTGTACATTCACCGAGAACGCCTCTCTAAAAAACCTTGGGGCTTTGGCTTCGTTCGTTTTTACAAAAAAAGCCACGCTCAGGAGGCCATAGTTGGCCTAGATGGGATTATGCTGGATGGCCATGTGCTGCAGGTGCATATGGCATGCTATGGTCGCCTCCCAACTCCCCATGGTAGCAGCAACAGGGAAATTCTTGCCTGCAGATACCAACGCTGGAGCCAGAGCCGGAGCCGGAGCTGCAGCCCAAGGGAGCAGTGCCAACCCCAGTCTCATGGCGAGTATCACTCCAGCCACAAGAAGTCTCCATCTCTGTTTCAGGAAACATCTCCATCAACCACTGAATCTACCTCTACCACTTCTTTCAACTACAAGTTCTCTTTGCTGTCCACGTGTCGAGATCTTCCTTAGCAACAACATGCAGGGAATTCTGCAGGGTCTCCAGGTACAGTACGCTCTTAGGTTAATGACTCACAGGCAAGTTACCTGACTGAGGACTAGGGAGAGGGGAGGAGAACAACTGAATTACAATCCTTGGGTTATTCTTTAATGTGTGTAAGTTTTTACTTGTTTTAAGTTTTTTTAACTATAAAAACTTAAAGTTTAAACTTTAAAGTTAAAACTTAAAGTTAAAACTTAAAACTCGTTTTAAGTTTTTTGCTTCAAGTGGTAAGCTTCATTTTATGGGGTACTTTGTTGCTGTGATTCAAATATCTTCTAAGTTAATGAGGTGGGCAACTTCAAGTTATTATTGGTTGGGATATTTGAGGTAAAATTTCATTTTTCACTATATACTCCATAGCTTCCTGATATACGAAAATGGGAGCAGCCTTTTATTCAGCAGTCAAAAACTATCTAGTGGTTGACTCTCCATTGCCATCATTCTTATAAAAATAATAACCTACTAAAGTTGTAAATATATTTACCTGTGTTATTTACTGTTGGATCTAAATGGTAATCTGGACATGCATTTGTATAAAACCATTTCAGGTGCAAATAATTTATTTTTAAGGGCTTGTTCATCAAACATAGTTCTAACATCTTATGCATTTTTGTGACGTAGTTGTATAGCAGTTGAAGAATGCTGGCTAGTTGTTAAGGTGGTGTTTCACAGTGCAGAATGATTCTTTATTTCCTATTTTAACCTGACTTCTCCTATGTAAGCGTGATGTGCTGAGCAGTAACAAATGCATAGCCCGTTTATTAAAGAGTCTGACAGTTGCATTTCAGTCACCCAGACCTTGCATGTATATGTAACAAAGCATACAGTAAGAATGTCTAGCAGATGATAAGTATACCTTTATTTTTTCCTCTTACCCCCAAAGTGGTAAAGCTGATTATTTTCTATGAAGTTAAATATATAAAATGTTAACAAGCAAATTATTATTTTGTAAGTACTGATAGCATACTGTATCTTTTTGCTTATGCATATATTATACTGTAGCCACTTTCTGAAACTTAATTACAACATTTTTCCTGGTGCTTTAAAAATTAAAAAGTGTTGTGATTATATTCTCATTAATACAACTGTAGAACAAAAGATATTGAGTGTATCTGCCTCAAATATGTTTTAGATACTGAACAAAATTGTCAAGACAACTGAGTACCAACCTTCAAAGATCCAAGGTATAAATATTTTAATTTAGCAACTTAAAATTAAAATCACATACATCTGCTACTCCCTCCCAGCTCTGATACCCATGCCTGTCATGACATTATGCTGACTCTGCCCTCAATCCTCTTGCATTTCCTTCTGTGGCTTGATACTGCTAGCTTTTCAACCTACTAGCTTTGAATTAATGTTCTGGGAGATAGTCACCCCTAGCCTGACTTTGAAATTCGGACCTGTCCTGATTCCCTTGCTTTTCCTTTAGCTCAGCATTGCTGGTACTAACTCTAGCCTCACTCACCTTTCCTCTTCACTTCCACCACTCTTTCAGGTATTACTTTTTATTTTGTTTTGTTTTGTTCTTAGATATTTTATTTATTTGTTTTTAGAGAGAGGGGAAGGGAGAGAGAAAGAGAGGGAGAGAAACATAAATGTGTGGTTGCCTCTCTCACGCCTCCCACTGTCGACCTGGCCTGCAAACCAGGCATGTGCCCTGAGTGGGAATCAAACTGGCAGCCTTTTGGTTTGCAGGCCCATGCTAAATCCACTGAGCTACACCAGCCAGGACATCAGGCTTTTTTTTTTTTAATTTCCACTGCCTAATTCTCTTTGTCTGAGCAACTAAATTAAAATGTAGAAGCCAAGGAACTTATATGTACAACCCATAGACATAAACAAAGGGTGGGGGGATGTGAGTGAGAGGGGGTGTGCAGAGCAGAGTGGAATAAAGGGGGGAAAATGGGACAACTGTAATAGCATAATCAATAAAATATATTGAAAAATAAATTAGCAATAATAACAAAAAAGAAACTCAATTTTCTCATATTAGAGTTTTAAACATTGGAGTCTAGAGAGATTAAGTGAGCAAATAATGGATTATTGGACTTCACCTCAGCTCTCTAAATTCTCAATCCAATCCTCTTTCCTATATATTGAATTCCCTCAGTGTATTGCCTTTATTTGTTTTTTAAATCTCTTTTTGTTGTTGTTGTTGTTGTTCAAGTGTACTTGTCTCCATTTTCACCCCACCACGCCCCCTCCATACCACCCATCCCTGCCTCCCACCCTTGATCCTGCCCCCTTTGGCTCTGTATATGTGTCCTTTATACATGTTCTTTGATGGCTCTTCCCCTATTATCCCCCATTACCCCTCTTCTCCCACCTCTCTGGTTACTGTCAGTTTGTTCTTTATCTCAATAAATTCATTGAACTGAAATGATATTTGGGAGCATCAATTGCAATGTTTGGAAAAATATTAAAAACATGACTTTAAAGTAGACAATAATGTAATATTGTAGGAATTAGATGTTTGAGATGAAACATGTACATTCACATTGCACAGGACATTTCAAAACTTAAGTGAAATTCACCTATTACTAGTATCCAGAAACTGCTCTTAAGCCAATGGTTACTACCTAACCAAACATCTGTTTAAACTTTTTAAATACACCACACATATATGCACTTGTGCACACATACCTACTCACGCCTATGAAGACTTTTCTAAATTTAGGCATCCTATCCTAAAAATCTCACCAGGGAGCTAATTAGCTACATTATCTCACTCTTTATTAAAGTACCAATGAAAGACATTTTACCTCCCACTGGGACCATTTTGTTTCTCAATATAAATCAAATGTTCAGGATATTTTCTCTTTATCTGAGAATTAAATGAGTATTATTGGATTGAGGTATCAGAATACATTGAATAATAAATATATGTAACATACAAAAATAGAGACATTTTGAAAAGACTGCATGGTACAGAAAAATAGGAAACGTATCTAACAAAATTAACATTGTATGCCATAACCATATTTAATTCATAATCAAATGAAAATGGTTATTTTTTTCCAACTTAATCATACAATTTCAGTGCCTAATATTTATTAAACAAATAAATGACAGGAAAAAATCTGTTCTACTATCTTTTCATAAAAGGTTAAACTCAATTACACTTAAGTTATGTGAACATGTTAATTTTATAGCATGGAGAATAATCAGAGTCTCACATGGAAAATGTATTAAAAATTACTTTTTGACCCTTGAGTAGATCACTGATCATGTCATTCTCCTGTTGCAGTTATTAGGATCCTTCCAATAGTAAGTGACAGGAATCCTTCACAAGCTTATATTGAAAAAAATTAAATACACCAGTTAACATCTCCTATGGCACAAAGGTCTTCACATATTTCTCATATTTTTTCTCATATATCTGGCATTTCTGTCTTTCCTTTCTTTATGTTGGTTTTCTTCATTTTCTTTTTTAAAATATATTTTAATGATTAAGCCATTACAGTTGTCCCACTTTTTTCCCTTTTCTTCCCCTCCACCCTGTACCCCACTCCCACCAGCATTCCCATCTCCCTTATTTCATGTCCATGGTTCATACATATAAGTTCTTTGGCTTCTCCATTTCCTATACTATTCTTAACCTACCCCTGTCTATTTTCTATCTACCATTTATACTTCTTATTCCCTGTACCCTTTTCCCCATTCTCCCTCTTCCACCTCCCTGCTGATAACCCTCCATGTAGCCTCTATTTCTGTGACTCTGTTCCTGGTCTATTCATTTAGTTTTTTGTTTTGTTTTGTTTTGATTTTATGTCCAGTTGTTGATAGTTGTGAGTTTGTTGTCGTTTTACTGTTTATAGTTTTCATCACCTTCCTTTTCTTAAATAAGTCCCTTTATCTAAGAAATTTCATATAATTTCATATAATAAGAGCTAGGTGGTGATGAACTCCTTTAACTTGACCTTATCTGGGAAGCACTTTATCTGCCCTTCCATTCTAAATGAAAGCTTTGCTGGATATAGTTATCTTGGATGTAGGTCCTTGCCTTTCATGACTTGGAATACTTATCTCCAGCCCCTTCTTGCCTATAAGGTTTCTTTTGAGAAATAAGCTGATAGCCTTATGGGGACTCCTTTGTAGGTAACTGTCTCCTTTTCTCTTGCTGCTTCTAGGATTCTCTCCTTCATTTTTACCTTGGCTAATGTAATTATGATGTGCCTTGGTGTGTTCCTTCTTGGTTCCAACTTCTTTGGGACTCTCTGAGCTTCCTGGACTTCCTGGAAGTCTATTTCCTTTGCCAGATTGGGGAAGTTCTCCTTCATTGTTTTTTCAAATAAGTTTCCAATTTCTTGTTCTTCCTTTTCTCCTTCTGGTACCCCTATGATTTGGATATTGAAACACGTTAAGTTGTCCCAGAGGTTCCTAAGCCTCTCCTCATTTTTTTGAATTCTTGTTTCTTCATTCTGTTCTGGTTGCCTGTTTTATTTCTTCCTTCTGGTCCAAACCATTGATTTGAGTCCCAGTTTTCTTCCCTTCACAGTTGGTTCCCTGTACATTTTCCTTCATTTCACTTTGCATAGCCTTCACTTTTTCCTCCATTTTGCTACCATACTCAACCATTTCTGTGAGCATCCTGATTACCTAGTGTTTTGAACTGTGCATCTGATAGGTTGGCTATCTCTTCATCATTTAGTTGTATTTTTGGAGCTTTTATCTGTTCTTTCATTTGGGCCATGTTTCTTTGCCTTGGTGCTCTTGTTATGTTGTAAGGGGCAGAGACTTAGGTATTCACCAGGGCAGGGCAACTCACTTCGCTGCATTGTGGCCCTGTGTGTGTGTGTGTGTGTGTGTGTGTGTGTGTGTGTGTGGTGGGGATCTAGAGGGAACAATGTTGCTTGCTTGGCTCTTGGCTGGCTTTCAGTCACTACCCACTACGCCACAAGCAAATTGTGCCTTCCCCCTGACTTCCCACAAGCAAATTGGGCCCTTCTTGTTCTGATTCCTGGATGGGTGGTCTTATGTATATTATAGGGCTCTGTGGATCTCTCCAATGAACTCTCCTGTGAGGCTGGGAGTTTCTCCCACTGCCACAATCCCCACAGTTTTTATAACCAGAGGTTTTGATGGTTTATTTCCCCATGCTGGAACCCTGGCTTGCAGGATCTATCTCACTGCCCAGTTTTTCCTCCTGGTTTATCCACATGCAAATGTGGGGCTACCCATTTCACCAGCCACTGCCTCACCCACCCTGGTTCTCCAGCCACCATCTTTCTGTGCATCCTCTCTGCCCCAGCTGCCCATCTCCACCCCAACTCCCAAACTGTGGCCACAGTTACCCAAATAAGCTAAGGTCTTTTAAGTCTATTCCTTCTGTCTAGCATAATCTCTCTTCACCAACACATGTTTTTCTTTAACTCCTTGGTTGTCGGATTTCCATACAGTTTGGTTTTCTAGTAGTTCTTGTGATTTTTTGTTTTTAAATTTGTTACTGCCCTTCTTTTGGTTGTGCAAGGAGGCAAAGTGTATGTACTTATGCCTCCATCTTGGCCAAAAGTTGGTTTTCTTCATTTTCACGTACACCAGAGAGTCACAGCATCTTTAGGTATACATGCTACCAGCTTAGCAACCACAGTGGAAAATAATTTCTTACTTTCAGTAGTTTTAGCTAACATCTCAAATTTAACTCTTAAATGCACTTTTGGTCATATGCCTCTGCTTAAAACAATTACCAAAACCAGTAGTTTGCGACACATTCATTGGACATGGCTACATCATGTGTCCTTTCCTTTAGCCATGACAGTGAATTCAATTAAACCTAAACCAATGGGACTAAGATTGGAGAATGGGTTTTCCCTCAAGGAAAATCAGGGTGCTATTATCATAAGTATGCTAAGTGGATGTTAAGCAGGCATAAACAAAATCCACTGCATACTCTCCAAAAATAATAAAACATCTTAACCTATGTCCTATTTCTTACAGGAAAAAAACCATAACTCAACTTATACTCTATGTCAGTTATTTCTTCTGGGATTTATTTTATAACATCTTCACCCCAACTCCCAAACTGTGGCCACAGTTACCCAAATAAGCTAAGGTCTTTTAAGTCTATTCCTTCTGTCTAGCATAGTCTCTCTTCACCAACACATACCCAAATGCCACTTTCCATCTGTACAAACTTATAATATTTAAAGATTCAGACTTAAATGTAATATCTCTGTGAAAACATTTCCCAACTCCTATTAAGTAATCATCATCATGCAATTTTCACACACAATATTACATATATACATCTATTACAGCATATAATATACTGTATTTTAATAGGTTTTCTATGATGTTTCTGTCACCTGGAGTGTGAATTATTTGGATGTGCAGACTGTTTCAACAGTTAACATTTATAGTGGCCAGGGCACAGTAACTGACTCAGTTTATGTTGGATGAGTTTTAATTATTAAACAAGTCAAATTGAATAATGTCTCAAATTACCAGCTAAATCCTGTCTTTACATGAACAAATTGAATGAAGGATTTCTAAGCAAGTGTTAAGTGGAACTGGTAATATTAATGAGTCCAGAAATTCTCAGAGGTCTCCTTCAGATAGGACTGCAAATGAGCATCATTTTTACCAAGCCATCCTGGCTGCACTAACATGCATGGAATAAAATCAGTAAAGTTGGCACTCATTATGGTAGGCAAAATAATTATGGATCTGTTTGTAGAAGTGCCTGTGATGTTCTGGCTAGTTTTGTTGTTTAACTAATATTTATAATATTTATGAGAAAGGAAAACAAAAATGAAACTGGATGCATTTGTGGAGAATTCCTTAAGGGATTCTCTGGGTGAGAGAAAACTGTCAAATTTTTAATTAATACATTTATTTATGTTGCAAACAGAAGCTTGAGGGACTGTATAATGTAATATGAAGTCATTAAGAGTTTAAAGGGAGAGGATTCAATTAAACAGGTTCAGCCCTGGTGAATTAGCAAAAATTGTGGGCTTTCTTAGTGAGTGGCAATGATTTAAGGAATTATGAGGAGGAAAAAACAGAGGTCCCTGGGCACCTGAAAATGAGAATTGCTGCATTTAAGTAGGATGACTTTGGCATGGCATACTGAAGAAGGCAGCCATATATAATGTAACTAGCAGCATTTGGGTTCTGTAATTTAACATACAAATAACTATAGCATATCAGAGCCTGAAAAGGTCTCCTGAAAGCCTGAGAATAGGCTCGTGTGGGTTAAAGGATGTGAAGGACTCTTCTTGGTACACAATAAGCCCTCATCAATATTTGCTAGTTTGGAATGAATTGAAACCTAACCTGAATACGGTCCCTATTTGGTAACCATGGGGAAGATCATGGTTGCCTAGGCAACAATGAATAGCATATTTGGTATAACAGCGGGTCTTGATATTTGACCCACCAGAAGCTGCAGAACTGTGGTGGTAGGAGAGGCAAGAGAAACATAAGTGGACGTGCATCCCACTGAGACATATCCTGACACTGAAGCAGAAAGTTTTTGTATTTCAACACCATTTTATAAAAGTCGGATAATTTTCCATTCGTTCATCAAGATGGAAAACTCAGAATCTGGTGATGAAGGAGATGAATCTGCAGCCTAATACAGAAGTTAGATGGACCAAGTGGTTCAGGAAAATTTCTACTGATTTGTAAATAACCTGATTGAAGAGATTACAAGCTTAAGAGAGATAACAAGTTTCTAGGCAACCCAGGTGAAAGTACAGAAGAAGAGTTGTGGAGAAGACTTCAATTAATTAAAGAAAAGCTACTGGAAAACTTGTTAAAATACATGTATACTTCGCTTGTGAGGGAAATGAGATGGAATGGATAAGGGGCCTCATGACAGTAAATGCCAGCTAGAGATTATACAGAGTGGCACAATTTAATTTGGTGCTAAGGTATTTCTCATTAAATAAAAAGAACTGGCATTTACTTGTTTTTTGCTGAGAATGTCAAAGTATATTTTTTCCTATTCACATTTGGATTGTTTTAATTAGAAAACACTATGAAATAACCTATCAATATTTTCTACCTCAATTGAAAGTTGCTCCTACTTCCTGAATTATTTTTTCTATATAAGCATGTGACTTCCTCACCAGCAAAAATAAATATTTTATATTCTAATCACATTGTTCTCAACTGGAAGAATTTGACAGTGTCTAAATATATTTTCAGTTGTCATGGGTAGAGGGTAGGTGTTGCTGGTATGCAGTGGGCAGAGGCTAGGAATGCTGCCAAACATCCCACAATGCACAGGATAGCTCCCCGATACAAAGAATGGAACAATGCCAAAACGTCAATAGTGTTAAGGCTGAGAAACCCTGTTCTGCTCTCAAGTCTGGCTGCTTCTTGCCCAGTAAGACTTTTATTGGGTTGGCCAAAAAGTCTGCATGTTTTTTTCTGTAAAAGAAAAGACACATTTTTCATTTTCACCAATAACTTTATTGATTTGGATATTTCGAGTATGTTGGCTATCTCTCGCTATTGGCTTCTAGTGCATAGGGGCCAGAGGTGCTGTTAAACATCTTCCAGTGCATAAGACAGCCCCATAGCAAAGAATTATTTGGCCAAAATGTCAGTAGTACCAAGAAACATCAGAAACCACTTTTGACACATTCAATCAGTCACAGCACCTTCTCAATACACTGCACAAATCTTTTGTTTTTGCATTTCAGTTGCATTTTTACCTTTCTTGAAATAATAAAGCATAATATGCTGAAGTGTTGCAGATCTTCTTCCATTTTCAATATTAAAATGACTACACAAGAATTCACCAATTTTGATGTTTATTTTAATGCATACTGATATGACAACTGTCACAATACAGTCTTACATAATTATTTTGAATGAAGTAAAGACAATTAAGCACTACTAGACTCATTGTACAGGAAAAACTAAAACTTTTTGGCCAACCCAATACTATGTAATAAAGAGGATACTAAAATAGTTTGGTTCTTGAACATGGTCTTATATGTACAATGCTAGGTTCAGTCTATTCATTTGATTTAACCTTCAATTTCATGTCAATTCAAAACCTTAGTGACATTAAGAAGTATTTGTTATCAAAAAATACAACAAAAAATTTTAAAGATAAGTATCCAAATAATTTTAAAGCTATAAAACTCCTTTCTACTTGGTTAATAGCTACAGTAGTCTAGTATTTTAAAACAAATTTATATATAGTCAAAGGCCTAGAAGTAATGTTGTAGACTAATGAGAGTTGCACAATATTGCAAATTGAAGTAAAATAACAAGCATTGTACCTTAACTGGTGTTTGCCTTATTTAATTGCATTAGTGTTTTGACAGTGGAGTGAAAAAAAAAGTTGTATCTTCATATTCTTCCCAGAGTGGTATACAAGGGTATGTATATGATGAAATATTGAAAATAGACTTCCTCCTGCTTCATTAAAAAAAAAAATTATGTCACTCTCTTCAGATGAATAGAAACTGTCCTGCCTTTGCTTGCCAATTTACAGTATTGTTTACAAAATATTAACTCTAAAAATGTGAAATCTGTTTACAACATCTGAATATTTGTTATCATTTTATTTGTTTTTGAAACAACATTTCAGAGTACTATTTTATGATGGCTCTGATCTTGGTGCTTCCTTCCTGTGTTCTCCCCCGCTCCTTTTCTTAACTGGGAAAGGGGACTCTTCAGGTGATGTGTCTAGTGGTGACTCTTTAATAGATTGGCTTTTCTCTTTTAAATAGACTGAAAATGTGACAATTGGGCAAAGAGAACACCAACTTTGGAGAGAAGCCAGCCAGAATAATCCACACAGTGATTTCAGATTCAGTTCAGAAATAAATTTTAACCTTAATAATGGGAGTCCAAATACAGAGAATGAATATGCGCCATCTACAAGACTTCCTAGGGGATAAAATATGGAAAACAGCCAAAGTCATGTGGCACATCCACAATCTGAGTCAAGATTTACAAGACCATCCAGATCAGAACCAAGTACAACTGGAACATTAATGGAAGTGGCCCCTACCAGAGGTAAGTGAAGAGCAAGAAGCAGAAGCCAAGACAATCGTAGAGCCAGAGCAAGAACTGAAAGTAGGTCACGTCCACATTCACTGGCTCACCTTTTACAAAGACTTCATCACAGTGCATCATCTCCAACTTTTGAGCAGCCTTTGGTGAATGAGACAGAGATTTTTTTTTTATAACTTAGCACCAAGAAACAAATAACTGTCCTTGAATTGCAAAATAGGGATGATGCTTAAATATAACCATCTGAATTTAGTCTAATTAGGAATTTAAATGTAATAATATGAACTGAATCATTGGTTCTTGAAGGAATTATTGTACTTCCTTCAATTTCTGTTTGAGAATAAAAGAAAATTTTAAAATCCCAAAATATTGTCGTGTTAGACAGTAAAAACAAATTCCAAACTATAGCAAGTCACTGAATTTCAAGAAAAATTTACCAGGTATACTGGGTTGGGATAATCCTTATTCCATAAGAGAAATATCTTAATATGACAGAATCCAGATAAATCCTGGCAGTCTTATCTAGTCATGCACCTCCCAGACATCTATCTCATAGCCATGTCCAATCCTGGGTGTACCTGAAAAGAAACAGGAACCCAAAATAAGATCTTTAAAAAAAAGCCTTGGCTGGTGTGACTCAGTGGATTGAGCTCTAGCCTGCGAACCAAATGGTCACTGGTTTGATTCCTAGTCAGGGCACATACCTGGGTTGCGGGCCAGGTCCCCAGTGTGGGGTGTGCAAGAGGCAACCATACATTGATGTTTCTCTTCCTTTCTCCTTCCCTTCCCCTATCTTTAAATAAATAAATAAATAAATAAATAAATAAATAAATAAATAAATAAATAAGATCTTTAAAAACACAGGAACCCAGCCACAATAATTAAGCACTTCAAGAAGTTATTAGAGTCACACAGTCATGTCACATTCATAGAATGGTGCTAAAATCTTTGAAAACTTTCTCTTCCTACCTCTCTCTCCAGCAGTTTATCCCACCCTAATACTACCTTGAAGTGTCTCCCATTCCCCACTATCCATGTATCAGTCAGAGTCCTGGATCAAAATTAATGACCCACTTGCAAAAGGTGATGGAAAAACATTTAATGAAGAGACTACTTACTAAAATGTGTAAGGAATGACAGGAAACCAAGAGATGATGGAGTAACCTTAAGCCAGCAACTGTGAGAAGCCAGTATTATCACCCCTAGGCTTGAAGGCACATAGAGACTGCAACCCAGAAAGTCCTGAATTTGTCATAGAAGGCCACCCAACAAGAGCTGTGACCTTAAATAAACAAATGGCAGGCACTGCCAACCTAAAGTTTGATGGGGTTCATGGAAATAAATACCCTTACCTTGCTCTCCTCCTGACTTCTAATCTTCTGCTGGTAGTTCACATAAGTCAGACCCAACTTGAAGACACAGAGCAAGAGAGACTGGTTGATAAAGCTGATAAAGGTCAGCCTCCTAGACCCTGGCTGGTATAGCTCAGTTGATTGGGGCATCATCCTGTACACCAAAAGGTAACAGGTTCCATTTCCACTCAGGGCACATGCTTAGGTTGTGGGCTCAGTCTCTGTCTGGGTGCCTACAAGAGGCAACCAATCGAAGTTTCTCTCTCTCATTGATGTTTCTCGCCCCCTCTGTCTTTCTTCTTTTCTCTCTAAATTCAGTAAGCATATCCTCCAGTGAGGATTTAAAAAAAGTCAACTTCCTGGAATCATAGATCAGGGTAGAAAAAGATGGTGAGTGTATCCAAAGAGCAAATCAGAGACCATCTACCACAACTAGCATTCCCAGCTCTCTTCAAACCCAGTCTGTCTATGCTTTCTTGCCTTTTCCTCTTGTTCTGCATTTTCTGCTCTTTGACTCAGTTCTTTAACAACTCCCTTAAATACTCAGATCTTGCATGATAAAGAACAAGTACATTTCATTTTTAAAAATGATAAGATGACAAACCCTTAGAACTTAATTCTGTCTCTTAAATACGTCACACTTCTGTTTGCTGTGATTGGAAACAGCTGAAGGAAAAGGGCAACACTGGTATTTGTTTGATTTTTGCTTCATGAGTGTATTCAAATTTCAATATCATTTTTATGTATAAGTTTAGTTCTTATAATTATTTTTAAATAGATTCTTATTTCTTATAAAGCAGGGGTGCTGTGAATGCAGTTCAATACAAAATTGTAAATTTACTGAAAACATGAGTTTTTTTTGTGTGTGGTTATGAAGGTGTCACAATGTATTTGATATGTGGCCCAAGACAACTCTTTTTCCAGTGTGGTGCAGAGACGCCAAAAGTTTGGACACCCCTGTGAGGGTTTTACAGTTTACGTATGCCTCGTAATCTTTGTGTGAATGATCCAAAGCATCTAGTTGCTGGTTGGAACCTCCCAAGTTGTAATCTGAAAGACTTAACAGTAAAACCTGAGTTAAAATACATCTACCCAATTGAGTTCTAATTGTCCCCAGTAAAAATAAAAACATCATAAAAAACCATGACCGTTTAAAATCAAATTTTAAATTATTTCTCCTTTCCAATCCAAACATAGTGAAGGATTTTTCTCCTAACGCAGCCTAAAGACTCAACTCCTTTTTTGAAGGTGATGGGTATATTGGCCAGTCCAGCAAATTTTGCTTAAAACTTTCAATTCTGGTGTAGATAAGAATACATTATATTAAAATCTAAAGCAATAATCATAATAGTCATAAATTTTGTGCAGTACACAACCTATATAAATGTGGACAGTGTTAAATATAAAACTGCTCTAAAAATCAAAGTCAGTCATCACTGACTTTATGTCCTATATGAATTGCTGGCTGCCACAGTAATTGCAGAGAACTATAAAATATAAATGGGGAATGGTGGTAAAGTCTTTTAATACATCTTTGAGTTGGCATAGTTTTCACACAGAACATATTTGCACGGTCAGAAATGTAGACTAGGATCAATCCTCTAAAATTTCACATTACATTATGAAAGTTGTGTGAATACTCTAGTTTTTACTAAGAATTTCTGATACCAGATCTACTTCATTTAAAGTAAGTAGAATAATTATAACAATACTTGGCTTTCTCACTATCCTAACAGGTTCTGACCTCCCTGAAAATGATAACTGCCTAATTAATGCTTCAGTACATTCTAAAATGGCGCTAATAACCCCTGTAGTAGCCCCTCTCTTTGAGTATGAAACCTGTGAATATAAGGGAATATCATTCCCATTATTATGCTATGATATGAGGGGAGACCCAAAAAACCTGGAGTTCATTTATAAACATTTGTGGATTTATTCTTACATGTTTAAACTTCAGTCACCTTCAAAGCACTTTCCATTTGATACAATACACCTATTGAGATGTTTTTTCTGCTGCTCAAAACTGTCTGTGAACTTGTTGATTGTGATACCTTTTAGTACTTCTTCCATTTTTTGTTTCATCTCTTCCATATTGGCAAAATATTTCCCTTTGAGGAGTTTTTTCATCTGGAAAACAAAAGTCACTTGGGGCAAGATTGGGCAAATAGAGAGAGTGGGGCACAGGGGTCATGTCATTTTTGGTCAAAAACTGCTGAACACTCAGCAGGGTGTGGGCAGGTGAGCTTGTTAATCGCCCATCATGAAATGGGCAAACACATTGAAAGAGTCTTCAAAAAGATTCACTGAAACCCAGTGCAGCCTCTCACAACAATGCCAGTGGTTATACTGACAGAGATGGGTTCCTAGGACACTCACCTAGTGGCGGAAGCCTGTACTACAAGGAGCCTGCCCTCCAGAAGATAATTTTGGGTGTTTTGGGGGTCTCCCCTCCTATATGGCATAGTTGATTGGGAGATTATCCAGGCTGGGCCTGATATAATTAGATGAGCTTGTAAAAGGCACAGAGAAGACTTCCAGTCCAGATAGTTTATACTCCTCTCACACCCTGCTCTCCTTATAGAAGTACAACTATATATTCCAGAAAAAAACATAAGATAACTGAAGACCTTTCAAAGGTCTGAGGAAGAAAGCAAATCAGCTAGGGACCCTTGAAACTGATGAACAACTTCATTGCAGGCCATCTTATGACTGCCTCTCAACGGGAAAAGGTGACTCAGGCTCAGCATTTCACAATTCTTAGTTCCTAATTTAGTAACAGGAGTTAGCTCAAATAGGCTCTTCCTCTTCAAAATCAAATATGAGTCTCTCTGAAAACACCAGGCAACCCTTGCTGAAGCTGCAAGGAACAACAATTAGAAGTCTTGCTGAGAGTTAAGTGACCAGGAAAAACTACTATCCCTGCCCAATAGGCCTGAGACCCTCCTTCCTTACCCAGGCATATGGGTGGCCAAGGATACCTGCAAAAGTGATCCTATCACAAAAAGGTCCCACCTAGAAAATGCTCTTCTTAGCTGGGCCTAAGACTACTTTCCCTTACCCAGAGACACCACGAAACTTGCTGGTACCAGCGACAGGGATTCTACCACAAAAAGCTCTCAACCTGTTAAGTACCAAGTGCCTGGTCCAGAAAGTACTCTCAATTCAAGTGCTCCTGTGATTCCTCTCCCCCCACCTAGAAGCACTGGGTACTTTGTCCTAGGGAAACATCTTCTGTACCCTTAAACAGCATGATCAGGGACCCAGTGGTAAACCAAACTGCACAACATAAACCAAACAGACTAAAATAGCACCACAAAGGTTCTGGAAACTAGATTGTCATGGAACCACAGTCTACAAAAATAGAGGAGGTACTATGTGGCAAATCTAAACAGAGTGTATGACTGTTAAAATAAAAAAAAACACTTTAGAAACCAAAGTATCCTAACATAAGCTAAAATGTGAAATAGACAATAAAGTATCACATTTATACCAAGAACCAGATACATGACAATTTGAAAGAGAAATGACAAATCATGCCAATCCCAAGATGAACTAGATGCTAGAATTATCTGACAAGGGTTTTAATGCTGATGTCAGGCCTTTAAGTCCTTGAACAGATGACCCAGTTTCTCCATGCCAGTATTCCAAACTAACTGTAAACAAATAAAAGGAATGTTTTGAGGTACTATGTTTGTGCTAATTTCCAATGCACCAACAGAAAATGAATACCACTTCTCATCTATGATCCATCCTGAGCCCAGAAAAAAATATTATAATGAGTCCTAGACAAGTAAATGGCTTGATGTCCTGGTTCTAGGCCTACTGTGACCTTACTATATTTTTGGTCCTGCAGAAAATGCAATTCTTAACCTATGAGCACCATTTTCCGCTAAAATGCAAATCCTACCTAATTCTTGCTATTGAAGCTCCCAGAGTACAAGATAATGGTAGTTGTTTAAACTACCATTATCTTATCAGTCTAACTTTGCTTCATATCAAGGTTTCCCACTCTACCACTATATGGTGCTTATATCATAAACCCAATTTACTACCCTGACTTTAAAACTATGTAGCCACTTATTTTTATCTCAAAGCAACTGCTGTATTATATTGCTCTCCCAAATCACATTCCTCTATATCTGCCCTGCTCAATATTAGAAGTTCAGAAGATTTGAACCTTAATCTACCAAGCTCCACATAATCTCTATTTTTTACATTACAACCTATTGGTTTAAATCTGATGACTATGGAATTAAAGAAACCACATCCATCCAGACTGGTAGGAGGGGTACAGAGGCAGAACAGGCATGGGAGGGATATCTCGGGAGCCAGGAATCACAGCCCCACATCAGGCCCCCCAGTCCAGGGTTCCAGTGCCAGGAAGATAAGTCCCAACAACTTCTATCTGCAAAAACCAGTGGAGATTGAGTTGGTGGGAAAAAAAATGTTGGAGCCTTAAGCAGTTCCTCTTAAAGAACCCACACATGGACTCACCAACTCAGACTCAGTACCTCTGAGCTCCAGTACCGGGGTAGCAGCTTGAAAGTTACCAGTGGTATAAGTGAGGAACTGAAGTGTCTGTCATCAAGGCAAGCAGAGGTCATTGTCCCTTTTCCAAACCCTCTTCCTACAGAGTTGTCAAGGTGGTGCCATATCTGAGACTCTGTCAACCCGGTCAACACTGTGGGACCCACCCTGGAGATCCCCAGAGACTCTGCCCCACACAACTTACGGGCCCACCCAAGCTGCTTTTCTGTATGAATTACTGCTCTTGGCTCATGCTTTGCAACTTCCTAAATCCTATCAAATAAACAACAGCTGGCCTCAGTGAGCACCAGGCCTGGCACTAGCAGCAGCCAGCCTAAATTCACCGCTCAGTTTTGCCTGGGAATCTCCAAGCCCAGCACAAGTAGCAGCCATCTCAGATTGCTTTGTAACTCAGGCAGGGTGGCCCTGGGCAAAAACACAGGTGGGGGCTGACCTTGGTCTGCATCACCCAGGAAACCCCAGGGCCAGCGCACCCAGTGGACAGCTACAGACCACATCCGTGTACCTCCACCCTGCCCTTGCACAGCTCCACAGATGGTGGAGGTTGGTAATAAGTGGTCATAGCTAGTCCTTGCAGCTTACTGGCATGGGTAAATCCCTCCCATCGACCTGCCAACAGCAATCAAGACTCAACTACAAGAGGAGGGTGTACTCAGCCCACACAAAGGGCAGACCTCAAGTACCCAGCTTGGGTGATAGGGGAGGCTATGTCACTGGACCCTATACAACACCTACCACATTAGGCCACACTATCAAGACACGAGTCAAAGCAGCTCTACCTAATATATAGAAACAAACACAGGGAGGCTGCCAAAACAAGGAGACAAAGAAACATGGCCTACATAAAAGAATGCATCAAAACTCCAGAAAAAGAGCTAAACAAAATAGAGATAAGCAACCTATCAGATGCAGAGATCAAAACAGTATTTATAAGGATGCTCAAGGAACTTAGTGAGGACCTCACTAAGAGCATAAAAAAGAGTCAGAAATGAAGGATACACTAATTGAAATAAAAAACAATTTACAGGGAACAACAGTAGAGTGAATGAAGCCAAGAATCAAATCAATGAGTTGGAATACAAGGAGGCAGAAAACAACATCAAACAACAAGAAGAAAAAAAACAAAAAAAAATGAGGATAGTATAAGCAGCCTCTGGGACAACTTCAAGAGGTCCAACATTCATGTCATAGGGGTACCAGAAGGAGAAGAGAAAGAACAAGAAATTGGAATTCTATTTGAAAAAATAATGAAAGAAAACTTCCCTAATTTGGGGAAGGAAATAGACATGCAAGTCCAGGAAGCACAGAGAGTCCCAAACAAGATGGATGCAAAGAGGTGCACTCCAAGACACATCATAATTAAAGTGCCAAAGGTTACAGATAAAGAGAGAATCTCAAAAGCAGCAAGAGAAAAGAAGTTAGTTCCCTATGGCGGGGGGTTCCCCATAAGACTGTCAGCTGATTTCTCAAAAGAAACTTTGCAGGCTAGAAGGGATTGGCAAAAAAATATTCAAAGTCATGAAAAGCAGGGACCTATAGCCAAAATTTCTCTACCCAACAAAGCTATCACTTAGAATTGAAGGGCAGATAAAGAGCTTCTCAGATAAGAAAAAACTAAAGGAGTTCATTATCACCAAACCATTATTATAAGAAATGTTACAGGGACTTACATAAGACAAAGAAGATCAAAACTATGTACAGTAAGATGTCAAAAAATACATATCTATCAACAATTGAATCTAAAAAAACAAACTAAGCAAAGAAGAACAGAGACAGAATCTTGGATACAGAGAGCATTTTGAGGGTTGCCAGGTGGGAGCAAGGTGTGGGGGAATGGGTGAAGAGGTGGGAAGATTAGTAAGTACACATATGTAGTTACAGAATAGCCATGGGGACGTAAAGTACAGTATAGAAAATGGCATAGCCAAAGAACTTATACCCATGACCCATGGACATGAACAATGGTGGGGGTATTGTCTGAGGGAATGGGGGTTGCTGGGTGGGTGGGGGGCAAAGGGGAAACACCGGAACAACTATAATAGCATAATCAATAAAATATAATTTTATTTTTTAAAAGATTTTACTTTTATTTTATTTTTAGAGAGAGGGGAAGGGAAGGAGGAAGAAGGAGACAGAAACATCGATGTGTGCTTGCCTCCTGAGCACCCCCAACTGGGGACCTGACCTACAACCCAGGCAACTGGAAATTGAACCAATGATCCTTTGGTTCATAGGCTGGTGCTTAATCCACTGACACCCACCCACCAGGGCTCAAGAAAATACAATTTTAAGAAAGAAAGAAAATAAACTGTGCTCTCAATTTTCCATAAAGAATTACATGTAAAGATTCTTTTGTACATACAAATAAGCTTGAGCCCATAACAACATAAACATCAAAATACTACATATAATAGAAATTTCACAAAGAAATGTGATGTTTCTTTTGAGTGTTGTTACCTTTATCAATGTATTTTGAAATTTTTATTATCTTCATCTTCAGTATCTCCTTTTATTATATGAGAGGTGAATATGTAGTCACTTCTATGAGTTTTCTGGTATGAGAAATTTCAATGGAAATATGAACAATATGTCTCTTCTGTGACTTCACCTAATAAGATTCAAACATTCTTTCCCATCTGAATTCAGGCTTTTTCACTATGAAATAAGAGACCCTCCTTTGTGTAGTATTTGAAATTCTCCATTTTCAAGTCATCAAACCAGTGCCTCTAATATCACTGCAAAAAATGTGAGGACTTGGAAAAGGATTTTCTGGAAATTCCTTTTTCTCTCATTCACCATGCATACAGGCCAGACACTAATTATCAGCCAACTCTGGGTTCTGGGTGACTCGTTCTGACATGATTAGTCAAAACACCAATTTCCACCATCTCTGAACTTATCTTCAATTCTGGCAGTGTATTTTTTTTCTTCTGTAGCACTTCTGGTAATCAAAAACATTTCTTATTTATCTTGTACTTGTTTTCTTCCCCACTCCTATCTCAAAATAGAAGCTCCAAAAGATCTGTTTTTTTAATTTTAAAGTTTATTTTCAGAGTGAGTGAAAGGGAGAGAGAAATATCGATTGGTTGCTTCTCATAGGCATCCTGACCTGGGACTGAATCTGCAATGTAGGTGTGTGCCCTGACAAGGAATCTTTAACTTTAATCAGCAATTCAGCGACTTTTTGCTTTGCAGGAGGATGCCCAACCAACTGAGCCACAGCAGTTAGGGCCTTTTTAAAAAATCACTACTACATTTCTAAAGACTAGAACAGTTATTGGCATATATATTATATTCTCCCACCCTCAAAGAAACTTCTTGGTTCTGTTTTAGAATTTTTGGCCAATGTCAGCATCCCAGACATATTTTTCACCCTTTACTTTCCAGTAACGATCATACTGGCCACTGTAGTTCACCCTGGAGACAACATTTTCATTTCTTGAAAGAAAATGCTCCAGTTAAAAAAAAATTGGTAAATGGGTGGATAAATGCCTTTCTGATATTCATTTAGCTTGGGAGCAAAAAGGTATATAAATTCACATTTATAAGGGAAATCTCTTTTTGTGAGGATATCTCCATCTCTGTACCAAGAAGGGGAGGATGACTAAATTTCTAGAAACTCTCATAAATAGAAAAAGCAATGACTTAAATTTGCATAACGAACAAAGCCTTGTTTAATCTATTTTTCTTTATAGCCTCCCATAAATGACTCCCCAACCTCAGCACCTTCTCTAGTCTTTAGCTGGAGATGGTATTTAAGGCGGTGGCTTCCACCATTTCAGGGAGTTACTCAGTTTTCCTGGGTCTCTCCCATGTATACAGGAGGTATACATGTGATTAAAGTTCTGTTTTTCTATTGTTAATCTGTCTTTTATTATAAGGGGAGGGGGTTAGCCAAACTTAGAATCATAAAGGAAAAATTATTTTCCTTTCCTACAATACTAAAACTATTCTCAGTCTACTCACTGTCCTATTTTGCTACAGTCTTTGTCCATGATCCAATCTAATTCAACCACTGTATTTTGCTATGATGGCTCTTGAGTGTTCCATGATCTGGAAGAACTGATCTACTGTCCTCTCCTTTTAATAGCATTGGATCCATTGTAGAGATAAGGCCATTTGTTTTTCAGCATGTTTCACATTTGGGATTCATCTGAATGTGTTCCCATGTTTAGATTCAGACAAAATATTTCTGGCAAGGACACCACATAGATGATGTGTAACTTCCTCTGCATCTCATCAATAAATAGGCCCATGTCAGGTCATAACATTATTAGTGATTTATGAGGTGGCCTCTAATATCTTTGTTGTAAAAGCATAGTTTTCATTTCTAAATAATAAGTAATCTGAGGGAATGTGAATATCCTGTTCTCCACCGTTTTTTACCATATGGTTTCGGCCATTGATTTTTTACCTCAATATATTGCATACAAAACAGTGAATTTCTAACCCTGAAATTCTTTTTATAGTTATTTACAGAGATCATCAGTTATGATCTCAAATCCTAGTTTTAAAAGTTCACTTCCTTTTTTGTATCTTCTTTCTTTTTAAAGTTGTTAGGAATATTTCTTCTTTGTGAATATTATTTTAATGTATTATAATTCACTACTGTTATTATTCTCTTTAGTGCTCATATTGCACTGAATTTAACCATTGGACCCACCTTCAACCTAGCTCCTGAATCCTTTTGAAATGGCCTCATTTGTGTTAGAACACTTCTTTGCTTTCTGGTTGACCTTATACTTTGACCTCTCAAATATTGGGTCTTAGCTCAAAGGAGCCCTGGCTCCTTTTAGCAAGAAGTGATTTCTAGAAACCAAGGTCTGAGTGTTATTTATACTCTTTGGAACTGACAAATCAGTATGTCAAACCCCCACAATCATGTCTAGCTCTCCTTTTTTCTTAATCAGAATATAATAGCTATAGCGAAGTCCAATGTCTTAAATTACTGATACAATTAAGGGAGGGTGGTACATTCTGATTCTGCATCATTATTTTGTTTCTGTAGGATTTAGTCTCCTTTATATACTTTATCCTTTCTCTTCATTTTCAAAAGTGCAAGGGATGCTCACAATACTAAGTTGCTCCCTTCCCTTGACTCAGAACCAATGCATTTCTATGACTGCTACTTCTGGCACTACACTTTTAGGTCCCTTTCTTTGGTTCTCAGTAGTCAGTGTTCAGAACCATCTTGTCTCATACCCATTGCGACATCATAGAGTTATGAGGTTTGCACCACAAATTTGCCTAACAATGCACTTCTCAAAACATATCCCCTTCGTTAAGCGATGCATAACTGTAGACGTAAACTCAACTTGTAATATTGTTTGACTTAGCTATGCTGTTGGCATGAATTTTGTGTGATTTTCTTTCCTTGTTCATGTCTATGGGTTTTAGAGCACATGTGAAAATATTAGAATTTAAGAAGCTGCTATTATGCTATAGAAACTGAGAAATCAGACACAATCTCTGTTTGAAATTATTTTTATGTTTTATTTAAATAAAACTTGCTTTGCCTTCTGAGTTATCCCTTATTTATAAAGGGTAAGTGCTTAAAAAATCCAACATAATTTTATTAAAAGATTCACAGTATCTTTAGGCTTAATTTTAGCAGGACTTATGCCTCTGAGCCAAGTTGCTGATCACTTTCGAGGTTCACTTGCATGCTATGAAAGTTTTAAATATGAAAATGAACAAATGAAAGAATATTTGTTCCTAACTCTTCTGCACATCACTTCAGAAGTGATGTCTAGCACTTCTGAATTAACTAAGAAAATAATTACCTCCTTATGTGCCTGCTGACTAATGATGTGCTAGACATCAAAAATTAATTTTAATCTGTTCCTCATTTCTTTTCCTGTTTGGTCTGGTGTTCAGCTGGTTAGGCTGCCTGTAATCAGATGCGTGCATTCTTTTTAACTAAGAAACACTAAATCAAGTGGAAGCACAAAAAGGAAACAAATGGCATTGGGTAATGATGAGAGCATCCAATTAAATAGAAAAAAAATACCCTAGGAACTTATCAAAGTCATTTAAAATGCCCATTCAGACATTGCCAGTGTCCTCTTACAGTTTAATGAGTGTATTTTCCATTATGTCAGTCAGATCATTAATAATCAATTGTCCCTTTTCCCAACTGGTTTTTAAGCACAGTGTTACTGTAGTGCATATTGGTAAAATGACAAAAAGAAAAATCAAAATAATCTTAATCTTGTTGTGGACCACAGCCATATCTTTCCTTAAGGGTGGGGGTGGGGAGTGGCTGTGCTCCAAATAGATAGATGAAAAGGAACAATGGGAAGTTAAAGTTACAATGAGAATTTTTATCAACTTGAATCCCTGGCCCCATTTCCCAATGCAGTGAGCTCTGGGGAACTTAAAATGAAACACATTAAAAGATGCTTCACGTTTTTCTAAAGCAGTTAGTCTTACATACTTTCATGTCAAACAAGATCATACTTTGTTTTAATTCTTCTCTAACTTATTCAACACAATTTTTACTGAAAGTTTAAAATGTGGCTGGTTCTATGCTATAAGCTAAATACACATTCTTAAATAAAATATCTTTTGTACCTACCCTCCCAAAGCTTACAGTCTGGTGAGAAAGCAACACCAAAACAACAATGATACTATAAACGTGCAATCATATGTATCTATCATTGTTTGATATATCGAAAAAATGGGCTATTGTAAGACACGTAAATATAACACTGGTCACGATTCAAATGTAAGGTTGGAAATCTCTGTCAAGAAGGGACAAGTTCTCTAGGTCCTGACAGCAGCTGCTAGCCAGAGGAAGCTACCAGGGGAGAACGGATAAGCAGGAAAATCAATGATATGGCATGTGCCCAAACTCAAACCTCTTTACTTTCTACATTCCAGCTGAGTGGCAAGAAGAGGCAGAAGAAAAGCAAAACAAAAAGAAAATAGGCCTATCTAACAGAGTAGGCCATTGGTTTGCTGAAGGTTCTAGCCATTTGGGTAAAAAAGAGAGAACCACTCTGATAAACTAAAATTTAAACACATTATCCAAAAGTAAGCATAGCTTATTCATTCTAACCAATTCATAAACTATCCTCCTCCCTTTGGAGATAGTATATGAGGGATTAGGAAGGGGTCAGAGAGTGTGTGGCCTTGAATTATTTCACATGGAAGCAGCATACCTGACTTCAAGAAAATGGTTTTTCAGCAGAAAACATCTGGAGGCAAGGCTCACCCTCCTTAGCTCTCCCCTAATGTGTCTGCAGTCACACCCACTTCTCCTTCCTGTCCCATTGAAGAAACTATTCTTCCTCATTATCATGACTGTGATAACTTTTTCATCTGTGCTCTGGATTTGATGTGTTTTCAGTTCTTCAGGTACCTTTTTCCATCTGATTTATATATCATCATCTTCTCCCCTCCTCTTGGCATTTAAGAAAATATTGATTTAAGCTGCTGAAATCTTGATAGTAACCTCTCCATCTATTCTGCATCTTCTTGACCCTGCTACGATCATCATCAGAGAGAGATCTTAACTCCTTTCATAACCCTCATACCTAAATTTATTTTGAAAAGTTATCTCAGTTCTCTGCCTCTACTTCTTAATCCCCATGCATTTCCCTACTCACTGGAATTTAGCTTCTTCTCTAGTCTCTTTACAATAAGCAATCACTAAAATCACCAAAAGCTTCCCATTTTTGAAAACTGGAAACATTTTGGAGATAATCTAACATTACCCCTGAAACCATCTATATTGATGGCCATGTCCATTTTCCTGAAATTTCTTTCTCCCTTAATTTCTGTAACTTCCTCCTTGACTCCCCTTGCTTATATTTATCCTGCTGCAATGTCTTCTTTCAGAGTTTTACAGGATCTCCTTCTCAAAGCTTTTAAAATATGTATATATTTTCAAAACATATATTGCCCTGTGAGTACTCCCAAACTTTTCCCTCCTTATAACAAAGGTTCTGACTCTTTTTTATCAGTGTTTTTGCTGATATGCATTCTCTAAAAGGGTCTGGACATTCACAGCCTAATTCTTTCAGTTTTCTGAAGCACTAAATCAGGAGAAGAAGAAGTAGTAAACAATTAAGAGAAATATATTATTGTTCAAGAAAGAGATATTTTGGCAGAGCTCATAAAGAGAATTGCAGAGAGTGTTGGGGTTCTAATGAAAAGTCTGGAAGAGATAAGCTGAGGAACTTTATGGGTGAAAGGAAGTGTGAGAGAAAGAAAATGTCATTTTAATAAGGACTTCTCTAAACTCCAAATATCATTGCCAATGTTTTATAAACACAAGATCTCCAATTATTTTGAAGTTCATTTAGTTTATGAGCTGTGATTCCTGTACTAGAACATCACTCTCAGAATAGAATATGTGTTTCATGTATTCAATTGAGTTATCTGCAGATTAAAACATAGTGATGAGATGGGTGTTTCATTTTGTGAAGTCATCGAACTGTGCGCCCAACAATTCCACAGTTTTGTAAACTATACTCAAAAAATTGTTTTCCAAAATATTTTTATGATGACTCTCTTCCAAATTAAATGTCCTAATTAGATTTAGCTCTCAAGATCCAGAAATACATTTTCAACTACTTACCAGATATCTCTGTTACTGTGTACCATAGGCAAATAAAGCCAAAGTGTTCTAATGAAAAAGCCTGTTCCTGATTAGAGAGCCTGGAAATAAACCCAAGTGTCTATGGACAATTAATATTTGACAAAGGAGGCAGAAGCATAAAATGGAGTAAAAATAGCCTCTTCAATAAATGGTGTTGGGAAAGCTGGGGAGCTACATGCAAAAAAAAATGAAACTCGATCACCAACTTACATCATACACAAAAATAAATTCAAGGTGGATAAAAGGCTTAAGTAAAAGCTGTGACACCATAAAAGTCCTAGAGGAGGACATAGGCAAGAAAATCTCAGATATTCCATGCAGCAATATTTCCACTGATATGGCTCCTAGAGCAAGGGACATAAAAGAAAGAGTAAACAAATGGGGTCTCATCAAAATAAAAGGCTTCAGCACAGCTAAAGAAAACAGCATTAAAATGAAAAGAGAACCAACCATATGGGAAAGCATATTTGCCAAAAATACCTCAGACAAGGGTTTGATCTCCAAAATACATAAAGAACTCACACAACTCCACTCCAGGAAGACAAACAACCTAATTAAAATATGGGCAAAGGACTTGAACAGATACTTCTCCTATGAGGCCATACACAGGGCCCAGAGACATATGAAAAGATGCTCAGCATCACTAGTCATCAGAGAGATGCAAATTAAAACCACAATGAGATACCACGTCACATTGGTCAAAACGGCCATCATAAACAAATCAACAAACAACAAGTGTATAGAAAGGTTATGGAGAAAAGGGAACCCTAGTGCAGCCACTGTGGAAAACAGTATGGAATTTCCTCAGAAAACTAAAAATGGAACTGCCTTTTGACCCAGTAATTCCACTCCTGGGATTATACCCTAAGAATCCTGAAACACTAATTCAAAAAAAACCTA